>JAABNY020000015.1:7849107-7871765 GCA_015164015.2 Brevimyrus niger
GCCCTACAGGTTGCCGCTCCACCTCTGGCCGTCCACAAAGGCGCACCCCGGCCGCCCCCCCCCCCCCCCCCCCCCCCCCAGTCCTCTCCTCCCAACGCTTCACTTGGCCCCCGGTGTCACAGCTGGAGAGCTGAAGATGCAGCTGAGATCTGACCACACATGATGCCTCCTGTATTTCTTTCTGCTCCATTCCTTCTTGTGCCTAAGATACTGAATTTACCCCACACGTTGCTTCCACGATACTACTATCGTTTTTTTTTGTTTGTCTAGAAGGCACTTTTAGCCCTATCAGCTTATCTAGATTAAATTTTCTATGCTTATAAAGCTGGATCTTCACCCAGATGTTTACGGCAGAGCCAATGAGCACGTATAGGCAATTCAACAGGCAAGTGACTCAAAATCAATAAGTAACACGGAGCAATTTTTTAAAATAAAAAAAATATGATGGAAAGTAGCAAAACAATTTCACTCTGCATTACGACATCAGACGACAGTTTTGGCGCACAGCCCCGTGATCAACTCCATTACCTTCTCGATTCCTTTACCCAGAAGCAGCGAATTCTTCTTGCTGTTGGTTTTCTTTCTTGATCTGCTGTTGGCGGCAAATCCATCTTGCAGTGAATGACCAGGAGCCCGAGAAACATTAAAGCTCCACCATTCTGCTTTCCCCGCGGTATTACCGCCATTTACCCCGGACTGCTTACCTTAACTACTATATGAAGACAACAGATAAAGTCCTGTTTGCACATTGATGTCTGTCATTTTGTAAACACCAATGCTGGTACCATTTGGTACCATTTAGTTTAAACAAAGGAGAACCCCCATTGGTAAAATCCAATTCATTCATGTATTATTATAGAAGAGGCCCTACGTTTGTAATAATTAGAAATATGACCACTAATTTAACCAGTAGCTATATTTAAACTCATATTATTCTGCATCGCATCATATCATGTCAAATTACATTGTGTGGAATCAAATTGCGTTGAATCGCACTGCATTGCAATAGGGGGTGAATCATATCGCGTCGCATAAGTAGTTGCATCATATGAATTTTTAATTTATCAGATTGTTGGCAATGCGTCCCTTGTACTTTACCTGTTTGCCTGTTAATAAACGGCGTCTTTTTCCGATCAGCCGAGCACCTCTCTGCCACAAAGTCTGTAGGCCGTGCACAAGTGTTCCCTGGGCTGAGGCTGTTAGCATGTGGCTAAAAACCTAGCCGCGCCGCTCTCCTACGGGGCGGCCCTGACCTCTTCGGGTCTGACGCTTTGCTCCCTAACGAAGTGCATTTTTCAGGGAGGGCATCGTTCAATGATCATTACGCTTCACGGGCGAGCGGCATGCCCCAATGCCCAGCCATAACAGGTTGTGTTGGGGGAACCTCCTCCAGACCTCCGAGCTCAGACATCTGGCCGGTGATGTCCAGGGGAACTGGGCCATGTAGGAGACTCGAGTGTTCCTTTATACCGGCTAGACTGCTCGTCCCTTAGTCCCCAGATGACAGACCTCATTAGCGCTGCTGAACTGTGAACCAGTTTTCCCCCTTTTTCAGGCCTGCTGCTCTTTGCCGGGTGACGGCACCGGACTCAATACTCTGTGTTCCTCATGTCTCTCCTTGAGTCAGACGGGATCTATTCTAGGACACGGGGATGGGTGTTTGCAGCTCTTCCTTGGTGGGTGTGCTACAGCGCCACGTGTCTGCAGAGGTTCCGCGACGGAGCAATTTACCCACGCGCTGTGATTTTTGTGGACGTGCCAATTAAAAAGCCCCGAGGTCTGCTGAGGCATGTTCCATGCCATGGGGCCGCTCCCTGGGAACAACTCACACTGCATCCTTAAAGAGGTATAAGCGCACTTTTACCTACCCAAGTACCTTTTAGCTACTTGATCCCTTAATTTATTCTTTACATTGAAATATTCCTGTATCTCATCACTGCCCCACATTGCATCCTGCAAACTGCAGGAGGCAGTATATAGTGATGAATGGGAGCCAACCTTCTTATTCACCCAAGGAATCAGGAGCAATGGGTGGGAATGGGTGTGAATTTATCTGGAATCAAGTTCTGGGTTATGTGTGCAGGAATGTTTTTATGTATTTGCCTCATTTTTCCAACATTTTTCTAGAAATTATTTTAAAGCTCCCAGTGTAAAATCTGAACGCCCCTATTGCCACTTACCTTCCCAGTACTGACAGCTGTAACCGAATCTTCTAATTGACTTGGCTGCTTAATTGGTCTAGCTGGTTATGCTGGTGCAAGGAATTCCCATCTCAGTCGGAGCACATGCCCCAATCCCCGTCTCGGTCTGACTCTGTGCCCCGATCCCCGTCTCGGTCTGACTCTGTACCCCGATCCTCGCCTCGGTCTGACTCTGTGCCCCGATCCCGGCCTCGGTCTGACTCTGTGCCACAATCCTCGCCTCGGTCTGACTCTGTGCCCCGATCCCCGCCTCGGTCTGACTCTGTGCCACGATCCCCGTCTCGGTCTGACTCTGTGCCCCGATCCCCGCCTCGGTCTGACTCTGTGCCCCGATTCCTGTCTCGGTTTGACTCTGTGCCCCGATCTCCGTCTCGGTCTGACTCTGTGCCCCGGTCCCCATCCCAATCTGACTCTGAGCCCCGATCCCCACCTCGGTCTGACTCTGTGCCCCGATCGCCATCTCGGTCTGACTCTGTGCCTTGATCCCCGTCTCGGTCTGACTCTGTACCCCGATCCCCGTCTCGGTCTGACTCTGTGCCCCGAACCCCGCCTCGGTCTGACTCTGTGCCACGATCCCCGTCTCGGTCTAACTCTGTGCCCCGATCCCCGTCTCGGTCTAACTCTGTGCCCCGATCCCCGCCTCGGTCTGACTCTGTGCCCCGATCCCCGTCTCGGTCTGACTCTGTACCCTGATCCCCGCCTCGGTCTGACTCTGTGCCACGATCCCCGTCTCAGTCTGACTCTGTGCCCCGACCCCCGTCTCGTTCTGACTCTGTGCCCCATTCCTTATCTTTTTGCAAGCATGAGTGCCGGCTAACTGAAGCAAGGAGCCCTTATGTGCCGGCATGGGGGGCGGGGGGGGCAGCTGCTGGCTGGAGAAATACAACTATTACAGTCCCCAGTCACCTTTAACTGCACTTTGAATTAATGTTCTGAAAATGCATGACAGAAATATATTATACAGTCAAGCCTTGCTAGCATTTTATGTTCAGTGTGTTATAATTTATTTGCATTGTTACAAATAAGTTTGTCAGAACTTGAATTGCAGTAACTGAGGACCAGGGGAACTAAAAAAACTCGAACATAAGGTCTTCAAAGGATATCCACTTGGAAATGACATATGCAATTGTTGATAAAAACAGCTTTGTCTTCGATGACAGCAATTAGGGAGGAGCAACCCTGATTCAAACGGCTTACTGTTAGTAGAGGTTACTATTAGAGATCTTGGTTTCCATCAGTTTCTCTGGTTAGCCTGCGTGTTCACAGCAAGGTAAAGATTGTGGAGGTCTGAGGTTCTCATTACAGCCCCTGCCTGTGGGGAGGGAGGTGGGGGGAATAACAGCAGCAGGAATCTGCAAAGCACCTTCTTCACGGCTCTCCATCCTCTGGGCCAGATGATGCGTCTCAGTGACTAATGTGTGGTACCTTTCAGGAGGAGAAATCACTTTGTGCCAGGTTTTGAAGTCACAGGGTGTAGACCTCAGGGTGTAGACCTCAGGCTGATTCTCTCTCTCTGGCTCTAAAGTCAATGGGTGCAAGTCCCAGGCTGGTTCTCACTGCAGTCCTCTTTGTCTTTCTCATTGGTTACTGAAGTTCATAATTTTTCTTAGGTGGCCTTAGGAGGCCTGCTTGTTTTGGTCCATGATGCATGTTATAATTATTATTGGAAGTTGTGTGGGTAATTTTTATATTTCTTACAAAAAAAAATACCCTTGAAAAGTCAGTGTGATTTATTTGTTAATTAAGGTTATATTGATTTTTCAAAAAAAAAAATTTGAAATGGATAAACTTGATATTGAAACAGTTCCATCTATTTCACTCTGCTGACTTTCCAGGTCGGTAGAGGAAATTTTTATCTAGCGAAATATACATTATTCATTCTTAAACTCATTTTCAAGCTGTCTCACACATGTGTTAAGGGATTAAAATCTAGTTACTGGGTAACCAGCCTCCCACTGACAATATGCCCAGAATCATTGCGGCTCTAACTTTTCCTGTTTAATCTAGACTGCCTTGGGAGTGTGATGTCACCTAGACTGTTGCCATGGGTGATGGAGAGCTTCCAGCAGTCCAGTGCTTCACTCCTTACACTCCTGTACCCATGTGAATGCATAGTTTGCGCTGTGAATCAGTCATTGCTTTCAGCTTTCCTACTTAATGTACTTGGTAACGGAGAATATGCGTGCAGGAGGGGAACGTTAGGATGATTCCAAGGGCCCCTGACCAATAGGGTCCCAAGAAATTTGAGACATAATTAGATCGGACTCAATATAATATGCTTTCATGGGGGCCCAAACTCTCTAGCACCCCCTGCCTGCGGAACCGATGTACTGCCCGTCTGTAACGTGGCAGCATGTCCTTCTGAAGCTGTTCTTCTTGGTTTCCCGAAGTTCAGGTCCCCAGCAACCATCTCCCTTCAGCGATGATGCCTTTTCTTCTGCTCTCGCTCTCGCCGGCCAACTTCCCGCAGCTCCAGACGCCGCAGCGCCCGCCAGAGGCCCAGCAGCCCCTTCATACATTCCCCTATCGGCTCCTTTGGCCCATGACACGTGGCGCGGTGCGCCCCCTGTTGTTGCACGCGTGCACGTGCGCGCAGTCACCGCCTCCCCGCCATGCTGACCGCACGACCCCACGCTCCTTCGCGTTCTTTAGCCCGGCTCCTAAATTTATAACTTACGGGCAGATGGACGATGTTTGTGTTCCATCTGTTCTTTGCACCTCGGCCCAGAAAAGTGGGAGTGAGGGCGAGGTTTCGCTCACAAGGCCGGCAGTCAGATGCAGACTCAGCTGCCATAGCCTCCCTGGACACTCTTACCTCCATACATTTTTGTGACGCTCTTCCAAGTTCCAAACACGGAGGCGTAAGTGCAGTTTTGCATCTTTGTTAAGCTGAGGCTGTATGGAAACTTGTTTCAGATTTCATACACAATTTGCAAACTTTGACCTTAGCATACATAACAATACAACAGAAGGTTCTTTTTTGGGGGGATTTTAGCCAGATCATTCGCAGGTCTATATCCTAAAGCGTTACATTCACTTAACACTATCCCAGGATGCATTGCATAACCATCTGGCATCGTAATGTCTAAGAAGAATGTCCATCCACTTCTCTTCTCACCATTTATCTTGGTCAGGTGGGGCCTGGACCCTGCACCAGGTGGGCAGGGGCAGGGGTACAACTAGGTGCCAGTCTGTCATGGGGTGCGTACACACAAAATCATGCTCAATGGGCACTTAGGAGATTAATTAGCCTAACTGCATGTCATTGGGCCGCATAAATGAGCCAGACTGCCCAGAGGAAACACAAGAAGAGCATGAAAGCTCCATACAGAGAGCAGAAGCAGGATTCATGCCTCTAACCTTGGTGGTGGGATGCAACAGCTCAACCCAATGACCCATCCCACCATGTATGATGCATGAGCTGCAGAATGAACAGGTGTGTCACTGCAAGGCTTTAACATTTAAATGTTCCAAGGTCTGCTTTAATCTTCTCCTTTGCCTGGAGGTTTTGCTCTGACACAAACCGAAAGTCTGCAGAGCTTTTGGCGAGAAAGGCACAGTAATTGCAGGTGTACAATCAGGCTTGCGCAATCCATTTCGGAGGCACAAATGTTGTTCAAAATATCACACAGATGAAATTGCAGATGTCTCCGCGAGAATCCAAAGGAGCAGTCGCTCTTACTGAAGCCTCCCACAGCTCAACACAGCAGAAAGAAAAACACTTGCGGATATCTTCCAAAAAATTTGCAGAACCCGATGCCCACGGACTATTGCGCTCTGCAAAGATTTCCGTTCGCCTTTCCTGTTAAGTTTGAAAAACCTTTTAATTCTGTAAACACCAAATGTTTCGTAAAAATGACAAAGCTAACACGTTGATTAGAATATGTTTAAACATATATTCTTCCCTGAATGGCCTCAAAGAAATGCCTTTAAAGTAATAAAGGCATTTATTTTTATTCAGGACAGCTGGAGATTTTTGCCACAGAAAGTGTCTTAAGATAACCACGTGGGGTGAGTCTACACCACATTTTTGCCTGCCGCTCTTCACAGTGAGGAGGCCCAGCGGGTCGGTGAGTCCTTCCCAACCTGTGCTGCAGTGAGGTCGCCTCAGCAAAACAGGGCGGAGGTCTCTGTCTGCTCTCTCAAACGGGCCCGGGACTCATGGGCCAAGACCAGAGCTCAGCAACACGCGAGTGCCATCAAAAGAAACACCTGCAGCCATCAGAATCAGCTCGCCCCGGCACCCGAGCCATGCCTGGGAAAATGTCAGCCGTAGGAGAAGGAAACTCACAGCGCCGTTTAGACTCCAAGCCAAAATCCTACTTGGTGCCATTTTTCACCATCCGGCTCACGACGCGTCAGTTGCAGGATTTAAGCGGTTGTTGAGGACCTCGCTCTTTCATCTTGCTTCTCAAGCTACCCCCCCCCCCCCCAAGAGATTGTTTAGAATAAATGTAACATTAACACCATGGGTGGCCTTCGACCCACTAGGAAAGAATAGTAATGGAGCAGCGCCCCCTGGTGTTTGTGGCCACACCTCACGTGCCGGTGGAGATGGCAGATGGGACTGGAACGCCAGAGGCCTGGCCTTTCCCCTCTCTGACCAACAGGCACCAGCAGTAGCACAATCTGAGCCAAGCCCTCCACATTAACCGCTATACCTTATGCCAGCACAACTGTTTCTGTGTGTGTGTGTGGCGGGGGGGGGGGGGGTTCAGGGGTGCATATTGTTGCATATTGGCTTAAATGCACAGACCTTCTCTTTGTCCTAGATAAGCCCTTGGTCCTGCTTTCCAGACATTTACTACGCAGAAGCCCTGATGGTATAACCCAGCAGTCCCTGTTACATCAGTATTCACAGCTCGTTAATCTACATAAGCCGCTGTCACAATCCATTGCAACCCCCCCTTGACTGGGATGCTGGGAAATGTAGTTCTGGTGTGTGATGGATGAGAGGGTACTGCCTTCCTACTCTTTCTGCGAATGAAAGGCGTGCGATGGTATGTGTCATAAGAGCACCGTAACAGTGTCAGCAGCAACCTTGGGGAGACGGATGCAGCAGGGATTAATGTGTGAAAGACGGATGGCCGTTTGAGTTATGTTGACTGTAATGCCGTAGATTTACGGACAGGGTACGCTGCATAAGAAACAGCTCCCGCATTTCGAATGGCATCGACGCCTCATCAGTGTCTGTAGCTAAGCAGGACCTGCAGGCGGGGGTGCACACTGCGTCAGATAATGTCTAATTACGTTTACATTTACGTACCCGCTTGCTGATTTATTGCATTCAAACATGTGACCTGAATTTTAACTCGCTTCATCTTTTCAAGGGAAAGACAGTTAAGTGAGGACAGCACAATTTATCAGGATGGATTTGCTTTCTTGCATGGGCCTTAAATGACACACAGACACCCAAATCCAGACTGGATGAGAAGTAACCCAGCAGGTCACAGTTCAGCCCTGCCTCCCCGGGCAACATAATACACCACTGCTGTCAATCGACTGAGTCTCAGCTCTGCCTGTTTACTGTGACATCAGCAGCACTCTGCATTTCACCGCATACTTTGTAAGTAATGCAGAAGCACCAAAATGCCAAGGACATTCTGAGGCATCGTATGATGAGGAGGTTCAGAGTTGAGCAGTATGACGAGGAGGTTCCGAGAGAGCAGTATGTTGAGGAGATTCTGAGCAGCGTGGTATGATGAGGAGGTTCCGAGGGGTGTGGTACGATGAGGAGGTTCTGAGAGGCACAGTATGACGAAGAGGTTCTGGGTGGCAAGTTATGACGAGGAGGTTCTGAGCGGAGCAATATGATGAGGAGGTTCCGAGCAGCATGGTATGATGAGGTTCCATGTACTGTGGTTCTGAGTGGGATGGTTCTGGGCCCCCACACCTCCTGGGGTTCCCACACAGCTGGATCAGGGCCCCCGCACTTCCAGGGGTTCCCCCACAGCTGGGTCAGGACCCCCACGCCTCCTGGGGTTCCCACACAGCTGGATCTTGGCCCCCGCACCTCCTGGGGTTCCCATACAGCTGGGTCAGTGCCCCCTTGCCAGAGCTCTCAGGCACAGACTGTTAGCCAGTGGGGTTATTTCCCCCTCTCCTCCTTAACTGCATTCCCACTGTTTTCCTTCTGGGTTCCTCTCCTATTTCCTGTCCCTGGCCCTCTCCCCGGGGTCCCTTCCCCTCCCAAAGGGGGTGGGCAGACCCCCCTGTTCCAGCCAGATGGGCGGTGATGGGAAACCCGAGAACCCCCACAGAGCGGTGCCAGCCATCATTCTGTGCAGTTTCCCGTGTGACACAGAGACAAGCCCAGGCCAGCTTCACCG
This sequence comes from Brevimyrus niger, assembly GCA_015164015.2. Lineage (NCBI taxonomy): Eukaryota > Metazoa > Chordata > Actinopteri > Osteoglossiformes > Mormyridae > Brevimyrus > Brevimyrus niger. The sequence goes on from JAABNY020000015.1 coordinate 7,857,638, forward strand.
TCAGGGGGGTTACTCTGATCTCTGAGAGTCGCATTTCGGTCAGGGCTCCTGTCTGTGTATGTAGCCCTCTGCCTCAGAATATTCCCTGAAAATTACTTTATAAACCCCATCTATGTGTGCATTCCCTATGGCACATATATTTTCATACACTGACATGCAGAAATATTATGCTGTATTTAGTTTGGTGACCAGGATGAGTACGAATTGTTGTTTCTGCTTGATTGACTGGAAAACCTATTTCCTTTAGGAGATATGACTCAGGAATGGGGCGGACACTCCACACAGATTGTCTTTCACATGGGTGCCGTCTCAATGAGCTGGTAGAGCTCCAGCCGCATCAACAATACGGGCAAAAATAGCGCACAACACCGCCGTGTCCACCCCACTGCATTTTCATATCCTCAGAGTCAGCTGTTTGAAAACATGCACCATTGCAGTTCCTCCTTCATTCTTCCCTATATTCCAGGACCTGCCCTGGGCCAGCAACATTAACGTTTTTTTTGCAACCACGCTGCTGCCTTGCTAGCTCATTTACTTCTTGTGGGTCTTTATTTCCTCATTTGCTGCTGGGTGCCCCACAAATAGCTTTAATTCAGGTTGGTGACGCTGCCTGTGTCCTCACACCTTTGCGCTTTGGAATAGACGCACATGAATGAAGGTGGACATCTATTTACGCACATAACAACGCCAACAATGCTGTGTTTCTCCATAACCATTTTAAAACGGCATCACTTTGGGATTTTTCACCTTTTAAATTTTTTGATTGTGTTTATTAGAAACCAAAGATGGAATGCTGGCCTGAAGTCTCCACGGTTCCGGGTTCAGATCCCTTGCTCTGGGGTGTAATGTGAGTTCCCTTCCATAGCCCACCATACTGGTGTCTCTAAACTGTCCTGGTTCAGTTCTATGGAAGGGTGACATAGACTTTCAGTCTGCCGCCCTACACAGGGCAGCATGGAAAACTCACTGATGGACTGAACCTTAATCACAGTTTACACCTTGCTTTTAGCAAGCAAGCCACGTCTTTATCGTTGTCAGGAATGTTAGTATTAGGGGGGGGCGGATAGCCAGTTGACCTTGGAACCCCCAGAGTTTTTTTTCTCCTCTCTTGGGAGGTTTTGGTTCCTCTCCTCCATTGTCATTTTCTTTATTTAATGTCTTTCTCTCCCCTTTTCCCTGTTTTGTATCACTCTCTCTTAATGGTGCTGTAATGCATCACAACACACCCATGTAAAGCGGCTTGGGGCGACGCTGTTGTGAAAGGCACTATATAAAAATAAATTGAATGGAATGGAATTACTCGTTGTGTTTGCCCTGTAATGGACTGGCATTCTGTGTTCCTGTGCCATGTGCCTAGAATAACCCATTGCCATGTGTGCTATAAGGAGAAAAACTGGAACATTGTAGGCCACAAAACTAAAGCAATTTCATTCCATCTAATCCGCCGTACTCCACAGCAAAATGCAACTTACCCCACAAAATTCCCTTTCTTTTAGGCAGCTCCTTGACATTAGGAACCTCGAGGAGCTCTTGTCTAACTCGACTTCCATTCTCAGTCTTGACCTTAAAATGCGCAAATGTCAGTGAAACGCTACTAATGTCCACATTCATTGCTTTCGTAGCTGAGACCACTCAGGGCAGACATTACAGTTGCTTTTACATCATTCATGTTGTTCAGGTAGGAGAGCTATCAGCTTTTTCCTTTGTCTGCTTTGTGTGATTAAATCTAAAGGGACCAAATTCGAAAGGACAGTTTAATCGAGCAGTGTGTCGTTAACCGGGTCATCTGCGAACTGAGATATCAGGTCCAGGAAGAGCAAGGTCTCGAGAAGTTTCAATCTTCGGGTTAACCTTGCGGATCGATTTATTTTATTGTGCTAGCCTGCTGTTCCGTCAGACCATTGAGCTGGTTTCATTAGTTGCTTAGTGTTTGGTTTATGAGAATCGACATGCACTTTTAAAAATCATTTCTACTTCTGGATAATGCAATAGTATTAAATAAACACAGTTTCTTGCAGTGTGATGTATCTTAATAATTTAGCATGAGCTTCTGCTATGACAGATCAATACATACTATTTATTTCACGTGTGTTACAGTGTTTGGATATTACTGGATGTACCTTCAATAGTAATTTCGGGCTGTTTGGTGAATTGTCACTATTGCCACGTCTGATTCACGCCGCCCCCCGGCAGAGCCTTACTGGATGGATGCACGCGAGCGAAACGAGGACAAACGAACGTTTCGAGCTACACTTAATTACAGCGCTAAAAAGGTTTGTTTGATATGCCAAATGCAAAATTATAATTTACGATATTTAGAAATTTCGTGAAGCTGTATGTTATGTTGAGTTGATTTCAACTTATAAATTGAAAAGACTTCTCGTTTTATTTAAAATATTTTTGAGTTGATTTAAATGATTTAATGTAGAACACAGGAAAACAGCAAACGATTCTTCAAAGTTAGAGATAAAAAAAAAAAGTATGAATCCTTATTTAAAGCGCAGATTTGTCTGCGTGTGTGACCCAGGTCGTATTGGAGCATTAAGTTAACCTTGAAAAGACCTTTGCTGCAAAGTCAGGATTACAAACACAATTCAAAACTGTTGTTCTAGCGCCCCCCTGTGACCAAATCAACAAACTGATCTCTAGGTAAAAGCCAGTTGTTTTTATGTTCAATAAATACGTGGCAAAAAAACAACAAATTGACCTCTAGATAAAAGCCAGTTGTTTTTATGTTCAATAAATACGTGGCAAAAAAGAGATCTGTCAGATATTCCTGTCTTTTTAAAACATATTTGTTGGCATTGCCTGTTGGAAATCTCTGAATGGTCTTCACTAAATAGTTACATGGCTGTAATCTCATGGATTAAATGGGATGGTATCAAATAGGTAGTAAATACCTTTAATTAAAAATGTACAGTGATACCTCGGTTCTCAAACTTAATCCGTTCCGGATCGAATCCTAAAAAGTTCGAGTTCTGATCAAATTTTTCCCATAAGAAATAATGAAAAACCAATTAATTGGTTCCCGGCCCCCCAAAATTACACCTAAATGTGTTTTTTTTTAGCATTTAAACACATTTAAAGCATTTAAAAATGAACAGGATAAAACAAGAACAGATAAACTAGTGGTTTATTTATTGTTAGTTACTGTAATGTTGCGCTGCTTTATTTGGTTAATCGTCCAGTCTGTGAAGAAGGTATTCAGATAAGAACTGCATTGTAGTATGACTCATTTCCTGGTGCGTACAATTTATATTAGGTCAGTGTTCACAATTCGACTTCTGATATTCAGATCGAGTACCAGGTCAAACTAGTTTCAAGAACCGAGTTCGAGAACCGAGGTAACGCTGTACTTCTAACCAGATACTTACTGGCTGATAGTACTCATTGTACCTTATGCAAGGTACTTAAGCTTTTCTAGTAAAATACTGAAATATAAATTAATAAAGAAGACAGGACACAAAGAGCTTGACTTATAATAGGATACATGCGGATGCCATTCCTCCAGAGAGTAAAAAAATACTAAAACCATCCCCTTCGTAAATATGCCATTGACCCTTCAGCCATCTCTGTTCTGTACCTGACTGTCCGATTCAGGGTCACAGAGCCTGTACCAGAAGCTATGGACATGATGTAAGGAATAATCCAGGATGGGGACACTCACACACTATTTAATAACTCCGATTTACCCCTGCATGTTTTTGACTGTGTGGGAAAACTGGAGAACCCCCCCCCCCTCTCAAGCCCTCTAAATAGTTCTTGAAGTAATAACATAGAGGTAAATCTACTGAAACATGATTTATTGTAATCTTGGTGTGGGCAGAGTGGTGACTCTGAGGCTAGGGATCGATGGCAGCAATCAGAAGGTTGCTGGTTGGAATCCTGTGATTGTATTCTGTTGGACCCTTGAGCAAAGCCCTTAACCTGCAGTTGCTTCATCCTGGGTATAATGTTAAGCTGCATCCAGCCCTGTAAGGAGGTCCTCTGACTTCCAGTGAAAATTTGGAGGTTGGTGGCAGGATTACCCCTCCAGCCACTGGAAAAACCTTCACACTGTTCCATTCCATTCAAACTACTGTGGTGCTGAGGTGTCTCCTGCTGCACAGCTGCACTGGGGATCTCATCCCTGAGGTGATTTGTTGTGTGGTGGATGCAGCAACGCGCTGTATTAATGTATGCTCCTCCATGATCTCTGCCTGCCACCGCTCAACAAATCTTATCTAACCATTTATAGGTTGAGAACAATCACATGTCTCCATATACAGTACCAACCACCAGCCAACCAATCAGTTCTTGACCTCTTACCACTGGGCCTTAATCATTCAAAAACACAAGTATTGCAATTAGTACATTGATATTACTGTACATTATAATAGAAATTCGTCCACATTCCACATTTAATACATTTAATTCCCGTTTGTAGGATTTTAGACACTTTTTAAGCTGATTGTCCTCTGTCAGGTTCTGTGTAATTCTGTAAAACATTTGCAAGTTTTATTGGTTTTATAACAAAAATCATTACTTTATTCATTTGTTTCTGTTGAGCTGTTCTGAGTTAAACGGTCCATTGACAAGTAGTCTCATTGGGTGCTTTTTAGTTTAGTGACATCTCTGCACTAAGATCACACACCAAAAAGCTGTGCTTGGTATCCCTTTGGGAGGCAAAGACTACAACTGCAATAAATAGCAAAATGGCAAGAACAGAACTGTCAGTGAAAAAAAATTGTGACACTCAATTAAAAGAAAATGTCCGTGTGGAAGACAGGTAGATAAAAAATGAAATCGAAATAATATTTAATTTGTCAGATGTGAATATACAGGGAAAGGAACGCATACAGAGATTATGCTGCCAATCAGGGGTGTAACTGGGCACCTAAAGTCATGTGATGTCTTCCTTCCTGCCCCCTAACAGACTGACTTATCTGCTTTTTCTTTCCCTCTGATATCCATTTAGTGCCTGTGTACATCCTCCCATTTAAAATTTTGAAGTAAGCATGCCATTGCTAATAAAACATGGTAGGTTTAATGACAAATCTGAATAATATTCTATATTATTCACCACAGTGAAATGCAAAAATTGAGAGTTACTGTACCAATAATAACAGTGACTGATAGTGGGTCCATTTCCGACATTATTATTTTTACAGGTTCTACTAGTGCCCCGGGTAGTTGGTTAATTTTATGAAACATAACTTCATGAAAAGGACGTCTCGGTGGCTGAATGTGGCGCCCCCTGGCTTCACACCTCCGGAAATGGGGGTCTGAAACTAACCCCCATCTCCGTGTATTTTCAGTTTGCATGTTCTCCTCATCTTTCTTTGGATTTCCCCCTGCGGTCCAAAGACATGCAGCTAGGTGAAAATGGTTTCTCTAAATAGCTCAAAATGCGCCCTGAGACTGTCTGGCATCTAGTCCAAGGTGTGTCCTGTTCTCCTCAGGAGTGTCGCCAGTTTCACACTAACCATCATGAAACACTAACCACCGTCATGGAATAATTCACCGTAATGTCATGCGGTGTATCTTAAGAAATCCTCCGTTTATCATTAATAAACGTTTATGCTAATGTCCTCAATGCTTAAAATGTGTCGTTATCGCATAAGGTACAACGGGCACCGCCTATTCAATAAGCCGCGCCGCTGGTTCGCATGCCATGCGCAATAATGTTATAAATATCTATATCTAATATATATATATATATATATTATGGTGCTCGCGACTGGTAGCGAGCGCTCGCAACATCCACGTCACATCTATTGGAGGCCAAGCGACGTCATCAGTGCGCGACTACGATGCGGAATCCTACCGCGTTGGTGCGTTAAAGTGTCGCTGGAAGTTTGGGATAGGCACGCCTTAAGTAACTGGGATCGTTACACCTGACACCGTGGTCGTGTTGTGGGAAGGCGTTTACGGGACAAAGATCAGAGAATCTAGAACTAAAACCGGGAAACTGCATCTGTCAGGTAAGCAAATTGATAACAAAAAAACTTTACCTTCTGTAACTGGTAGATATTTATTTTATAGATGAAGTTGGGTAGTTGATTAACACAATAGGTGATGGTACCCGAATAGTTTGGTCTGCTGGTCTTAAAATTCGTTTTCGGACGAGCTATTATGGGGAGATACTGGTAGACCGCTTACTGGAAATTCGATGCTGTAGTGCTGGGCATGTCCCAAAACCAGAACAAAGAAAGGAAAGTACACGGCACTGACCTCTTGATGTAATGGAAGGTTGGATGAGTGGACTTGGGTGCTGGGTCTGAATCAGAAGTCTGTACTTACGAAGATACCCAGTAAAAGCGAAACGTTTGCTTTGGCAAATGTAGTCCGAGAGTCAGTTTCACAGATACGTGCTTGTGTACTTGAACGTATATCTTAATCGTCGTAGGAGATTGGGAGGAAGGATACTCACACTGCATTCCCAGGAATGGCATAAATAGAGCTTTGACGTTTGAAAACAAGTTTCCTGATCGTGGTAATATTAGGATTAGGCGGAGAAAACCTATTACGAACCAATTGGAAACAAAATGACAACATTTACTATAGATGCTTGTGTTGTGATACGATGTCTGTGTGTTTTGCTGTCCATTGGTGAGACGTCACCTAGTAAGTTGCCGCATTAAGTCATCAGCCGGAGGCCATGAACACCAGTCCGTTCGTATAGATGGCGTATTTTCACCTGGATTATTGTTATTATTATTCTTATATTTTATTAAAGACGTACGTTGTGTGCAGAATAATTGACATGTCGTTCTTGCAGACAGTGATAATTTAAAAATACTTCTCCGTGGTTAAATATCATCCCTGGAGCAGGCTGACCTTGCCGTAATGTTAGTAATTGCATTCCTTTGCATTAAGTCCGTTTTGCACTATAAATATGTTCGTCTGTGCCATACATACAATCTGTACGGCAGAATTTCTCCCTAGGATCAATTAAGTTTATCTTTATAGTACTAGTTGATACACATGTCTGTTTAATAATGTGTCTGTGGGCAGTGGTGGCTTGATGGTTAGGGAAACGCACTTGTAATTGAAAGATTGCAGGTTTGAATCCCCCACCAGTAAGTCACCACTGAGGTATCCTGAGCAAGGTACTGTCCCCAAGCACTGCTCCCCGGGCGCTGAATTAGCTGCCCCCTGCTATGTCACAAAAGTCACATGTGGGTTAAATGCAGAGGACCTATTTCATTTTTGTGCTGTGGTGTGTTAACAATGACCACTGATCTTCTAATTCTAATAATGTCTTTAAGACATAGTTCATCCTACATTGCATATGAGTGGAATAGGTCCTGTTAGGTTATAAATGATTGCTGAAATGTCAGTGGGCATTGGTTGTTTTCGTTAATTTGTTTGTATAATCCAGGGCTCTTCAAATCTGGACCTCGATTCCTTGTTTACAGATCTCCTGGGTAGTTAGTTTAATGATCACAGATTCTGGTTGGCTGCAGAGGCGTCACACCCAGGTCACAGGTAAAGGAAGGCTGGAAAACCAGCAGTACTCGGACCTTGAGGACTGTGATTTGAATAACCCCGGTGTAATCCCTTTATTCTACGTACCTAGGGAATACATTTATGTGTGCTCCCCGGGACTGAAACAACCCCCCCCCACTCTTCAAGGGCAGTTTACCTGCTGTCCCTGGGGTTTTATTGGCTACACTGGTTTGCTCCCACAGCCCAAAAATGTGGGTCCCAACGAATTGGTGTCTATTGTCCTTAGTCCTTAGCAGCTTGTGGCTCAGTGGGTTAAGCCTTCATGCCTGTAATCAGAAGGTCACTGGTTCAAACCCAGCCTCAGCATGTCCGTGGGTCCTTGGGTTAACCCCTCCTTAACCCCCAGCTCCCTGGGCGCCCCAACAGGTTGCTGCCCTTTACTGACAGCTTACTCTACAAAGAGCAAGTTGAGGGAGGCATAAAGACAATTTCCCCACAAAGATTGATAAAAGTATCTATTATTATTATTATTACTATTATTATTATTACTATTACTTGTGTGAGTGACTGTCCCACAATAAACGTGCATCCTGTCCTGGGTGCCCCCTCTCTTTTTCCCCCTGCTTCTTGGGATGGGCTCCAGGGCTCGCCGAAATCCTGTACTGAGTAAAAATGGCAGGAATTGGATGTATGGATAGAACTTTTTATTGTGAAACTGTGGTGTTTTAGAGTATTGCGACATTGGTGTGTGACGCTGGCATGCCATGTTTTCTTTTTGCCCAACCCAGAGAGGCATAATTGTGTTTGACATTTTCTGAATAACATAAGCAGATGTTCAACATCATCAAATACCAGCTTTTTTTTGCTGTGGAATGTGGCTTTGAGGCAAACTGGCTAAGCATGCTTTCGAGCTTTTGTGGGAGGGGACTTGGCCGAACGGCGCCATCATAGCTGCGGTTCTGGCTTCACAGTCATGAGGTCTCCTTTTCCCCCGACATGGCCTCTCGGGGGGGGGGGGGTAGCCCGTCTCCACCCCAAAGTCCTGTGACCTGCCACTCACAATTATCTTGTGTTGCAATTTCGACACGGTGCCCATTCACTACCACCATTCGCCTGCTTCCTACTGCAAAGCGGATCCCCGAGCAGTTTGATGCGTTTCAGTGTGTTCCATGCGCGACGATTTTCTGTCACTCGGCCTTTGTCCGCCTGGGGTTGGGCTGCTGTGGGCGTGGCCACCACGGACTGACGTGTCACCGCCGTAATGGCACTTCAGCCCTGATGTCCTCCGTCCATCGGTGTGATGGTCTGCAGCGGTAACCATGGCGATGCACATAAGGGGGCATCACCTTAGATTCGTACAGCCCTCCGCCATGATGAATGACCATACGGTGACTCAATCCCCTTGTTCCTGTGTTTGGCTGTGGATTAGGGGTGTGTATCTGTCCCATTCAGATGTTACAATACACATCTAGATGTATGGTCTACAATCCAAAAAAAAACAAAAAAACGGCTGAAACGCAATGATTAGGTGCACTTTAGTCAATGTCAAGTTTATTTATGAAGCATTTTAAAAACAGCCAGTGCTGACCAAAGTGCTGTGCAATCATAAAATCAGTGTTTACACACACACACACACACACACACACATCATTTAACTTTTTTCTCAAAACAAGTTGCCCTGTTTTGCTCTGTAAAGTCGGTCTGGGACATAACTGAAGTAGATAAGATTTTGGCATGAAAAAATCCGATTGCTGTAATAGTGATGTGGAGCATTGACTTGTGTCGGCTGCATCGACATTTGGTCAATTCCCCTTTAAATTTGAGCTGATTTGCTGGTCTTCAGTTGGTGTTGCCGTAGCGTGGACACTTCCACAAGATTCATATCAGTTTTTCATTGCGTCCATACGGTACACAACCTCTCTCCTCATATATATATTTGAAGACTCATAATTTCATCTAGTAATCCATCCATCCATATTCCAGAGCTGGTGCCCAGTCCTTTACCTGTTCATATGGATCATATACCGACGCGAAATCCCAGCGAGCCGAAGGGAGGGCGTGGCCAAACCGAATCATCTAATTTTCATATTTCCTGAGTTTATTGTACATAAACATTAGCTATGTTGTGTGTGTGTAATTTTAAAAACGAATAATGATTCCTGTGCTTTTAAAGAGCGCGCTGCCCGCATTGCGTGACACCGTGGTACTGAGCGCGTTCTCCCATCACCCCAGCCCTCGCTGTCCGCGGTGGTATTTGCCGGCTGCTCTTCGGGTCACGGCAGGACACGGGGGCGCTGGTTTGAGGCCCGGCCAACATCCGGCCGTAACCTGAGAGGCGTCCTCCTCTCGCCCGCATGCAGGGAGGAGCCTGCTTTACGATACAGCCTGGATCATGTTATTCAAAGCTGTTCATTAGCTTCACGTAGGATGTGTTTATGTGGTGACAGAGTAGCGGCTCAGTGAAATGCAGTCGCATCGCTACAGTTTGGATTTTTGATTTGCGCCTCAGACTGACTGATCTCTCTCTCTCTCGCCCATAGAGTGCGATCTTTGTGCTAATGTGTGTCCTGCGATAGACTGATATCCTGTAAACGAACCCCTATTGAATTTTCACTGTCCGTTTCCTTGTTCTGTGCTTCGTTCCCCCAGCTTGATACAACGAGGGCTGAGGGCTGTTGTTCGTTTTGCTTTGGTTTCTGCCTGGAAGCTGCACTTGAGGACCAGGACTGAATGACACGCAGCATTTGCATAAACAGTGGTTACGATACAGGTCTTTGTGTGACTTATTCTGTGGTCTCTGGAAAATGAGCCTGTTGTTTAGTGCTGTGAAGTATTTTCGCCGCCACGTCACCTAAACATCAGTATGTTAATTATCTCTTAAAATGAAAACGTCACAATAATCCTGTTTCGTGGTAAGGCAAGACCCTCTATAAATTGCTGCCACGTAGGGAAATGTGCGAGGGGTGTTTTATGGGAGTCGTTTGAAATACAGATAACGACAAAAAGGCTCCTCTGTTTGTCCGAGTGTCGAGGTCCTGAGCGGTACCTGCAGAGTGCGCTCCATATGCCTCAGCCCGCCCACTGAGAGGAGTGACCGTCCCTGTAGCCAATGGAACGCTCGTAGGCAAATGAAGGGGGCGGATCCAAGCTATCTTCACTCTCCTCTGGAGGAGGCTTAGAATACCAGAGTGGACTGGGAGGCCGTGCCGCCCATATCCACACTAGCGGGGACAGCGAACGAGAGAGAGCGAGCGAGCGAGCGAGCGAGAATCATCCAGGGGGAGGAAGGAGCAGAGCAGGCAGAACAATGCACCCTGAGCAGTTAAGCAGGAGCCCCCATGTAAGTCATCTTCTCCCTTTTTTTCCTTCCTCCCATTCTCCTCCTTTCCCGTCCCTCCCCCCAGCCGCAGGCCTAAGCTTGAGATGCTGCCTTGAGGGAAGCAGATGGGGGGAGGTGGGGGGGTGGTAGATGGATAGAGCGCTGAATATTTAATCCGCGATGGCCAGACCTAATTTTCCTTTCCCATCTTCCTGCATCAGTCCCCACAAAGGCGTCAAGGCTGCGCTTACCCCACCCCATTCTGTCACATGTGGGCTGCTGCGTGGCCCCGGTTCTCACTCGTGGACAGACTGCCGGGGTGTAGGCTTTCAGAACCTTGTTCTGAGTTGCGTTTCCATCTCCTTAGGGCATGTGGCTGTGTAGACGGTACAAGACCTAGTTGTCGCCGTCACGCCCTAATTCTGTGCTCCGCGTCAGGCTCGCGAGGTCAGCATATTGGCTTTGACTCAGGTGAACACTATTTGTACAAATCCTGTGGTTTTGTTCTGTTCGTTTAGCTGCCGTCCGCAATACAGCGATGGGCCCCTTTGGGCTAATTGCCGGAGTGCAGCGGCAGGGCCGCGATGGCAGCACTCCCTTACCGGCGTCGAGGCCCCGGCTGCCGTAACTGTCAGCCTTGAACGCGGGTGAGATCCGCTTAATGCAGCCTTCAAACCTGCCACGGTGGACACGGCGGCATGAGCTGCCCCTTTTGGCAAACGGCGCCCTCGTGTGGACTATGTGCGTAGTGCGAGGTCCTTGGAAACTGCCCCAGCAGAGACGATCCCCTTTTTTGAAATGTGTAAAAATGTGCGTAAGTGTCACCCATTTTAATTTTTTTTGATACACTGTTTATGAAATAATGTACATAAAACCAGGCCACTGGGCATTTGCACGTCCCTTCGTCAAGACGGATAAATGCTGTGAGTTAACGACGCTTCAGTGTTTGGCCTAAAGGTGACTGGAGGCAGGATTAGCCCTGAGCCGCTCTCTATCTGCCCGGGTCTCCCACCGAACGGAGCTCTTCCTCCCAGATCAGGTTTTATGGTTCGGGGGTTGAACATTTCATGAGCGTTAAGGCCGTTATGGGTAAGGAACAGACAGCGGTGTCATGTCTGGTGAGCCGGGGGAAGTATGAGGTCGGGTGCCTCCGCTCTTCAGTGTGACGTCAGGTGCAGTGCGTGGTTCCCTGAGTTTCCTGGTTGTTATGCCGTATTGCTGATGAATTGACTTCCTTGGATGCAGGGTGGGGTTTGTTCAGGCATTCTTATGGTGTTGTAGACATGGAGATTTAGTAGGTTGGCATGCTGGATATGGTGAGTCACGAGAGGGGATGACCCTGGGTAGCAAGATCTAATGTTTGCTGTTCTCTCCTACTATCAATATTTAATTAAAAGGCTGTTTCCAAGATGTAGGCAGATCACATGAGACCCAAGATGAACAGTCACAAGGAATGTGTAGTGTCCCCCCCCCTCCCCCGTTCACCCATCACTACTCCCACCTCCCCCATGTGACCTAAACACCACCCCTCCCACACCTCCTCCTTCATTACGTTGTCGGTCCCCTCTACGGCCCATGTGGCCCCCTCACGTGCGTCAGAGAGCCGCTCCAGGGAATTGCATCATCTCCTTAACTTGTTTACTTGTTAGTTGTTTTCTTTTTTTTTTTGTCCGCCAAAAAGAGGCCTGTAGACTGTAGAAATTTCAGTCTCGCTGCATGCGAGTACGGTAAACCCGAACGCACTGCAAACAAGCAGCCGCAGAGGAATGCTGGGGAATTTTGCTTTTGGCCAAACATGCTCAGGGGCAATAACCCCGGAGATTAAGCTGGGTCCGGAGGGCCGTGTGCTTAAAGTCAGTAGCGTAGGGGAAGCTCTAAAAGCCCTGTTCCGTGTGCCGATGTTCACTGTCCTGGCCTCTATTGTCTTTCCTGTTCTATTTATTTATTTTTTGTTGTACTTTCACGCATCAGCGCTTCTCCGTCAGCGGATCCCGTGTAAGTACCCATCGTCTTCATCCGCATGAGAGGTGCTCTGCTGATGTGTAACGTCTGTCTTCCCTGAAGACGGACGCGTGTCCTCATCTGCTCAAGTTTGCTCATTCGCCACGCCCGGCGCCCTAAGCTTTAAAATGTAGAGTCTAGTGATTAATTGCCAGCGTTGACACACCACAGCACACAACAGCGAAACGTGTTCTGCTCATTTAACCCCATATGTGACATCGTGACGTAGCAGGGGGGCAGCTGATTCGGCGCCCGGGGAGCAGTGCTTGGGGGCGGTGCCTTGCTCAGGGTACCTCAGTGGTGCCTTGCTGGTCAGGGATTCGAACCTGCAATCTTTCGATTACGAGTCTGCTTCCTTAACCATTAAGCCACCACTGCCCACCAACAACAAAAAAAATAAAAAATAAAAATAAAAAAAAAATAATTTTTTTTTTTAAAAATTACATTGTATAATGCAGTCCCAGAGAAAACTCAAACTACATCTTTCTTGTGACTGGATGTTGTTTTAGAGAGGTCTCATAAGAAATTGATATTTAACAACAGCTCATGGGAATTTTACTTGCACAAAAATGTTCTGACAGCAGAAGGAAAAATGATTGGTTCAGTCATATAACCAATCAGTCTGTAGAGGAGGTGGGTCCAAGCATCTTCTGCTGCCTCTAGTTGCTTGGACCCATCTCCACTACAATCGGGTTCAATTCCTGTTTAAGCCAATCATTTTTCTGTACATTTTAAATACGTAAAACTCCCACGAGCTTAATGAACAGCCCCCGCTCGCCTTTTTTTGTAACCGTGATCTCATCAAGCTCCCGTGCCACAATGTCCGCCCGCCATGGCATGCTCCGGCCCCTGACGCCTCGACCCCCGCCCCTCCCCCCCCCCTTCCCACCAGGAGCTGTACTACCGCAGCATGCAGCGCGCATGGGAGAAGGCGGGCAAGACGGACAGCGGCGAGGAGAAGTCCAGGAAGCGGCGGCTGCGCGTCTGCGTGGCCACGTGCAACCGGGCCGACTACTCGAAACTGGCACCCATCATGTTCGGCATTAAGGCCCACCCGGAGGACTTTGACCTGGATGTGGTGGTGCTGGGCTCCCATCTCATTGATGACTACGGGTAAGGGCGCCCCCTGCTGTCCAATCAGGGGACTGTTGTTCGTATCAACAAAATTTTCCTAACGTCCTTTCGTCTGACCTGCCGTCGACCGAGGAATGAAAGTTAACAAAACACTTGATTGTATTTTGGTCGCCACGCTCGTCTCCTGTACTCCCCCATGCTCATGTGAATGGTACGGTCTGAGTAACCCCCCCCCCCCCCCCCCCCCCCCCCCCCCCCCCCCCCCCCCCCCCCCCCCCCCCCCACCCCCCCCCCCCCGCCCCC
>JAABNY020000015.1:7878652-7895436 GCA_015164015.2 Brevimyrus niger
ATGATGCATTATGAATGCTCTAGGATGCTCTCATCTATAATGCACTATAAATCAAAGTAAACAACCAGGCAAACAAAACGTATGGAATAAACTCACCCTATACTTATATACATACTCTGTAGAGGCTTGTACAGTCGTCACAGAGCAGTGGTTCTCAATCTGGGGGTTGTGACTCCTTTTATTTTGCAGATGGTGAAAATTTCACTTCGAAAGGGGTTTTTTTTGGGGGGGGGGGTGTCCACTGATCCACTGAAGTATACTACAGATTAAAGAGCAGTAATGAATTAATGCAGTAATGGGCACAGGCCGGTCACTGGGCCCAATACTGGGCTAAGACACTGTAAGGTCTCATGCTGGAAGCCGGTGGACTGGGCCAGATAACCGTCAACATACCATAATGCGAGGTTAAGTTCCCATGACGACGGATGTGACATTAGAGCTTTATCGAACTGTTATCTGACGTTATTGCCAAAGTTCTTTATCGGTGGCATTTCGGCAATCCGAGGTACGACACGTTTAATGTTTTAGGATATATAATTCTTAGAATATTGTAAGTAGTCTGTTGAACTCTGATTTCTACATTCCACAGACGTGTTGCGCTCTTAATATAAGAGCTACTGGTGTAAAACTTGAATTTTAACAAGTGTTCTCCTCTCACCTTCACCTTTTTGAAGAAAACTGTCACAAATGCAACAAATTACTATAATAAAATGATATTTTGATTTTAACCCCATCTGATATGCGCTCGTACCTTCATTTAGGGAGGGGACCAACCTTTGGGGTTTTTCCCATTCCGTTTCATTTTAGCCGTGATTAGATGAATCTCTTCCATACAATGTGCTGAGCTGACCAGCTGTCCTCATGTCGGTGGACAGATTGCATTGACCACCAGTGTTGGGGGGGGGGGGGGGGGGTTGCGGAAAGCATTCGGTCAGCACATGGTATCGTTTATGTAATTCTCATAGATGGAAGTCAGCACAGTGCTGCTGAAGTATTAGATTGTTTTTTTTCCACCTGTTAGTGACTTGCTGATGGCGTGTCATATAAAATACAGGTGCTCCCTAGGTCACGATGGGGATCCGTCCCGATAAAACTATCAGGTGAAATAATTGTGAGGCAAAAATGCATTTTATTACAGTACCACTAACCTAACGAACATCATGACCTAGCCAACCCTAAACATGCTTAGAACACTTTACATTACCCTAGAGTTGGGCCAGAATCATCAACACACAGCCTATTTTATGATAGTGTTCTCATGTAACTGAATAATCACACCCATTATAAATACAATATTTAATAACACTGGCCACTGTAACCCAAGAAGCATCTGTACATGTAACATTAAACACTGTACTGCAGTTTAAGCAGCTATTGCCGTCTGTGAAACAGGCTTTAGCATATGGAATATGTAGTACAATCTTACATCCATTTTGTAGCGAATCAACACACGAGGATTCCGTTCCAGTTTTATTGACATTAAGACCAATGATAAGACCTGTGTATCAGTGTGTTTGATTGTGTCTTATCATTGGTCTTAATGTCAACAGTTAAAAACCATATTTCCATTGTCCACATGTGTGGATGTATATTTATTTATATTTATATATATATATATATATATACTCTATATATTGTACATACAAACATTCACAGTACATCGCGGGACAGGTACACGAGTACAATTCTCTTTATTCCTGGAAAACTGAGGGTGAGATGGTAGGGGGTGAGGGGGTTTGGTCCTAAGAGGGGCACAGCCGATAGGGGGGGTGGGCTTCCCTCAAGCGTGTCTGAGCGCAGATCGGTCCATGGAGTCATGGCGACACCCCGGCGATGTCGCCGACGTAGTGCATTTTCCTCGGAGGGGGTGCGGTCACCTGCAGCTGCATAGCCACCACTGGCCAGGGGGGGAGAGATCAGTGGACCAGCGGCGCCTCCTTCAGGGAGATGAGCACCGAGCGCATGCGCGACACATCCTTGGCCTGCTTGCTGGACTTGGGGCTGAAGTCGCAGAGACGCGCCACACGCTGCCATTCCGTCCCCGGGTCCATGTTGTCGTCGCCGATTTCGACAGCCGCCGTGGCCTCCTCAGCCGCCCTGAGGTAGGTGGGAGTGGGGGACAGAGGACCAGGGTCAGGTGGAGCACAGGACGGCGCCCCCCAAGACTCGCCACTAGCACTTTCCGTGGTGACTAAGGTCCAGCCTCTCTCACAATGTATAATGGCACTTTATTTTTGCAGTTTTCTGCAGACTTGCAAGCTTAAAATGAGTCTGTGCGTTTGTTTCCCCCCCAAGTTAAAACGGGGATGTAAAAGCTCATTTTTATGTCTGAGGGTTTGTGGGCAGGGTCAGGGCAGAGGCTTGAGAGATGATCATGCTTGTGGGAGTTTTACGTACTCAAAAATGTGCTGAGGGCAGAAGGTAAAATGACAGGTTCAGAGGTATAATCAATCAGATATTAGAGGAGGTAGGTCCAAGCAACTAGGAAGCGGGACTAAAACATCTGATTGGTTAATCCTACCTCCTCTATAATCTGATTGGTTATCCCCCTAATTTTTCCATCTGCCACCAGAACATCTTTTTATATAAATAAAGCTCCCATGAGCGACGATTGTATGATCATAAATAATAATTCACAGAACAATAAGAACACAGCATTCTGGTCACATCAACACACGATAGATCAGGATTATTTCGTACAGATCATCCCTGTCCTTGAGTTTCTTGCAGCAACCTGCTGATTAATGGCAGGGGGGGGGGGGAGCAGGGTGGGAGGGGCTGGAATGACACAAGGAGAAATGTGACCGTTTTGGTGTTGCTTATTAAAGCAAACACCATGTTGATGAGCAGAGGTTACCTGTTAATAGTCGCCTTCCTGCTCACCCGAACTCCTCTGGTTTTATCTTCCCTTTAGGTTTCCAGCACTGGATTTCCAGCACTGGATTTCCAGCACTGGATTTCCAGCACTGGATTTCCAGCACTGGATTTCCTCTAGTTCAGTAAATGAGCCAAAGGCTACTCACTTTTATCGAGGGTGTGACTCTGTGAGCACCATGGGCGGCTTTGAGGTTCCCTTCACACTCAAATGGAAGACAAACGCCCAAATATGGAGGGCCTGGATTTAAGCCACGTCCGGGAGCATTAGTGCACCGTACAGGATGGCCCTCCTAGGGAATACCAGACGGGCGAGTCGAAGGACCAGCCCCACCCATCCTGAAGGACAAAGATTGCCACATGCTTAGCATTCCAAGGGGGATAGTAATTTTTTTTGGGGGGGGGGGGGGGGGGAACGCCCAACACCAGTGGACAGAGCATATGGCAATGACACAGGAAGAGTACTGATGCGCTAACAAGACGGGGAGAAGGGGGGTGCGGGGGGGCTAACAACACACGACCACGAGGGGCTTTTAATCTCACAGAGAATGGAAACACTTCATCTCTTTGGTCTCTTGTTACTTAACTGGTCTAGGCGGTAGCAAGGATGGTTAATGTGTGTGCTTGAAAGGTGCGTAGGAAAAAAAAGGGGACAACAGGTCAGAGGTCAGCTAAGGAGAAACAAAAACAAATGATCTATGGAGATGAACTGAACCAGCTAGATCACACTGCGTGCACGAGTGCTAACGGCTAACGCTGGCACGAGCTACATCCTGCATGAAAAGCTGCCTCACTCCATGGTACTGTACCTACATCCGGACAGAAGGCTGTTCTCCATGTGCAGAGACACTCTGACACAAGTTTACCGTCTACAGTATCATGTTTCCACAAACAAATTGTCCTTCATGTACGTGGAAAATCTATCCAATCACAAGCATTTCATCTTATATCACTAACCTGACATGACAGTGGTTGTTAAGCATCGAACAGGCAAAAAAAAGAAGAGTTCTTCTAGACAAAAATACCCCTTCAAAAGCAGCATTTTTCTGCTCACAGAGGACGCCCATTGTGTCCAGTTGACGGATGATCTCTTCATTAAAATGTACCATTATGTTTGGTTTTAAAACCAAGATTTGAAATACTTCCAGCTTCAATGCTAAATATTTTATTTCACGTGTAAAATTAGTCAAGGCCACCAAATATTCTTAGAAAGTTATTTCCAAAATTTTACGGCTTTATCCCTAATGGCTAGTCTAAATTTATCTACACCATTTCAGCCTTACCTCAGATTTGAATATATTTTTCTATTTTAAATTTACTCTGTGACTCATGTACTATGATTAACTTGGTGCGTAACAACAGTGCAAATAGTATGAGCAATGTATATGCAAACAAATATCAGATCACGAGTTTACACAACTAATGATGTGTCAACAGGCAAACCACCTATATGTCTGTTACGGAATGTTTGCTACATTATTGTTATTCTCACTCCTTAGTTAATGCAGTTTGAGGGTTGGAGCCTTTTTAAACCATGAGTTTTCAGATATATCAAGACTCCAGATAAACAAATCCTCTATATCAGTAATGAAATTCTGAAAAATTAAAAATTTCACAACCACATTACAAGATACTAGAGGTTTGTCAGTCGGGTCTGAACTTCAGCAATAATTCAGCAAAATGTCCCCAAGTACTATAATAAGTCACTCCTTTGCAATTGTATCTGCTGGGTAAGATTAAAGCACAAACATATCAGCTTAATAGCACGTCACTCATAATTAATCTCCACAAATGCGGGCCGTCTGAATTTTCTCTGACAAGCAGGAGTATGCAGGTTACGCTCCACAAGGCAGATTATCTGACAAACAGGAGAGGTGCTCGTATTTAGGTGCGTAGAGACAGGATGTGAGGAGATTGGATGGCAGTTTGAGGGACATACACATAGCCAATCAGCTCAGAGAGAGGCTGTTTGTAGAATTCTTCGTCCAGCACCCTGGACAGAGGTGTCCCGCAAGGAAGCAGTAAGTAAGGGGAGGGAGAGAGAGAAAGCGAGTGTTGAAAAAAAGGAGAGGAAAAACACAGACACTTACACAGTGTAGAACCATAGAGATAGTCGTCCGGGGCATGTAATTCAAAGTCACAATTCAGTGGATGCAGCCCTATTCAGACTTGGTCTACTAACACAACAACTTTAATTTAAAAGCCATAAATTTAAAAAAAAAAAAAGTTTCTATTGACTCCCGTTTCAAAAGGCAGGATATATTATAATATGTGTGTTACTTATTAGCACATACAAGACAGGGATTTATAAATGGGTGAATTGCCTAGATAGAAAGTCTGCGATAGTATTGATCTTTCTTTTTTTTTTTTTAGTGTTATTTAAACAACGTCCTGCTCTGTATCAGGGATTAATGATAACTGGGCAGCTTAGACTAAGCCTGGTTTGGATGTTTTCCCAAAGCCGCAGGCGAAACAAGAGGCGCTCACCTGTTGTTGACTTTAGTTTTCTCCAGCTGCTCGTCCTGTCTGCAGTGCCACTCCTCCAGGTCAACCTTGGCCCTGTCCTTCCACTCAGCCTCCTGTGTGCGCGACGTGACGTCTGGCCAGAGCGACAGTGTTGGGGAGGGGGGGGTCACATGTACCATCTGCTGCTCGCCATTGGCCAGCGGAGAACCAGCAGCTTAACTACATCTAAATCACGTCCCACCGCATAAATACTGAGTCACCACCTCTTGGGTCTCAGCTATGGGTCCCCATATACCATATTTCCGCTTACCAGACCTCCTGCACTGTCAGACACCCCCCATCCCTCCCATCCAGGATGCCCCTACCGCACTCGCTCACCCAGTGCCTCCAGCCTGTCCCGCTGCTCCTCCCTCCACCTGCGCAGGCTCTCCGGCTCCCCCTGCAGGCGGTCTGCCTGCGCCACCGCAGCATAGGAGTCCGAGGGCCCGTTACTCACCTGAGAGGGAGGTAAACACAGTCAGCGTACACTGTGGTATGGCTCCACTGAGGCAGGGTTACTCTCGCTAATGATAACCAAGCTATTAAGTAAAGTTCCGTAAATTTAAATAAGATATAAAAAAAATCGAATAAAATACAACTATAGGAAAACTATAAATATTGCCTCTGGAACTAACTGATATTAAATAAAAACAAGCATCAAATAGATTCTGTTACTGTTTTTAAATACTATTTAGCTAAAGTAATGGTTTATTTATGCTCAGTTGCCATTTGTAATACCTGGATCATGTATTGCCCATTTTGGAAATAATGTGCCCTGTGTATTTATGAAGGATTATCTAAAAATGCAA
Organism: Brevimyrus niger; assembly: GCA_015164015.2. Taxonomy (NCBI): domain Eukaryota; kingdom Metazoa; phylum Chordata; class Actinopteri; order Osteoglossiformes; family Mormyridae; genus Brevimyrus; species Brevimyrus niger. The sequence goes on from JAABNY020000015.1 coordinate 7,884,841, forward strand.
CACACAAAATAGCTCTACAACTATCAGTTTACCCCTATAAATAAGACTACTAAAACTTAAACTAAAATATATACTAAATAGAAATAAATCTTAAAATAAAATTAATAAAACCACACTAAAAGCTAACCAAAACTAAACTGAATTTCGAAAGAAAATAATAAAAACTAAAATTAATTAAACTGCTGTGGTGCGTGACGGGCACCTACCCCTTGAAAATCTCCATTCACAGCCTCATCAGCTCCGTCTAAAAATACAGTAAAATAAATGTGATCATTTTTTGTTTATTAACTAACAATCTCCATTACAACACATCTACCGCATATTGCAATCACAGTAAAACGTACAGAATCATATAAAATCTCAACTCTGTAGGAATAGCCTTTTAATCCACCCCCCGTTATACATTAGGTTTTGAAAGCCCGTATATATAAAATCGATCAATATGGAAATTTGTGAAATTAAAAAAAAAATCCGTCCACAAAACACGCGACCCTTTTAGCGTCCAGACTGAAAATCAGCACAAGAAGATTAAATGCAGATTTTAGCAAGGAGGCTGTAATGTGCATCTGACTTCATATAAGAGCAGCCTGCGGGGGACCCCCCCACCCCGTGCACCAGGCACCAGCCCCCAGCGCGAGCTGCGGATGCCGCATCGTTATCTCTCCCCCGCAGATGCGCCTCCTGACACTTGCCATCGCCGCCCCGGCGCGCGGGCAATCAAACCGCCGCTGCACGAGGCCTCAGAGCGCGCGGACGGATTCATTACGAGTTGCAAGTTGCTGCCGTATTTATGTGTAATGAATCTGCGCTGTGGCGTGCTTGACTGTGCCAGCTTACAGAAAACAATGCGACGAGAGTGCGTCTGCGCGCGAGGACACAGACACACTCAGGATCAGGCGCAAAATTAGGCATCTCTTAATGTGTAAGCATGCACTAAACAAAAGTAGACAATTTTATTGCTGTTTTCAAATAATTTTCGATGCAATAAAAAGTGTGCTTATTTTGTGTTTGATTAGAAGCCCATCTTACGAACGGTTTGCAGAATAAACAGAAGCTTTGCATTCTTATGGATTGCCTTAACCCTCGATTCCCCCGGAGGGGGGTCTCCGGCCACCATGACAGCAGTCGTGTTAATCGCCGATTCTGCCCGTCGTCCTGTTTGCTTTGCAACATATATATGTATTTACCCTGCAGCCGTTGCTTTTGTCATCTAGTCATCATCAAACCATACGCTGTATTTATTTCGACCGTTAACGACATTCTTTCGCCATCTGGTTGTTGGATCGCAGATTTTTGTTGCTATACCTCGATCACCTGGAGCATTCTTACCGAAGGAGGACTGGACCTGTCCCCCGTTGGAAATGCCGTACCCTTCATCGTTCTCGATCCCGGCGATTTCGTTTTCTTGCTGTGCCAGGAAGGCGGCGGCTGGATCTTCCTCTGACCCAAACCCATTTCCTGAAGCTGGTGCACTGTTGTTATCCATGTCTCCCCTAAATATCTCTTTTTCAAAAGGGGAGCGGGTCAAATACAACTAAACGACACCCGTTTAGGGATGAAGAATGGTTACGTCAGACGCTGATTATAGGGAAGGGAGCCAACGCCGCTGGATAACGCAGAAAAGTGCTCATAGCCAATGAAACACCTCGAAATTTGACGGATGCATTTTCAACCAATTGCATGCTCCCAGTGGCAATTTCTTCAGATGGCCAATCAGCTATGAATAAATTTGATGGATTACCTTTTCACCAATGAAATGCTTCTGTCAATAAAACCGAAATCAACACAACCAACGAAATGATTTAACATCCAATTCATCTGCTTTTAACGTTCCAGGGTTAATTCTGATATTTTGCTGTCAGTTCGGGCTTAAATGGGTATTTAATCTCTCTGATCTATAGATTCCGGGAAACAGAGTGGTAACATTAAATTGTAATATGGTGATACAAGTCAGTGTTTCCCGGAATCCCTTGTCTGCTCTGAATGTACCAAATATAACAGACGTACAAGCTGTAATATTGCATCCTGTACAATTTTATAGATAAGGATGTTTATGTAAATACGACAGCTAGGTTAAAAAATCTGCCAAGATATTGGAGTGGGGCAGTTGTTTTTACTGATTTTTTAAAACCATAGCAAAAGATATTTACCTACTAATATTTTATTCTGGAATGCAATAATTGTATTCAAATTTGTTCTCCGGCTTGCTTTAATACAATTATAAATAACTGTTTATTACAGTTTCCTTCTAAGACTTAATCACTAAATATGTTACCACCGAAATCCACTGATATGAATTCCTTGTATATATTTGCACTTAGATTTAGGGGCCTTGCCCAACCCCTGAAAGATAACCCCATACCATTATCTCTCCTCCACCAAACTTTACAGTTGGCACAATGCAGTAAGGCAGGTAACCAGTATTCCAGACAGAGAAGCGTGATTCATCACTCCACAGAACACTTTTCCACTGCTCCAGTGTCCAGTGGCAGTGTGCTTTACTCCACTCCATCTGACACTTTGGCACTGCGCTTGGTGATGTCAGGCTTGCATGCAGCTGCTCGGCCATGGAAGCCCATTCCATAATACTCCCAGCACACAGGATTTATGCTGGGATTAATGCCAGAGGGAGTTTGGAACTCTGCAGGTACTGAGCCAACACAGCGTTGGCGACTTTTACACACGACGCGCCTCAGCACTCGGAGCCCTGCTCTGTTACTTTACATGGTCTGTCACTTCTTGGCCGAGTTTCCGCTGTTTCTGAATGCTTCCACTTTGCAGTAATACCACTTAACAGTTGAGCGTGGAATATCTAGCAATGAAGAAATTTCACAAACTGGCTTATTGCATTCAGTGAATTCACTGAGCTCTACACAGATATTTGTAAACCTGACTGCATGTCTACTTACTTGATTTCATACACCTGTGGCAAAGGTTTTCAGGAATTCAGTGATTAAGAGGTATGTCACAATACTTTTGTCCATATAATACATCGTTATTTTTTATGCTTGGACAATGCAGATCATAAAACTAGCAATTTATAGGCAATATGGCTACATTGTTTTTGATATCATTTCCTGTGAAACCAGACCTGTCCATAAAATACATCTAATATGGTGTTGTGTTACATTAGTGGTCACAATTGTTGGTGTCCGAAGAGATGACATTTCTAAATTGCCCATTATCCGCTGATACACTGGCATCTTGACCACGGTGTACCCTAGCCTTACGTAATAAGCTCCTAACGATCCTGACTTGAAGTACCCAGAATACGGTTGAATATATTTCTTCAGATATATGTGTGACCATTAGGGGGCGCCGCGGCACTATGAGTAAACAGGAAAAACTTCTTAAAGTGGACCCTGGAAGGAATAAACGCTGAATTCTGAATACAGCTACAAATAAACAAAATTAGCACTGGCTACTCAATTTGCATTGCTTTCTAGACGTAACTCAATTTTGTCACTCTACAGATCCAAAAGCCAATATTTTTAATTTTAAACAGAAGTTAGAATATCAGTTTAGTTTAGTTATTTGCATTGAATTGGAAGAAATGTCTGAGTTTGGAAAGGCACTGGATGTCTACATTGAATAAGCATTTTTATGTAGCTTTCTGTGCAATGATGCATACGCACATGTGTAAAAATATTACTCTAAATAGATGCTGATTAATGGGATGAATGAAAGGGGCTACCTAAGACAAAACAGACTCTGGTGGTGGTGCTGAGTCAGTTGGGGTGGCAGTGGAGGATAAGATCTGGATAGGGACAGAATGAACAAAGGCTTTGCTTTACTGATCAGACATTGACGCTGGCGTTTCAGCCAGGACAGCCAACTTCGAGATGAGATCTGAAAGGACGAACAGCTCTAGTAAACTGAAAGTATGCATTGATGAATGTTTTTTCCAGAAGAGGGCTCCCTATGTGGAGGGCCCACCTGCTAGGACAACCTGGAAGTCATAACATGTAATAGAGATCGATGTAATACTGTAAGATGCAATGGATTCTGAGCTCTACTATACCATGTAGACAGCAATAAACTGTTGTTAAATATCCATGCACGTTCCAGGCAGTGATCCTTATCAATGTTTGGAGGGGGGCTTTTGGGGGAGGGGGGGTGGTTGCTAGAACCTGTCCGAGCTGCTTAGGATCCAATCATTTCAAGGGGGACCCAGACAAAGTAAATATATGTATGAAAAATATAGAGGATAGATCATTAACTAGGGCTCCTCAATTACCTGTGCTGGTGGAAGACGTGAAATGATCATTGTTTTTCCTGGTGGGGGGCTTCCTAAGGAAAATTTTGTCTAGGCGCCCCAATTAAGCCAGATCCAGGCCTGAGTACACCATGGATGGGTATGCCGATGCATTGCAGAAGTCATTGCAGAAGTCATATATTGCCATACTCTATGCGCAATACGGAGACATCAATTTGCTATACTGCATGTCTATGGACTGTGTGAGGAAACCATTGTGCTTGAAGGAGACCCGTGTGATATGCAAACCTCATGCGCGCCGATAGAAAGATGGATCTAAGCCCACAAACATGGAGGCGTGTGGCATTCTAATTGTCCATTACCTCAAATTTCAAGTCTATAATGTTGGTGGGACCAACAGTGGTAAACATAAGGTAGGGATTCTCCCTATCAGTGCTCCCTCCGCTCACCCATTTTCCCTCACTCATCTGTCTTGGGTGGAGGGGTGGTTCTGAGGCTACGGATCTGTGCCAGCTGGAAGGTTGCAGGTTCAAATCCTGTGAATTCTGGGAGTGATCCTACTCCATCGGGCCCTTGAGCAAGGCCCTTAACCTGCGGTTGCTTAATCCTGGGTATGATGTTAATCTACATCCAGGCCTGCAAAAGCAGGTCCTCCAACTTTCAGGGAAAAGCTTGGGGGTTGGTGGCAGGATTGGCACTCCAGTCACTGGGGGGGGGGGGGGGGGGGCCCCCCCCCGGCCCCGGGGGGGGGGGCGGGGGGGGGGGGGGGGCCGGGGGGGGGGGGGGGGGGGGGAGGGGGGACTCCCACTGGTCCATTCAGACTAGTGTGGTGTTGAGGTATCACCCACTGTGCTCAGGTTCTCATCCCCGTGGTGGTGTGTGTGTGCGGCAGAGCACTGTAATAAGTGCTCTTTACTTCTCTCTCATCTATCCCATTGTCAGTCTGTATAATAAATTAATCTCTTCAGCCAGGGCTCACTTATGCCACCTTAACTCCAAGTGGAGCAGCAGGTAGCCTGTGTTACTGTTGCCTTCTCATCAGCTATAAGGGCACCAGTCGCTAAAGTCACAATCAGAATATGGTGTTGCAGCCCTGGAAAACGTGAAGGGTGATTACCACCGAATTTGTCCCAGTCACTGAAATGTCAGAGAAATCCAGTAGAGGGTGAGCTCTTCTAAATGGCTCCCTTATAAATGTCAGAGAGCACGATTGGCTGAGATTACTGACTATTCTACAGGTAAGTGATGTAATCCTTCATCTACTTTGATTTCTTGCTCGCTGTAATTACGTCACCATAAGTCCACGGGAGGTGTGTGTGACTGTATTGTGGTAAGAAGGAGAGCAGAGGGAAGTGGTCAGTCCGTGACAAAAAAGCAATGAAATGACGTAAAATCAAATTAAATACAAACATGTTAACGACGCTTATTGAAGTAATGAAGTTTCTCTTCATTACTGTAGTCCGTCTTTTCTTTATCACGCAACTCACACACATGACTGCAGGTGGGAACGAGATGTGTCTCTTACTCTGCGTGAGGGACCGTAGGCAAGTGCCCTATATACAGTAAGCGCAGTTTTGGGGACATTATATTTGGGGTCTTACCGTGTGCCTAATTTGCTAATGTGTTTCTTCAACAGTCTCTAATACTTAGGTTTTTCAGTTCACCAACTCCCAGTTCACTAATATTACATTACTGACTGTTAATACAGAGTAACGATCAGACATAAATTATCTATGCAGATTCTAGGTTAAATGCTGGTAATCAAATACAATAAAAACATGGAATTCTTCCGCATCTACAAATCCGTATACGTGTATATTTTAAGTCTTGGAATTCATACTTGAAGCCTTATTGCAGTCTCGTAACACGTGTTACTATTCATGAGGGGAGTCGGCACTCCATGTTCCTGCATATTTATAGGATGTATGTAAATTACGCACGTGAAGAGTACTGTATGCCGATAGTTTATGTTAATTAGGGCGACGCAGGTTTCAAGAAAGCAAGCGCAAGGGGGATTTGGGGTCAGTTTATCAGATCTGTGCCTTAAAACGAGTTCCTGCTGAACGTTGTGAGTATCCTATCTGCGAGTTTTCGTACCAATCTGTTAATAGGTCTTCCAGTTTTAAGTCAGGGGGGGTCTGTTAAAAAGACGACAAGAACAGCATCATCATCCACGGCAGTGCAACAAGTTTTGGGAGCGGCCATACAGGCGGCGGGATCCGTCACAGGTTGTATAGCGCCTTTAACAGTGGGAAGGCATCCCCGGCATTGCGCTTGTCGCCTGTTTAGAGTAACTGTGCTCTGGCCATAACCCGCTGGGTCTGACAATCAAAACAGTCCCGCTGCTCTCGCTACATGCCGAGTGCATGTGACTCTGCGTTGCCCAGCATTCAGCATGAAGCTCGCAGAGACGAGAGAGGACCCGAGGTGCGCTGAAAACATGGAGAAGACAGCGGAGACTTACAAGCCACAGTACTGCTGCGGCACCTTCGTCAACGTCGTGGCGTGCTTGTTTTCTTTTGTTTCCTTTGCATATTGTATTTTATTGAGTGTGCAGACATCTGAGATCAAAACAAGGGTGGCGGAATTGGAAACTGGGAACGGGGAGCTTCTGTATCACCAGGTTCCCGGGTTCTCCATGGATCAGTTCAATTCTTTGATACAACAGAGAGTGGATGAACTTCTGTCTCAGGTAAGATGTAATCACTGACTCACACAACCGCGTGAGTTTTATTCAAAATGGGAATTACGCAAAACCTGTAAGCTATTTATAGTCCAAACTTTAGGCTTTCCCGTTTCTTCCAAGTTTAATATCTTAATAATGATATTTAAATGCATTATACGCGTTTTTGCTCTTATGCATGAATGTTTTGGAATTGACAGCGATCTTATGAACATCTGACCAAGATAAGGACTGTCCGTGAAGTGCCACCTGACTGCAACTGTCCACCAGGTAAATGAAAGATTGTTTTAAAAATTGATCCATTATCGTTTTAAGCATTTCAGCGAAGGTGGCATAGTTTAGCAAACCACCGATCGTTTATCGTAATTTGTTAGAGCCATCATTCCACCATCTACACCCCACGCAGATTCGCAGTCACAATTCAAAGGGGTCCTACAAAATAAGGGAAGCTTTTTTGTGACAAAGAACAGAAATGCTGAAATTTAATAAAGTTCTGTTAATAACTAATTCCACTGTTTTGAAAGTGAATATCAATGTGTAATATGTATAGGCAAGATGGTAGCGAGACTTTATCGGCTTAAACATTTATGTTGACTGTAGTGCTTTTTTGTAAACATTTGCAGATTGGACAGCTTTTGTTTTACTTACGTAACCCTACCAAATAATTTCAAGATATTAATGCAAGAGATTTTGGTGCGTGAAATTAAACCTGCGTGCGGGGCAATTTGGATTAGCTCACTCCACTTGTCAAGACTGGGTCGAACGTTTCCACCACATTTTTCGCTGTAGTAGAAACTGTATGGTTTATGGGATTCGGGATTGGCCGGTAGTACGGATGCTGTCTTTTAAAATCACATTAAAAACGCAAATGCATAACAGTGAATGACTTTACGACGCGTGCTTTTAAAAGGCGCTGGCGCTGTCGTGCGGCCGTCAGCCCTCCCTATTGCGGAGCCGCTGCAGTAATTCACGTCTCGGGCTCAGTGTTGATAGACAGAAATGGATATGAAGGATTCAGACAGCTGAATCACCGCTATTTTCAACTGAAAGAATGGCATTTACGGGCTATAGATAGGCGCTGAGAATCTTTTGTGATGTGGGGAAAATGCCTTCTTTGATGGATTTTCTATTTTTCGTGGAAATTAAGTTTTGCAGCATATTTTGAAACTTTCTTGCTGAGCAGTTCTTGAAAACGTTTTGCGTGTATTGCAATTAATGCACAAATACAATCAATCTCGAGACAATTATGACGTACTAGCCTATTGATTAGATTCAATAGTGCATTTCAGTATTTGGGGTCATAGTTATAAAACGACTGGGGAAAGTTACTGCTTACGTCTCAGTAGCAGTTAGCAATCAGTAATGCGATATATTGAACTAGGTTGCTGCATGGTTGCTTAGACTAACATGAACAGCTCCGCATAGCAAAGAAGCTGAAATTACTCATTTCAACCAGCAGATGGAAATGGTGATTGTAATACTTGTTACGGCCATCTTATTTGGAAATCTGCCCGTCTACGCCAAACAATGCGTGCTATTAGACGTGATCCGTTCGGCAAAATCCGAAATTCATCTGGCAACCGAATTAAAACAATGCTGTCTAGCATTTTGGAGCGCAGTGATCTTTATTGCGGTTCGAATGCACTCGAACAATTCGGATTCATTTTGTTTGAACAATGAGCTGTTATTCGTGCTTGAACAGTCAACAAGTTAGCAATATTTTCTACTTGTACGAGTTGAATAATATGCAGGTCTAACACATTCAGTACTGTTGGTTGTTACTACAGACAATTACTACAGTCAATTATTAGGTAATCTAATAGATTATACTGAGAATGAAATTAACATCTGACGCTTAAATTATGTGATTTCTGTTTTGGTTTTAAAGGTGTTTGAGAGCTAAGGTTTACCACTTGATCTTTCAGATTCCCAAAATGCATATCTGTTTACGTGCCAATAGCATGCAAAATCCCCCTGTTGAGAGAAATGTTCTGAAATGTCAGCTGAAACAATCAGTCCGCAATTAAGACAAATTTTACATAGATTTCATGGTCATGTGTGTCGTTCATTTCTGCAGTCTTATTCGACGCGAACCCGAGGCTATGAAACAGTGCGCACCGTTGTACAACACCGGCACCGGCAGAACTGCGGTGTTACGAAACTCACCGGTGCTCGCGTGCGCTGCGCTATGATGAGTGTAGATCCAGCCCTAGGACCAGTAGTAAAAATCTATCATTACTGCTTGCAGCTTTGTAACATACCCGAAATGGGCAGGGTCAGAGTCTGGTGGATGCCTGATTTTTGCATTTTCATTAAAAAGGAATTAAGAAGGTTATCTTGTTTTTGATTTCCCTGTCAGTTAGCTGGCGTGAAAGTGTAGTCTATAGTGAAGTGTATTTAAGGCTTTTGATTTGCCTCCATAACACACACTAGTGGTTCTGCCTCTGCTTTTGCTGGATGGAAGGACTCATATTTTGTGGTTGATTAAAACCCACTCTGTCTACATTAGGATCTCAACAGCTGATGGGCAGGAATGTCAGTCTCTTTTTATTGTGTTTTCTGACGGCCTCTAAGTTCTCAGAAACCAAAAATTTATGGTGAAATTACCTCACACATTTGAAGAATGGTTGATTTGTCTCCTTTAAACTGCTTGAGCTCTAAACATCAGGATATAGGCGACCGAGCCCCTGCTGGACAGGACATGTTGGAGGGTTTAGGAGGTGGACAGCTTCAGGGTAAGAGAGGGACATGTTGCAGAATATTGAAGTGGGAAATGCATGCTTATGTCCAGCGGAGTGGCAACAGGCGACACTGTGATTGGCTGGCTTACAGGGACTATAAATGAAGCAGTTACATGACCTGTCTAACAACATCTGTGATTGGCTGGCCTACAGAGCCGATAAAGGAGTCACATCAGATCCTGCTCTTCTGAGCATTGTAGATAAGAGACCTAAGGTGCTCATGGGAGATGGAGTCTCTTTGAGCTGTGCTAGGGCACTGTCCTTGCTGTGGTGTATTATAAGAGTGAGATGATGAGCAGAACCATGTGAGATGCTGATGGGTAGATGGATATGGGTATATGGGTACAAGAGTAGGGAAGAATTTAACAAAACCACGGGAAAGGAGAAACTCTTCCCCTTTAGACTCGAAAGTTTGTTCAGATTTTCTGATCCTTTATGAATCTAAAGATGGTTTTATGTGTAATGTGTTTTAAACAGGAGTCACATGTCTTTAACAGGACAGTAAACAGTCTTTATGTGGAAGTTAATGTATTCTCCCAGCTTTCATCATGAAAGTCTTGGACAGTGTTAAGAATGTGGGACATTGTGTTCTTGGATTATGGCCTTATGGAAGAATCACAAGATCTCCCACAAGTAAATCTTCTGAGGGCACAAATAACTGTAAATTTCCCCTTTGACATCCTAATATCTATATACACTAGTGGCCAAAATTGTGGGAACACCTGCCATGCTTTAAAAATTACTACACGAATATTGATTGATATTGATAATCAAAGAATGTTTGCAAGTAGTAGAATTGTATGAAGAATGTCTGGATTAACTGGAATAAAGTTCTACAGTCTCTAAAAATTGGAAGTGTTTCTACAAGTTTGTCCATTAGTGTCAGAGGTGGACATTTCAGGTCCAGAAAGTAAAAATCCAAACCAGGATTTTGTTTCAACCGACCAGTTGACTAT
>JAABNY020000015.1:7896095-7922903 GCA_015164015.2 Brevimyrus niger
TCCACTATACGCCAATTTGCAGGAACTCTGGCAATCTCCCTACAGAGACGTCTCATTTTTTGTGCATTCTGAAACCACCCCCCCCCCCTCCATAGCTGGGACTCCTGCACTATTTAAGACCCCCTTGAGAGCTTGACGGGACTCTCTGGCTCTGTGTACCTGCTTTGTATAAGATGCCCGGGGCCCCGTGGTCTGAGACATTTGCGTGAGCCTCTCTGCTCTTCAGGACTTCCTCTACCCGCTTTTTCCCCCGGTGCGTAAGCCTTTCCCTTGGCTCGGCACTCGCACTTAACTTAAGGTTTTTGTGACGGATGTCTGGGTTGTATTAAGCCCCTCAAGGACCCTCTCGCCCGCTGACGACACGGCCCAGTCGGCTTCTCGGTCAACGAGGGACCGGGAGAACGGAATCTCTTCAGGAAATGATGTGGAAGGAGAGATGGAGAGATGGCCTTTTTGTTTCGCCATTGAGATGTAATATCAGACAACGCTGGTGGTAGAGAAGCACTGTTCACGCGGGGCTGCCATATTTTACCCACGATGCAGCTCAGCGGACTGCTGGTGAGTCAGCGCCATGGCGACGGCAGCCTTCCGCTTCTGTTGACTTCTGAAGCGGCCGGCCTAGCGACACTCTCTTCCCCTAAAACACAGAACACCGTTTCAGATCCCCGTCCCCTTGCTGGGAGGTGAATCTCAGGGAGGCGCCGTCACCTCTGTGGTCACTTTGTGTCCGGAAACACTGTGCTCTCTGTTCTCAGGTCGCCACTGGCCAGTCTCTTTGGAAAACTCAGGCTAAACCTGGAACGTCAAAATTACGAAGCCAGCTCACAATGTATGGGAACAGGTTTACGATGCCCGAGATCTTGTTTCATAGCCACAGATAGAAAATATATTTTCTCAGTTCAGTATCCATTAATTCCTTTTTCTTATTATGAACTTTTATTGGGAATTGACACTGGGTGTTACTCAATATCAAGAACGCAAAGATCCTACTTATGTTCTTGCCAAGAATTTCCTTGCCAACTTGCCTCCTAAGAATGAACCTGGAACGTAATGAATCATGGGATTGTCCTTGTTGGCCAGACCGATGTGTCCTTGATATTTCGGGCAGGGCAAGAACGACATCCTCCGTACTCCTGTTCTTAGTATTGGAACTGCACAGCAATGGAAGGTGACGTCAAATGAGCGCCCGTCCATCTCGGGTTACCGGCCGGAAGGCCGCATTCAAGCAGGTAGATGTGGCTCGATTTATGATATTTGTTTTGCTGGCTTTTGGGTTTGGCTCCTGCCGGCTGGACGGAGCTTCTGGTCTCTTGCTGAAAAGCTCACGGCGCTGTCTGAAAGGGCCTGTGCAGTGCCGGCGCCCCAGGGGGATTTCGTGAGGGGATGCAGAAACGGCCACGGCTCGGTGAAAGGAGCAGAGGGATACGCTCTGGCCGCTTCACATCCGACCATGTGTCCGTTTAGGCCGGCAGTTCCAAACCCGGTCCTCGGGGACTCCCAGACAGTTCTCGTTTTTGCTCCCTCCCAGCTCCCTGCCAGACAGTCCACATTGAACTGGAAGGGAGCAAAAAAATGTGGATGGTCTGAGGCTCTCCGAGCACCGTGTTGGGAAACACTGGTTTAGGCTACTCTGTTTTTCAGGGTTTGTGTTTACCTGCTCTTGTAATTTTCTTTCCTCATTTCCCGGAATATGGAATATGCTCAGTGCCCCAGCTCCATGGAGACGGCTATTATCTGCCCCCCCGCCCTTAGCACTCTCGCACATTCACACCAATGAGGCACATGTGCCCCTGGGGGGAGAGAAGCCAGTCCAGAGCCTTTCACAGGAAGCGCCCTGGCCTCTGATGGGGTGTCAGAGCATGAAGCACATCTGAAAAATCGCCAGACCTGTTGCATTTTTTTGGGGGGGCTGGTCAGACCAAACCGGAGGCATCTATAATCCACGGGGATTCAAACACAGTGAAAAGCCAGCTATTAAATGGAGATTTCATTCTAGCTTGACCACTCTCCCTGTAAGTGATTCCAGGGCACATAGTTTGGTCTCAGAAATCAGACATCATAAGCATGATGCACAAACACAGTTAGTGCCTTTTAAATTGAAGTTTAAAGGATTTAAATTGGCACCTATAAAAATATTGTGGGATGCGTGAGTGAATTACTGTGCATTTTTTTGACTGTGTTTTTGTTTTGTGGTTTTTTTTTTTGTAGATCTAGGGAGCTTGGTACAGAGACGCTTCAATCGCAGGCATTTTGATACACAACCCCTCCTCCCATGCTCCATGTTTTGTGAATTTTACAGTTTTAAAGTGTTAATGGAGCAGAAACTAAATGCACCGTTCAGTCGAGGTCCAAGGTCCTGTCTGTTAGAGAATGTTGTTTAATTTAAAATGTTCTCCTTGGGTTAGGGACACGGACAGGAGCGGTTGATGTTAGCTCACCACCTTAGGTCTGTCGCACACAAGTACGGCTTTTTTTTTTTCTGTTTTATGCCCGGAAGTTTGCTTTGCTTTTGACAGATATATAAACAGCGAGGGTCTTGTTTTTATTTCCTTATTTCCTCCTTGGTCTTGAACACCGACAACACCTGGAAAAAGAATCTGTGCTTTTTTTCTTTCTCTTTTTTCCCCACGAGGGTCAAGGTTGAGTTAGCAGTTAGCGTACGGTGCTAATGTAGCATCACGGGACAGAGCCCCTGGTGGGGTTACAGGTGGAGACGGAAGCTGGGGGCGTGAAGCCCTCGTGCGAAACACTGAAGGCTTTGATCGCTCGTCGGCTCATTGGCCGCTGGCATAACGGTCATCTCACCAGATGTAGCGTGGACCTCATGACCTGCGACGACACTGGTCGACACTAGGGGGAGCAGCGGAGCCTGTGTTTTTAATCAAGGCTTTTAATTACGGTGAGTGTGACGGACAGCAGTGCGCCTTCTTGGGGAGGACGGGGCGTCTCACACCGCAGGTCTTGTGCCTTCCTCGCACAGAGTCTCTTCATCTTCATTATGATGCGGCTTTGCTTAGCTCTTCCACGCCCCCGCCCCCCAGAACGAGAAAGGGCTCCTTTGCAAAGCAAGACCAGAAGGTGACGAATGAGCAGCGATGCAGTGTGTTTTTGCGGAGCCCTGGCGGGGTCTTCCTGTTCGCCTTGTAGACCACACGCCGCTCTAGACCTCCCTCTCTCGCCTTGTAGACCACACGCCGCTCTAGACCTCCCTCTCTTGCCTTGTAGACCACATGCCGCTCTAGACCTCCCTCTCTCGCCTTGTAGACCACACGCCGCTCTAGACCTCCCTCTCTCGCACGCCTCCTAGCGGCAGACGCCCTGGCACAGCACCGGGAGGCTAGATTTTGTAACGCAAAATCTGACTCATACGATGGGCCTGGAAGACTAATAAACATAAAGGCGATTCATTTTAGGGATGCCATTTGAAGTGGGCTTTACATCCCAGCGAAAAAAAGTGGGGAGAATGGGAGCAGATCTCAGAGGCTTTAAAGCCTCGCTCTTTACCGAACACTGGGGGTGACTCATGACAGAAATTCACCTCGATTAATTATATATTTTATTTTCAAATTCGTAGATGTTTGAGGGAAAATGTTACATAATGCACCCCAGATGCTCATTTTTGACTTTAATGCTTGTACAACCTGGTATCTTAATTTAAGGGAAATGCACCAAAAGCACACTTAAAGGCACACTTGGAAGCACACTTAAAGGCACACTTAAAAGCACACTTAAAGGGATACTTAAAGGCATACTTAAAGGGATACTTAAAGGCATACTTAAAATGGCATTAGTGCTCTTTGAATAATCCTGAGTGTTTTCAAGTTAATTGAGTGTGGTTTGTTCTGTCGATGCTTTATTGCTGGGTTGGCAGTTGCGGGTGCAATCTTCAGCTCCCGTGGTCAGTAGATTGAAGTCGGCGTCGCTGCTTATGATATTACTGATTAAGGAGCCTCAGTTTTCGTTCCGCATGGCTGCTTCCCTACTGGCCGCTGTAAGGCAGCCTTGAGGCATAAACACAGCACAATTGGCAGACAGCTTGCCAATTAACGGCGCGAGCGTAGCTGGAGATGACGCAGGGACGTTATGGGAGCTGTGGAGTAACTCGGCAAGCTGTGGCGGATCAGGGCAGATGTAATCCCGATATCCGTTATCCGCCAGCAGACTTGGGCCTCGGGGGAGTTGGGGGGGTGTATCTCTATTGACCTTCTCTTGTAAACGTAGTAAGAGTCGATAGTGTCAGTAGAGACGGCTGCTCCCGGGAAGGGGGGCTGAATTAAGCCAACAGGTGATTGATTGACGGGCTTATTTAAGCCGGGCTGACTGATGGGTTTATTTAAGCCGGGCTGACTGACGGGCTTATTTAAGTCGGGCTGACTGACCTTCCAGCTCCCATCGCAGATTTTGATGAGGATGTCGATGCATCCTACCTGTAGCAGGATGACTCATGGCTTCATGAATATGCGTCATCTGGATAATTACACCACAAGTCCCCTAAAAAAAAAGCATTTAAAAAGTCTCTTCAGCTCTTTGTGGCTATACACTCCGACTTGTCAGATGAGCCAAGGAGAATATAAGCTGTCATTTTATTTTTGCATTATTTCAACAGCCCAGAACTGTAGTCATGCCTCTACCACATACACACTGAGAACCTGTAATTCTGTGTCCTTTAGATAATGATCTTCAAGTCTAAGAGCTTCTCTGTCACACCACTTTCTCCGCTCTCTCTCTTATTAAAAGGAGTCCTTCTGTGGATTTTCTTCCCCAAATGCATTTTTCTCTTCACCTGTTGTATGAAAGTTAAAGTGAAGTATAACCATGAAAAACATCTGCGAAAGGCTACCGGCAAAACATAGTCTTGTTTATTTCTTTAAAAAGTACTGATGTCAGAAGATTCACTGAGGTTGTTGACTGCTGTGCGGCCGTTTATCGACGTCTGTGTACCGTGGCGCGTCAATCGCTGAATCTGTCCTTAGGGTGGCCTCAGATTTTTGGGTCCTTTCGGATTTCCTCTGATCATTCATCTGCATGCCTCAGATGAACGTCTCTCATCACATCCCATATTTCAGGCCTCTGTGCTCCTCCTCTGCACCACAGCTGCCCCCCCCCATCCTGCGTAATTACCCATCATGCAACATGTTAGCCTAAACAAGAGGGACTCTCACTTTTCCCACCCACACTGGGTGCAGAACCATGAGCTTAAGCCATGTGCATGTGCCTGAGTCATATATTTGTATTGAGCTCCCTCTCCAGGACCTCATCCTGAATTGATATCTGCTTTGGGAAGCCCCTAGTTGCTGATAAAACTGTTGATGACTTTGTTCATAGAGGCTAGCACAGTATCTATTAAACCGTTGCTTAAAGTGCAGCGGTCAGTCTGGGTATTTCTGTATGCATTTCACAGAGAGATCTCTGTCCTGCCTCACTTTAGCTTCTACCCATCTGCCAACTACCCTGGGCTGTGTGGCAGAAAGACGTCACATGTTTCCCTTCAGCTCCCAGAATCTGCAAGCTCACGGGAGTGTTCCTTGCACAAAAATATTCTGAGGGCAGAAGGAAAAATGATTGGCTCAGAGAGATATCCAGTGAGATTATAGAGGCAAGTAGAGGAGCTGGGATCAAGACATCTGATTGGTTGGTTCCACCTTCTCTGGCTGCTTGGACCCACCTCTTCTATAATCTGATGGGTTATCTCCATGAAACCAATCATTTTTCCTTCTGCCCCCAGAACATTTTTGTGTATGTAAAACTCCCATGAGTAATCTGTCATGCCCTGGGACATGGTTTTGATTTTTCTCCAAAAAGATTTTTCCTTATAGGTTTGAAAACTCCCCATTCTCTCCTGCTCGCACAAAATCTGCTCTAAGAGAGCCTGTTCAAACTAGGGTTAAATCACCATGACTGTTCTACAATAGACCTTTCTCGTCCGTTTCAAGCCTCTGAAGTACATGGCAATTCAAAGGCCTGCATCAAATCAGCTCTTTTTTTAAAGGAGCATCAACTAATTGGCTGTACTCTTTGATTATTTTAACGATCAGCAGAACCGGGCCTGACAAACACCAGCAAAACAACTGCATCAGGACATCTCAGTGCCTTACTAAAAATAAGTTTAGTAACCGTATAGTCAGTATGAATGCGAGCAATATGGTGTATCCCATAAGGCATTTCATAGCTGATATGTGCGGCTACGTGTTATATTCCATCGGTATAGCCTCGTTGATTTACTATGCCCATGCCAAGTAGCTACGGCAGCCCCATGGCAGATTCTTCAGAGCGCATGACCTCATACGGCCCGCTCCGTTATCTTGTCCACTGATCACATCTCATTGGCATTTAACATTCCCCCATTTGTGAGCGCTCTTGTAGGCCTGTGTAAACATTTGTAAACCGGGTGCCCACGAACCCTGATAATATCTGTCTTCACGACAAACGGCAGTGATTCACTCGTTGTGCGATCAGCTGACGTGCTCTGGTTTTGCACGTGTCTGATAGCACAAGCCTTTGGCCCGGTCTGAGGTATTCACAGCCGCCCCTGGGCTGCCGTCATCCACGAATGTTGGCCGGGCGTCGGCTCGATTTACTAGGGTATGTGTGGGTAGCTCCTGCGGGCGACATAATTCATCTATACGCTGGCGACGCACGCTACAAAAAAGCTCACAAATACCCCACCACTGTGAAGCAGTGTGTCCCGGGGTCGTGACCTTTGCTACCAATGCCTTCCTAATTGGTTACCTTAGAGGTCAGCTATGAAAGGCTGAACTCCGGTGTGTTCCCTGGGCAGGTCCTTTCAAGGAAACATGGTCTATCTTCACAGTCTAATTTAATTCTCTGGGGCCCCATGTGAACATCCTCCACCCTATGACCAGCTGAGCAGTACATCAAGGTCAGACAAGGGGTGTCCCCTACCGGTCCCATGCGCCGTCTCTTAGAGTCCCCAGATTCAGCAGATTTGCATCACTATGTTTTGTCTTACTGGCCGGTGATTTGGAACATCCTTCCGCTGAAGTTTATCAGCCTTGGCTCCCCGTCTCTCCTGCACGTGAAATTTTACGGAATTCCCACTACATCCCGTCCTATCTTAACGCAAATGAAAGGTTTTTCGAGTCGGAGAGGCCTGTGTAATTATTCTTTACATGTCGTGCAGCGTGGTTAAGCGTGATAAAAGGAGAGTAGTCCCATTTGTATGGATTAAGATATCGACAGAATTCAGGCCGGCGGCTGCTGGCTAGCAGACACTTTAAATCCATATCTAGGAGGGCCTTGAACAAAATATGTAAATAAACTCTGCAGAAAACAGAGAATGCGGCCTGTTATACGAGTGGTCCTGGAGGAGGATTAATCTTGGCAAAGCACGGCCACCCTCTCCTTGATCTCAGAATCCGGTCCGTATTGTGCCCCCTTTTCATTTCCATGTTTAATTGCCTCGATGTTTCCCACATGAGCGCAAGCCGGGCCACAGGTTCCGTTCTCGCTCTGGCTCTTTGCTGCCTGCAGGTCGGGCTGCCCGCGAGGCCAAACGAAGACAGAAGGGCAAGGGTTGGGTGAGGCCGTCGGTCGGCCCGTTACCGGGTGGTTTCTGTTTTGGATTCTTGCAGAGAACACCGAGTGCTGCTCACTCTGAGCCGCTCAAGCTCTCGATTCCTGCTCATGGTCGCCATCTAGAACTGGGGTTGCCCTACTCCAGTCCTGGGGGGCCTGGAAAAAAATGGGTTTCCCCTCGTTTAACACACCTGATCCAACTCCTTGTGCTAATTACCACACAGCTCTTGCGCTGAATCATTTATGATGGATTAGCGAAAGAACTAAGCTACACAGGGCTCCGGCCCCCCAGGACTGGAGTTGGGCACCCCTGATCTAGAAACTACCACAGTATAACAAAGTACCTGGTGAAAGGAGTCCCAGCCTGATGGGAAATTCTTTTGTGTCCATAAGAGGAGCAGTGGTCTGTGTCATATGGGTCCCTCCATCGAGGCCCATAAAGATGAAAGATACTTTTACGGCCTTGACCTTCATGCTACGTTGTATGCCATCTTTTAAAGGTATAAAAACCTATATAGAAAATTTCCAAGTTGCTTTTGCTGCAACTCGTCCGAAGGGACAAGCTCTATACCCAATTTAAATGGTTCATCCTTTAAAGGCAGCCGATGTGTTTGCCTGCGCATTTGAAGGTTCGAAGTGGCATTCCGATTTGATTCAAGTCATAGCTGGAATCCGAAGAAAATGGTTTGCAGGCTTGCAGCAGCTGCTGTTTTTGTCCTAAAAGGCTATTAGGGGGGCATTGTCACTGTGTACAGAGCAAGTCACCCAAAAACCTGCCGGACATGACGTGTAGATTCACTGACCCCTAGGACATATCTGCCAAGCGGCATACTTACTGTCAGTCTACGACCTGCTGAGCTGCCCATGGTGGCACCTCGCTGTGGGCACGCAGAGTGCTACGCTGGGTCCGGCTGGCATCCCAAATGAGATTGCCGCACTCTTTGACGTCCAGATGGTATCAGAACCAGAACATGGGTCTACCTATCCCAAGGCGCCCGTCGCCTCATCCTCTTGGTTTTGAGTAGATGGTTCGCGGCCGCCGGTGGGTGTGGTAACGGCCGTCAGTCGGGAGCGTCATCTGTATTCTCGCACTGCATCAAAGCGCCCCTTGTGATTGGCCGCATTCCTATTAAGAGCAGCCCTCCTTCCAGCAGGAGACGTGGGACGCCAGCCGCTGAGAAGGGCAGCCCCTGGGCCTGCTGAATTTGTCCTCCCGGAGTAAATGCAAAACATTTCTTGGCTCCCTCTGATTTCCATTAACTGCTCCTTTCATGTGGGGAATGAGCTTCACTAATGCCCCCGATTGTGGCTAACCGCCGACTCCTCGCGCCAGTCTCCATGACCCGAAAGTACCGTGACCGGTCCTTGCAGCAGATGGATTGGGTGCAGTCGGCATCGAAAGCCGACGTGGATGAGATGGCGCCCTAAAATTCCAATATTTTGAGGTCCTTCTGTGTTGGTTAAAGTTTTGGCAAAAGGGTGCAGTGATGTAAGAATTTCAGCAGGAATGTTACTTTATCTGTGTACATCCTCATTTAAATGCTGAAGACGACTAGGAAAGCAGACACGGCTTGGATTTTGCTGCCAGTTGCAGGGTTTTTTGCAGTAATAAGGACCTTGTGGCAAATATGTTATATTCAGCAGGGGGGCATTTCCCTTCCCTACCATGTCATTTCATTTTAGTCTCCTTTTATAACCTCCTTACTCTTCAGATGACCCAGACGTCTCCGTTTTGGGCACAGTGTTGCTTAAAGTGCCAGGAACCAGGGAAGTTATCATGGTCCGTTAAATGAAAGTGACACCAAGCTGATCCTGCCCAGCATTGGTCAACAAGGGGGCATTTGTTCTGAGGGACCCAAGGCATCTAAGCGCCTGGCTAGGTAGTCGGACAAGTTCTGGATTGTTGTCCTCTTGTTCCCAACAATGTGTCTCGGTACCGGCTGCATCGTCCCCAGGTTCCCGTGGAAATGGCCTGATCGACAGCTCCCCACCCTGAGCAGGGCCCTGTTCCATCCTGCAGATCTTCAGCTGTCAGGCTGGTAGACATAGACTCAGCAAGTAAACTTGCCCTCTGTGATTTCCTAGTTCTTGTAATTCCTGATTAGCCTGGGTCATGCTCGTCTTCCTGTTATTTAATAGGGAATTAGCAGGGAATCGCCGCGCGGGTGTGGAACAGGGGCATGACAGGATGGACGCTGGGAAAACCGGAGACTCGGCAAAGCACCTGGCATGCCGGCTCTGTGGTCTCGAATTCTGGAGGAAATCGGAGTCGTTCCAGCCTTGTAATCTCCACCTGCAGTGCTATCTGTTGCAATTAAACATCTAAGAGATGAGCCGTCCCCGAAGACTCTACCCATCCGCTGTAATTAACAGTTGTGATTAAAATCCAGTTTCCTCGCAGGAGGTGGGTGGGTGGGGGGGGGCTCTGCTGGTCTCCTCCGCTGTATATTGTGAGAGCGGGGGCCGGCCAGATGCTTAATAGAGCTGGCTGGTCTTGGGGCCAGTTCATGCCACCTGGTAGTCAGTGCAATCAGTTCCTCGGGACCTCGGCCAGTGTCACTTTAATTATACGGTGCTATTCTCCCCACACACTGTCGTAGGACAAATATGGTGACTCTAAGCCTCGCCAGCTGACTTGAAAATGGAGCCGCAAGCCTGCCAGCGTTTTTTTTAAGAAGGTATGACGTACTTTTTTAGGTTTCTTCAAGCAGTGGATAACCTTACATTTGAAGTGGATAACCGTAAACTGAACGACCTTGACCTGACGACCTCACCATAGACCTTCTGTTTTAACATACCCGGGGAATTCAGCTTCCCGAGGCAAGATGAGCATCTCATGGATGTTGTCGCACACCGCGGGCACTGCTGGATCGTGTTATGAGGAGAGGCTCGCGAGGAGCGACCTGTGGGCTGCGCATCTGGCTACATGTGGGGGAGGCAGGCAGAGAGGGCCGCCCCAGCTCAAGGTTGACGGTCTGCCAAGGAGCGGGCCTTGATTTTGAGGCCTGCGCTGTGGCGGCTTCCCGTCCGCTACCAAAAGCAGAACCAGATGACAGCAGGGCTCTTGGGCCCAGTGGCCCCCGTCGCCGCCTGGAGTCTTTGGCTTCGAACATCTGTTTAACTTTCACGTGTTAGGGAGCCGTCAGTCACCAGCCCCTGTCATGCATAACGCCAGGCCGGCCTGGTCACCGGTTTGCTCGCCCACACTTGCTATTTTGCTGAACGCACATTTCAGAATTCCTGTAACTAATGTTTTGACCAAAATTAAATTAGAAGAAATAGCACAGAAGTAAATAAAATGTAGTGCAGAGCAGGGAATACTCAGCATGTTGTTTTATATAATGTTAAAGTATATAAAATCTATCAGTTCCATAATACTGTTGTTCTTTATAGTACTGACATAGTACAACTTCAAATTTGAATGATATTCAATGAAAAGGCAACAAGATTCAAAAGGTATAAGGAGTGCATTATATTTCTAACCACACATTACTGGATGGGGGTGAGCAGAGCAGAGAATACTCATTACAGGCATCTGGATAGGCGCCTTGGGTCCTCTGTAATTCCTTAACTGTCTGCATCCCCTGAATAGGAAAATATTGCAGATCAAATTTTCTATTTTCCCCCGGAAAGCCAAGGAAATGATGAAAAAGCTTCAGATGTCTTCGACAACTTTTCAGTAATTGTAAAAGCAATGCATTTAGCCATCCAATAATCCTTGCACTTGCATTATTTGGCCAGGTGACTCGGGCCTTACAACTTGTTTATCTTGGACTTTCTCTGCACCGACACCGAAGCATAATTTTCTGGGAGAATCTGCTCAGGCAGCACTGAAATGCTCTGCAGTATTTATGTTCATTAAGTATACCATCTAACGTAGTTAATATTCTTGTTCCTTGAAGCAGCTTGTAAGTATTGGCAGCCACTGTACGGTCATTTCCATTACAGCAAATAGACTCTTCAGCGCTCCTGTTGACGCAGCACAGCGTACAGTGATGGGACCATTTTTTGCATACCAGCTCTGACTTTAGCTATTTTGGTGAATATAGTCAAGCAACATCACTTATATTTGCTTGTTCATTTCCAGAGGTTTGCATTTTATGCTGTGCTGGTGAGAGATCAGCTGGAAATTCAAGGATAACTATTATGGAGATTGATTCAGATATGCAGCCAGAGGAAAAAAAAATCCCATGGCTCATTGTGATTTCCCAGGGTGCATCTCTCAGTGGCTAAACTCTCGGATGGAGCCCCTGTGCACCAGAGTTTCGGTAAAAATGCTACCATGAGCCAAATCTGTCTGTTTTCACACACTTTGTAGCCTAGTGCTACATGATGTTAGTTAAGCCTGTGAATTAAAGCCCGCCAAAATATGGACCCTGCATTGCATGTTGCTATTAGCTTTTTAGCAAACTCACCGTTTAATGCAAGTATGGCTTTGCTTTATGCACTGCTCCAGGTGTTGTTGTAGTTGTAGTTGCGCTCTATATTGCGATGCCTGACTTATGTGTGTCTCCGGTGGTAAATTTAGCGACGTAAACAGTCATGCCAATATGGCATTATTACGCCTGAGTTGCACTGAATTGACTGTCGCGGGAGCTATTGATTTTTGCGTGAGATCAGCACTAATGACTCAGACTGTGAGAGAAAGAGAGAGAGAGAGAGAGAGAGAGAGAGAGAGAATGGATACCCACCATAGTCGGGCTTATCAAACCAGCATAGACCACACCACTGAAAACGGCATATGCAGATTTTTGTCAAAAAACAAACCGAACAAAAAGTTATCTATATTGTGTTTAGTTTTATTTTGTTCACACTGTAACACATTTAGCCTCAATAAATTAAGAGTTGAATGTATGACGTCCTTGAGCGTGATCTTGTAGCAGGTCCTCGTCCTATTGGTACACAGAGTCAGCTGACTGCCCCGAAGAAAGAAGGTCAACCTCCCTTAGCAAGGTAGCACCCTTCCTACAGTGCATAGCTTGGATCTGCTCCCGGGGTGAATGATTCACCCCACATAGCACGTTGGCTTAGTTTCAAAGGGTCCCTGTGGCGTTTGTAGTTGCTCTTGCTTTTGTTAGGACACCGTCACAGCGAATGCATGCAAGCTGTCTAAGCCGGGATCAGCACGGTCAGCTGCCCTTCCTTCGTATCCTCGTGTGTTATAAGATCTCCGAGTCCTGCCGTGTCACGGAGCACCGTGCTGCATTTGGAGAAGTAAATCTCGAGCTCCAGTGGAGGTATGTTTTTTTTTTTGCGGCACGCAAAAGGTATCTTATTCGAGACGATGAGCAAACCTTTCAGGTGAAAGGCACGACGCGATTGTTCAGGCCTACCAAGCACGGCAACATTATCGGGGGGGGGCACGAGAGTGGTAAATGGTGACATCCAAATCGGGGACGTCCAGCCCTGTGCAGAACTCCAGAAACAAGCCCTCAGGAGCATAAGCTGTGCCTGAAGGAGACCACGCTCATTCCAATACAATACTTTTGTGGGTTATTGGAGGCTGATGATTTCGGTTTAACACTAGAAGTCCATTAAAAGTTACGGTAAGCTCCAAAAGAGTCCCCCCCCTGACTCCCCACACACACTGCCCATCCCCCCTCATCAAGTAACACCTTTTCTTTTGCAAATGCGGGCCAGAATTCATATCTTCTACTCAGATCTACATTGAAAAGTTCATCTGACGGTGTGTTCTAAGGAATCTTAAAATACATGGCTTTATATCGGAATTATGTCATTTCAAATATTTCTAATTTGAAATACAGTGGAAGGATCTGCTGATTCGGTAACCTCTTCATTTATCTGATAATATTTGATATAATAAATACCATCATACTACCATCCAGACTGTTCTGTCACCTGAGCCATGTCTTGTTGTGCCAACTCAAAGGTATGGAACACAGCAAAGATGGCCGACTTTGCCCTATTCTGCAGATTACTCTAAATCAGGGGTGGGGAACCTGATCCATAGAGGGCCGGTGTGGGTGCAGGTTTTTGGGATGACCTCTCAATCAGCCAATCATAGTGGGTCCCCAGGACTGGAGTTAAAAACCTCTGCTTTGTTATTGGCTGATTGAGAGATCATCCGAAAACCCGTACCAGCTCTCTATGGAACAGGTTCCCCACCCCTGCCCTAAATGAACAGGCCCCCATGCATCTCAAGAAGCTCTTGTAAAACTCCAGCAAAGAGTAAGAGTTAAACATCTGCGTTTCTACACATCATTACTGATGGTTGTTTGGAAAACTTAATGTTGACAGCATTTACTATCATCGTTAGCGTGCCTTACTGATTAGTTAATGCTTTGACCTGGAGTGGCTTAGAGTTGTAGCTGTTTACACGGCGGTATGTTTTACTGGAGTGTTTCAGGTGAAGTATTTTGTTCAAGGGCAGAAAGAGCAAGGACCCCGGGCTTTGATCCCCAACCATCGAGCTGTGAAACCCCTAACAGATACAGTCACCTAATGCTGGTACAAGTCTGGCTGTCAGGGCGGTTAAGAAATGAAACCAGTTTCTGCGCTAACCTATACAAACCTTGACATCAAGTCGGTATGCCCTCCCTTGGCTTATTCTGTTACTCATGTGCTTACAGCTTGAGAGCGCTCTGCCGCTACAGCTGGGACTGAGTGGGTCCTGTAGTCTGCCTTCGCTCCGGAAAATGTAATTTTGAAAAGTTTGCGGCCCAGTCTGTGTTTACAGTGTGGGAGAAGCCGGCAGCTGTCTGGGAGCAGACAAAAGAAGCGCTCGGTTGTCAGACGCCGCTTTGTAATCCATACGTCTGTCGCACACGCGCTCCGAAACCCCCGCTCCACCACGCACGACCCACATGACGTGTCAGCTGCCTCGGGGATCAGGTTCGCCCGGGGCTGGCTGCAGGGTCACGGGGATGTGTTGTTGCCCCCCCTTGTCGAGGTCCGATGGCTTTACCTCGACATCATTCCTGCTCCACTTTACCTTCCCTAGAAGTCGCGGGGGGATTACAGGGACCGAGCTCTGGTGCGTTATGTCAGACAGAGGTGCCGCCTGATCCTTTGGCCTTGCTGAATTCCTTCCTTGATGGAGTGGGAGAGCTTAACCCTGTCAGTCTGAAGTTAAAGAGGCCCCTAGAATTTGGACTGGTGTCTGTCTGGAGAAGGGTCGTGTATGAATGCCGTCCGTAGGTGACCTTTCTCGTCACTCCGAGAGCAGAGCCATTAAGCAGTCGCATATCAAACTGCTCCCAGAATGCACCTCGGGTCTCTGAGGTGTTTGTATGGTCATTACAGCCAAACAAGTTTCTGAATCTTTCATTCATTCATTCATTCATTCATTCATCCATTCATATCATTAAGCAACAGAGCAAGGAATTCAAACAGGTCTGAAAGTCGTCATTGCGAGGCGCGATGTTGTGTTGCATCCGGAGGATTCTTAATCGCCAATCGCGCCAGTGGTAAGACGTTGAAGGTCGGCTTGCTGGTCTGCAAGCTGGGTCAAACATGCACACCTGCTGCAGGAATCTATGGAGCATGGCTTCGTTGACATGGGCCCCACCCCCTGCCCGCTATCCTCTCAAACTCAGCCATCTTATCGGCATCTGTGCCTCTCGCTTACTCAGATATCGGGCGGCTCCTTTCCCAGCCTTCACATCTGATCCAAGCACATCGTACCCAAATCCTTAATTTTACCTTTACTTGCAGACAAGTGCCACGCTCTAAGCTGAGACAAACTCTCCCCCTGATGCGGCACAGAGCCGTGTAAAAACAGACGTGCACCTGTTCGCTTGCCGGCCGCCCACAACCTACATGACAACTGGTCCGGGATCATAAGCCTGCAGCTAAGAGGAGATTAAAAGAAGTCAGTCACTGAATCCCGATACCCTGTTTCGCCTCTCAAATTGCCGCTACCCAGTTTGGTATCCTCATCCGATGGGGAGACTGCTTTAAATCCTGTGTGGTTTTCAGAAAGTTAGCACGGATTACCCTTCAAAAGAAAAATGATCCATTCTGGTGAAGATTCCAGTGTTTGAAGGATTTGTAGAGGAACATGAATGGTGGATCTTTCAACGCCTAATGAAGTCTATATGGGAAATGCTGAAGTACTTAAAGGTTGAAAGGTTTTGTTAAATACAAGGTTAGCAAAGTTGTGCAAGTCACCTGTTATAATAATTTTTGTTTGCATTTTGCAATATTTACTGTAGGGAAAACACCTGTTTCACAGTGATGACTGGAAGAATGTTTTGGCTTAAATGGAATGGAAAGTAGATTAACAGATTTACAAAGTGACTTGTAAGGCTCCAAAGGATGAAGACTTGGGTCTAGAAGAGCTTGGTCACATGGTGGCAACACGGTATGTGACTGACAACACACAGGCAGCTGTCATCACTTCTCTTAGTTTTTTCAAGCAGAACTGAATTCGTCTCATACTCTTACCTTTCCCTGTACCATCATTGGTTGGCAGTGCTCTTTGGCCAGCCTATGTAGTGAGAACTGACCAATCGTGAGCCCTGGGCGGGTTTACTGATTTCCAGCAATCACGCTAGCTCGACCTCATACAAACTCTGTCATAGTTAATGCGTCGGAGCTGATTGTGATTAAGGCGGCAGACTTTAGACTTTCCCTAAAAGAGAACCAGCTGAGTCAAAGCGGGGAGGAGGGTCGTAGGAGACTGTGGTTGAAGCTGGAATTCACTGTCGCCCCGAGTTAGTGGGCACGTTCGCCTTCTTTCAGTGATTTTTGTGTGTTTCAGCGTGCTGTGTAGTAGTTTCAGTTTACCATTCCATTTATTTCCTTTTTGTGTTGTACTGAAGACTCTGCCCCTAATTGGCCCTCTCTGCAATAAAAGCCCTTTAAAGTTTTGGAACCGTCCTGTCTCGCATCTCCATTCCGCCTCTGTGGCAGACCACCATCTCCACAACTTGCTGCAGTGCCCTGCGGGAATGTCACAACACACGGGGGCAACAGTGGGACAAGCAGCCCCGCCACTGGCAACGGCATCAGGAAGCAATCTGTACGAGCCCTTCCTCTCTCTGAGGGCAGTCGATTCATTCTTTGGTGCTGTGAATACACGTTGATGTAATTCTCCGGCGATGGAGTATTTAAGGGGGTTACAAGCAGGCCGTGAACGTCAGTACGTACCCGGAACCCGATGAAGACGTCTCTGTCGATATGCCATAGCTGAAGGCTTTTAAACTCATTAAGGTACTGATATACTACCCATCCGTCTTTTGGATGCCTCTTCTTGACAGGGCCTCTTGGAGCTTATCCCAGCTAGCGGCCCTCGCAGGGAGCAAACACACACGTCACGCACTCCGGACGCACCAGCCTAGCGATCGGTTCTTGTGCTGAAATCCATGGAACACGAGGAAAATACCAACTGCACAATCATACACATATAGGTAACGTTCAGATGACCAACCCTGGCGGTGTGAGACATCAACGCTATCCACTGATACAGCAAGACGCCCTCTGAAATGCATGTTGAAATCTAGACATTTTAGGCATTTATGTCACGTGACATTTAAGCGTTATCATGATGCTGAAGCGGGCCAAGCTTCCTCAGGGGCCATCCCAGGTTATACGGGGTCTTGACTGAGGTCAGAAAGAGTATATTAGTCAACTTTCCTTGTAAACATTCAATACGCGGAACCTTAGACACCGACCGTGTTGTATTTGGACCAGGGAATGGAACGAACCAGGCCTTACGCCGAGAAAGACCCCACTGTCCGGCACGGCGGGATGCTAACGGCCTCCTGACACTGAGAACACTGCCTTGCACTATACCCCTCTGCCAAAATCCTAACCCTAATCCTATGCAGCTGGAGTCACGTGCAAGAATGCCTCCTATGTATCGGAGGTCTCCCATGAATGGAGCTGCGCAAATTATCTGGCATGATTGTGAGTTCACCTCCCACAGTGACCCAGTCTTGGTTTAAATGCCAGAAACACAATTCTAAACGATTATTTTGTCAAGACAAACCTATTCTTCTCAACAAGCAATACATCCACGGTGCCCTTTCTGTTTTTGACCTGATGCGAATCAATCCCACAGTGTTGTGCGGCGTGTGATTTGTGAATTTCGGTATCTGTCTGCGTTTACTCTTTCATTTTGAGGGTCTTGAGACCCTTTACCAAGATGTATTAGAAACTGTGGTTAGTCAATTCGAAACAGACAATTGGCCGGAGCACAATGTCAGCCATTTTTCCAGCACCAGTAGAGTGTGTTTTGGCGTTAGGGCTTTGCTCAAGGGCCCGACAGTCATGTGACTACTTTGACTATTCTCCCAATGGAACAACAATCCCTCAGGCAATGCTATGGGAACACAGCTCAGTCACTTGACGGCTACTTGGATTAAAGCTGATCTCCAGATGCACCGTGGATATAAGTCAGTGCCTTGGGTGACAGGGTTTAGTTTCAGTCAATCGCAAATGTTAAGGTAGAAGAAGAAGGTTTTGAAATCTATGCTGTATAGCGTTACCATCAATCACCTGCTTTGGACCAATGAAAAGTTGACTCAGGCGGGTCAATTGATGCTGTGCTACCAATGAGGTAGGGTTTACACTTTCTTCCCTCATGGGTGTGGTTGGTGCCCCATTGTCATACAGCATGGGAGAGAGTTCTTCAAATGGCAGTCATGGTTTCAGCAGAGTGCTGAGCTGCACATACTGGCCCAGGGCAGGACCGGGTCAGAACTTGGCATTGTTCAAACCAGGGGTGCCAGGTTTCACCAGCTGCCCAGTCACACTCTTTGACCCATGCCCACCCCAGGGCTTTGGATGTGAGCTTCATGCTTGTGTTGGTCCGTCATGATCTACAAGTAGGTTAGCTGGCTTTATTTGTATTTTATTTTTCCTTTAAGCGAGGGGTAGGCAACCCTGATTCTGGAGAGACAAAATCCAGCAGGTTTTCTACCCTACTTAAGTTACTATCTGCCTGAAATCTGGTGTGGTTCATCAGTGTCATGTTTGGCGGCACACAGAGCGTAGGAAAGGCGAAAGAAGCCAAGAGTCGGGGTAAACACGGGGTTTAATAGGAGCGACAACACAAGATGCGGGCAAAACACGGACTGACATTACAATGACCGGACTGGAGAAAGAAACGGAAACGCGGACTAAATACAATGAACGAATGATAACAATAAGGAACAGCTGGTAAACACGGGGAATCCGGACAGGGTTAACGAGGGGGCGTGGTACACTGAAGGAGCGGACGATTGGGGCATGACAATCAGAGAGCAGGTAGGATAGAAAACCTGGAGACTGGCACTCCAGGATCAGAGTTGCCTACCCCCGTTTTAAGCCCATATTTTTGTATTCTTTTCTATCAGGAAGCTGGAGCAACCTGTAGCTGGGGGAGATCAAAATGCAAACATACACGGATCAATGGTATTTACTTTTTTCTTCAGAGCAGAAGAGCAAATCTGGCATCTTGTCAGGCTGAGACAACATGGTATAAAGAGGAGTATGGTGTGTCTCAATAGATTTCCAATTTCTTAGGATTTGCACACTCTGTGTGGCAGACAGTAACTGCTGCCCCCAGATTTGGGCATCCAGAAATTATGGGATGTTCTCCATTAGCCATAGGATTGATTCAGTCTTGATTAGCAAAGATAATTGAATGTTATGCACACCAAGCATGAATATAATGCGGATTTAGGATTTTAGGGAACTGAATATTACATCTGAAGGCTCATTACACCTAATATAAACTCTTTTGCCTTATAATATCTTATGCCTCTTACTTCTTTTGCTTAAATGATGTGCCTTGCACTCCTGCTTTAATATCCTGTGCTATCCAATCCTGGATCTCACAAAACAGAAACATAAAATATTACAATAGTGAAAATTCTATTCTACTCCATTCTGTAAACAAGTATTACAATACTGAAAAACAAATGGGTTATGCTTATTTCTGCACCTAGTTTAGTTAATAGCAGTGAACTTTTCAGACACATTAAATGCAGCTGTTTCTATTTATTTCATGGCGCTTCAAGTGTGTGGTGTTTTACCCATTATTTCCACTCCAAACAATTTTTTGTATCAAATGTCAATTTACCGAAAGCCAACTAGCACAGGCTTGGCTTCGTACCATAATACCATCCAGGCATTATATTGCGCTATATGGTATTTTGGCGGTATTTTCAGAAGCAGCGCTCTTCCAGCCTCTTCGAATCATCCCGATAAATGTCACTGAGCAGGGGGAGGAACCTCCGTGATAAAACCTAATGGGAGTAGCGACTGTCTCACCAACTTTCTTACAATCAACAAAAGTACGCCTGATTTTCAAAATTTCACCATTGAAAAATCTCTGCGGACGCATAACTGTTGTCACAGTTTACGTCAACAAAATGTACACGTTAGCATTGAGCCATTTGTGTCGAAATGTTACAGTAATATATGCTTGTTACCCAAAGAGAGAATTCAGAGCATAAGTGCTCAGCAGTCTGTGAGCGGCACTTTGCTATTTCAGGATAAGCCCTGTTATTGGTGCTCTTAAAACAGTTTGTTTGTTCAATTGCTCTTCATTCAGCTGCTTTACAAGCCAGTAACAATGTTGAATTACTTCCTTGTATACTCGGCTCTCTCCCTCTTTTATCTCTCCTCCTTTTCTTTCTCTTTCCTCTCCCTTGGCCACTTCACATTTTTAATTGACAACACTTTAAGAGTTCATTAGCCTCCGTCTCATTAATTTTCTGAATGTCAGACAAAAGCCTTGTGTTGGCCCTCTGTTGTGCATTGCAGAGATTGTGTGTTTCGTATCATAGCAACTGTGCGGAAAGCCCTACTGTGAGGCGGCTTTGAAACGGGCTTGCATCTGATGAAAGGACAATATTGTCAGCCTCCAAAGATCTCTTTGTGTCTGCGTGTGTTTGATGGGTGTGTGTCATCTTCTGGGGACCGCGAGCTGTTGACTCACTCGAGGGGCTTCTTTGTCAGGGGTCGGCACACGCACAGAGGAAGTCATTCAGATGTCATCCATATTCACGCGCGCTGGCGGCCGTACACCCCGAATCCCCCCCCACACACACACACAAATACACATCTCCTCAAGTAACAGAACTCTAAACACGGGTCTGTCCCATACAAAATCTTCCACAAGAAACATCTATCCCTCCCTATTAACATGGGCCTGGTATGACTGAGTTGCTGTTTGGCTTCCTAAAGCAGTGTTCCCTAACCGGTCCTTGGGGACCCACAGACAGTACATGTTTTAGCTGGGTGGGAGCAAAAATGTGGACTATCTGGCAGGGAGCTCGGAGGGAGCAAAAACTCCTGAACTGGCTGGAGGTCTCCGAGGACCAGATTGGGAAACACTGGTCTAAAAAATTGACAAATACTGTGTGAAATTCCATATGTTGGCCACAAGCAGGTGCTGGGGCTTGACAGATCTCCTCTGTGGCTGGGTTTCATGTCTTCTCCTTGATCTGCTGCACAACCGCCCAGTGGTATCAGGTGCATGGATGGGAGTGGGAATCTCAAACTTGCCACTTAGATCTGTTTGCTTCTTGGACGCCTGGCACTGTGGCTGCAGTCAGGAAGCCGGCTGCCCGTTCACTGTGATAGTAAACAGGATATTACCGTTGACCACATTGGTGTCAAATGTCTAGAAGGTGCTGCAGTTGTTTTCTTTAAAAGGAAGGCTTGCATCGCATTTTATTTTAATAAAAAGATGGCAGGTGGGCCATTAGAGGTGGGCATGGATCAGAATAATTATACTAAATATAACACTGTTGTCTGGATGTTGGTTGCAAACTGCAGTGACTCACCATGGGTCGAAACTAAGCTCTTAGACACCAGATTTGAGTCAACAAGAGAAAACAGTGGCCTGCAAGTTTGCTCTGAGTGAGAGATTTGTGTTCGTTATCATGGTCTGATCTGGACAGACACTCGAGCGGGTTGCCACAGATTTCTCTTTTCATTTTCTAGAAAATTACATGTGTATGAGTGACGTTGAAGTGTAATTATAGCCAGGCCGAGAGCCGTGTGATGAAGATGAAGAGGGACAGTCTAATCATACATTAAAGGAGAGATGGTCGCAGATTCACCAGGTCTCTTGTTTTGACGCCAGAAGGAGCCATTCCTTTGCTTGTGCCAGAAATGAAAATTAAACTGTCAAAATATAGCTCTTTAGTTCAGATTTTTATCTTTACAGATGCACCTATGGGGTATCAGACATTATCAGGAAAGAAAAAAAAGCCTTTTTCCTGCTTCAGTGTCCCACATGCCACCTCCGACACCTCGGCAAATAGCTCCTTTGAAATCTGAAGATGAAGACCAGAGCGTCCCACAGATCCGCGCTGTCCACCGCCATCTCGGGTTTCACGCGTCCGAGCCGTCGTCGCGGATCTTTCCAGGTCAACGTCGGCTTCTTCTGAGGTGCCGCCCCCTCTACCACGTCATTCCCCTTCACCGCTCCCTGCGGCCGTCCCGCGCTGACACACGCCATGACCTACAAAAGCCCAGGAACCTGTCCCAGTATGTTGGCTTCCACCTGTGGCAGCAGCTGCAGATGCCTCCGGGCGCCTGCCGCCCCCCCTACGTTAGTGACCGCTCGCTTTTCAGTGCCTGGAAGGTCACATGACCAGTCACGGATGAGAGAGCTCCCCGGCGTTTGTTTTTTTGACTGTTTCTTCATATATCTACTGGCGTCTGTTGGCGTTCCTGACTGAGTGGTCACACATGCTCTGTACCTCCTCAGGCTATGAGTCTGGGCTCCTAAACCACCTGTTGCTCAAAGCGGTGTTGGGTTGGCAGGACAGTCTTACACCACTCATTATATAAGGTTTTAAAATAACTCCGGCACATTGCAGGCTGGTTTACTCAAGGACAAAAGGCCCTCGACCCAGGGTGATGTAGCCGAATGCATTCACCTAAACCCAAAATGCTCCAGTAGCAGAGCGCCACTGGAATGTTGACTCGCATTACTCATTTCTGCGTCAAACTCCATTTTACCCATCGCAACCCGAGTAGCTTGGAAGGTCACTGCGTTCGTACAGCGCACATGCGTTTATTTCATTCGTGCTCCCAGGTGCGGACATTAAAAGGGAAAGGACTGCACATAGTACAGCAGAAATACATGGCCCTCCAAGCTGGCCATAATCAAAGATGTGATGGACACATGTTTCCGCATGGGACAAGATGTTCATGACTGAAGCGTAAACGAAAAAAGGGATGAAGATACCTGTGGGACCCCGCCCCCCCCCCCTATAAATAACAGTTGAGGGGGGGGGGGCATGCTGATGACTACATCACTTCTTCTGCAGTGTAATCATGGTCTTTTACTACAGAGTCGTTTAGTGGCGGGGAGTGATCCGTGCCTGAAGTCAGCCTGCATATATTATTTGTTGATGGCTCGGTCGATGCTGCTGGGAGGCGGTAGTGATCTTTGAAATCGTGCGCTTGTTTTTGGCCGCGGGCTGTGATGTGCTTATCCCCGGGGGGTCGACTTACTCCCCGGCTTCCTTGGCCCACAGCTTGACCCCTCTGAATATGGAGAGAGCAGACTGTAATGGCTCATTGGAGCTCTGGCGGCGGTGTCCATCTGAGAACCTGCAGTTGGTGCTGAATATCTTTCCCTCGTTAACATCTCAGCTGCAAGAATGTGAGTCTGCATATAAAAACATCAATATCGCTCAGCCGGTCCCCTCTGTTTTTGGAGTATTTACTTGATTCCTTAGCATTTGTCCTTGGGAGTCGATGTGGAAATCTGAGCAAATCACTTATTCAGGCCAGAGTTATGAGGGTTAGCCCGATGTAGCCTGCATTTTATGTTTACTGATCTCCTTAACCTCGGACAAGAACGTCACACACTGACTTGATATGCATCAAGCTTTTGGTCAGGCCATCATCATTCTGTTGTTACTTGCCGGTAGTTAAAATCACTGTTCCAGTAGCCTCCACTGGTTTTGGGATTCTGATCTTCAACCATCTTTACTGAGGAGTGAGACTTTTGTTTGTTGTGGCGGAAGTACTGGCACCAAAGAGGCAGCTCAGCGCAGATGAAATTTCCTATCAGCAATGCATGATGGGAGATTTCATCTGCACTGAGCCACCTCTTGGGTAGGGGCTGTACATGAGGGGAGACATATCCGGCCTTTTGGAGTTTCACGCAAGCATCTTTGTGTTTTTGGTGATCAGGGTAGAGCGGGTTTCTGGTCCTGCGAAAAACTGAAGACTATAAAATAGTCAAAATTCAAGTGGGGGGGGGGGGGGGAATCTGATTCGCATCACTGCAGAAAAAAGACATACAGAGACGGTCCCTGGCATGACATGAATCTAAAGGAGGCAAATTGTTTTTGACTACTTGTGCCGTCTCATGCCTTGATTACAGTCCAGTGAGTGTTTCTGTTTTGTCACAGGCCTCAGTGTCTGTTAACTGCGAGCAAGAAGTAATTATGACCGCTAGCTAGACACATTTTGAGGTTATGTTCTTGCTTTCTCCATTTGCTGTTGTTTTCAAGCCAGCCATATTCTTCCCTGAACAGAGGTTTCATCAAACACTTTGGAAATGCTAAGTAGAGAAATAAATACATCAGAATGAAAAATTCCTTCCTTCCACTAGGCACTTTCATTCATTTTTAGTGTACATAGAAAAACAGAATATTTTATTGTAGTGACCTGCCCTGTATTTTTTAATCAACCTAATTTATTTTATAGGTCTAATTTGTTTGAAGGGGAAGAATTTTTTTGCCCTATGAGACAATAAAAAGTAAGGGAATGTTAAGGGAAAACAAGTTGTTCTCGATTTTTTTTTTCTGTCTCATTTTCAGCCAAGGCAAACCCCCATATTTCTGTGTTTTTAACGGCTGTTCCCAAATGCGATGCTGCACCCTGCATTTATAGTGCAGCTAATGAAACGATGCATATTTCACTGCGAGGGGGCAGCTTTACTCCCTGCGTTCCAGAGCAGGGTGTTGGAGAATTATTGCCCGTCTGTTTGCCCTCTGCCGTTGTGCTGATTGAGGGTGTTTAAGGTACTGACTGCCTCGAAAATAGGAAATCTTCTACCATCCTTGCAAAATGCAGCAAATCCGGAGCTGTGTTCTGGAATGTTCTCTCTGCAATCATTTAGCCTTTAGAAATGCTCCTTCCTTATGTGATGAAGGGGGAAACGATGAGGCAATTGTTCGGACATGGACCACTGTGCAATTACCGGGTTATCTCTGCAAATCTTTGTCACCTTGTCCGCTACATTGTAGTTGTCCACTGTGACTATGAGTGCAAAGTTTCGTAAAGCTTCACAGTTTGCCCCCCCTTTGGGGCTGCACTAATGACTTATTGTCATGGGGGGGGGGTGCAAACCGGGCCCCAGGAATGGATTCTCAGTGAGGTGATGATCAGTGTAGAGGCGCTATGGTGCAAGGTCAAAAATTGAAGGTGAGCTTTCACCAGGTTTACGCGCCCAGGTCACACCTTCAGATAAACGTCGATGGCCATAGAAACCAGGATAAAATCACGCCAGTATTGTACAAGTTCCCGCTACATTGACCAGAAATTGTGCACCTCAATCACTGGGGAAACCAAATTTAGTTTTGAGGTCGGGCCGAAATGAGTCAGTCACACATGATGCATCTCTGAACATCTGAATGACCTGTTTGGTGTGGAGTGATGTGAACGAAAGTGTGAGGCAAGGACTGTTGTTGCACACCATTGCCCTTTTGTTTTCATGATGGAAATACAACTTTGTGCAATCCCCAGTCTCGACGTGCTGAGCAAATCCGCAGCTGATAGATTGAGGTAAGAATTCCGGCTATATGAGAGCCGCGTTGTCCGTCTTTATCTGCTGTCCACTGGACTTGCTCAACGGGGAGAACCGCACAAGTGGAAGGCACTTCGAAGCAGGGAAACTTTTTTTGCCTTGAAATTCAGGCATGCTGACGGGTTTTGTGTTGTTGCTATTCATGCACAAAACTGTCGGCAGGACCTAACTGGTGGGGAGTTCAGCTGTGTGAAAAGACGTTCAGCACTCTCTCTCTCTCCCTCTGCATTGAGAGTGACACATCACAACACTGAATTGTGGCATTTAGATCAGAATTTACCACGTTCCATGTTAGGAGTGTTGTAAAACTCCCGTCAATCAGAAGGTCCCCTTTTGAACCGATCATCTCTCTCCCAGGGTTTTTTGCTCACAGGCAGGACCGCAGGATTGGACGTTCACCACAATAAACATCTGGTTGCCTTTCCTCCTTTAAGTCACCAAATTGGAAACGGAATTCCCAGTGCATTCTGGGAAAACGGACATTTTTTTTGTTTGTTTTCACCATCATGCTGCGATTGAATTTTTTATGCCTGCAGTCAATTTGTGGAACAATTTATCTGCACGGTCTTTCGAGTGTTCCGAGCACTTAAATCTGATTCCCAAAGACGAGCGAGCTATGCTGAAATGTAAGACAAAACGACCTCCTTCCACCATGCTTGTACTCTAGCCTGGTGGAACGGGGGGGGGGGGGGGTGTCTTAAGACTAGTAGCTACCCAGCAGGAGGCAGAGATGAGCTGCCATGCAATGCCAACTTTCAGCGAGATAGATTTCAGAGCCATATTTAGAAATGATTTGCAGGGTGAGAATTAAAGGGGCGTTCCGTGATCAGAATAATCAGCATAATCAGCACATCTGTTGGGCCCTTGGGGCCCTTAACCCTTCGACGTGCTCCAGGGGTGCTTGATAAACAGCGACCCCTGTGCTGGGACCCCAAGCTTCACTCTCAGTTGTGGACGGATGTCTCAAAGGAGACTGATATGTGCAAATAAGCACTTCAGTGTACTTGTGCAAGTGGCACATTTCACTTCTCGTAAAATAGCTTTGTTCACCAATGTCCGCTCTTTTCATTTTGCATGCTTGCCGTTCTTTTTACCCGCGTTGCTTTTTAGTGACAGCAAGGTGCGCATGCCTCCGACTGGCGCTGACTCTGAATTGCTGACTCGGGCCGCACGGAGAGCAGCAGCACGCGGATCCAAGGGGGAGTCCTTTTCCTTGTTATATGAAAAATAATGGCTCAAATTTGCACACAAACGGATTGCTCCGCAGGCCGAAATGCGTAAAAGCTGGGCAAAATGAAGAGATACGATCCTTGCGTTTGCGTCTTGTTTTGAGCCGCGAGTTAAATTGCTGCTAAGCCCATCCGCGACGGCGCAGGCAGTGAGCTGAGCGTACAAGGGCTGAAATGTGATGCACTGAGGAACTATGCATTCTCCCTCTCTCCTTTAGACTATGAATGTGCATCGTTTAAATTGGACATGAATATATGTACATAAATGCCATATTACAACATACAGCGAAGCCGTCCTCAATCCTGTATGAA
>JAABNY020000015.1:7923003-7939429 GCA_015164015.2 Brevimyrus niger
TTTAAATTGGACATGAATATATGTACATAAATGCCATATTACAACATACAGCGAAGCCGTCCTCAATCCTGTATGAAATCATTGAGAGTGATGCATAATGCATTGTTATTAGAACGTATCGTTGCGGACGTATAGAGTGACACAAATTCCACGAAGAAAGAAAGTTTCTCCTGTTACCGCAGGAACAGAAAAGGCCAGCATGGCCTTTAAAGGGGACGAGTCAGGCCTCCTAGCATTTTGGGACGAGTGCCCTAGGGGTAACAAGAGACAATTGTGTTCTGTGGAACGGAGGCGGCAGGCTGCACCGCACCACGAGAGCGTAGCGCGTAACCCAGTCGTGCCGTCGCAGGATCCGGCGCGCCAGTGCCAGCGGAGGACGGTCATCGAAGGCGTGTGGGAAGGTCATCAGTGTCGGCCAAGAATTCCTTCGGAAAGCCGAGCTCGTCTCTCCCGCAGTCGCCAGTATCAAATCGCTTCCTCTCGGCTAAGCTACCCGCCCCCCCACACCATCCCAAGGTCCGGTTCCGTATTACGAATATAGATCGCGAGTAATGAATGAGATCGCTACCCGACGTGTCGCAATTGCGCCGCCTCCACGCTCAGTTCGGTTGCCAACTCTGTCACATGAACCGAAGTATGTACCAGCGACACTGAGACCCAGGAAAAATTCAGGCTTCAAGCCGATCGTTTATGACTCTTTGCACCGCCTTGTGGATGATCGATGGGGAAGGAGCCACTGGTGCAGCGGAAGGCAAGGCCGTGGTCCTGTTGGGAAAGCTGGGATCTTTAAAATGTGAGCAGGGAGGTTGTATTACTGCAGCTCCCGGGAAGTTGCCCAACATTGTCTCTCTGGAACACGGAGTGAAGCCTGAATATCCCGCTAGGTCTTCTTCTCCCTGTGTAGCAGCCTAATTCCCAAGCCAACCACTGAAGCGCGGCCCCCGGTTTTGTCTTCAGCCTCCGCACATGCACTCCGCTCTGATGCTCGTTGGCCATTTCGCTTGGGAACCCAATGGTCCTCCGTCCCAACCTGTGGTTTTCATTCCCATCTATCATGGCGGAGGGGGGGGGCTTTGTCCAAGTCTCTGGATGAATACTCTGCGGTGTGGCGGTAAAAAAAAAAACCGCGGTGGACAAAAGCTTTCTTTGCCCGGCAGCCTCCGCCCACATATCCAAACAGCTTGGAGGCATCTTAGAAGGAAAGCGGGAAGAAAGCAGGAGAAATATCCGACCATCGCAACAAGCACACCCCTCGCCTCCATGTAACCAAACATTCAACTGTCTGGTTGTGTTATCCAGTCAAGAGAATTTGGATCCGGATGTAAAGGGACCCGCCTGGATTTCCCTCGCGATAGTTCCTCTGTGCGCAGCCTTGTGACAGGTTCATTTTGGCGCTCGCCAAAAGCGACTGCTGGTGACAGATGAGAATCAGCCTCTCGGGAACAAGTCTGCACAAGTCCGACAAGTCTGGTTAACATGATAGAGGCTGTGGACCAGCCCAGAAACTGACTGATTACCCCCCCCCCCCCCACTCCCCCCAGGAATGGGCAGCATCAAAGCCAGGGATAGCCGGAAGGGGTATCATGCCTAGACCCGGAGACTGGTAGTCCCTGGAATGAGCAGATGGGCCTGCTGATGGAGATGTAGGAGGTTTGGATCTGCCCGACCGATTTAGGCACATCAATTGCGGCGGCCCGTCCTTAATGACGCTTACTGGGACATTCCCAGATACTCCCACAGGCCCTTGCTCTCCTGCCTGTGTGGCCATGATGGACAATGGGCCCTCTTACACGGGGCCCTGAATTCTGACCTCAACATCTGTAAGTAAGAGTAAGAAGGTCATTCTGCTTTTTTTCTTTTTTTTTCCCACAAGCACTGTGCCTGTGACCATCCATGAATGGGGAGTGTCTCGTCGTGCGGGGTTATCTGTGGACACTGTCATGCCTGTCGCTGCCTGACATTAGTTAGAAGGTCGCTTCTGCCCTCTACCTGGATATTTTTGGGTATTTCCAACGTCTCCTGCTTCACCTTGTTCTTGTGTACTGCTGTCTTAGAAACTTTGAGCCTGGAAGCAGCCTGTCTCGCAGTGTAGCCAGGATTAAATCAGGATTTAAAAATGCAGAAATTCAAAAATATATAGAGTGGTCTCCTCATTTTTTCCCGGAGCTGTTTATTAAGGGTCTTGCCCTGAGCTTGTTGATGCAATGGCTAGAACAGTCTTGCATCGCAACTCTGTAAACCACAGTTTGAGTTTCTGCCCTGTCTCTACATTTGAGCAGTTTGCATGTTCTCCCCTTGTAGTCAAGAGTTCTCTTTTTCTCCAGTTCTTCCCGACAGTCTAAAAACACGCTGAGGTAAATTCCAGTTGCCAAATCGCCCATAGGTGCGAATGGTGTGAGTGTCCTACAAGAGGTTGGCATCCCGTCCAGGGTGTTCCCCTGCCTTGCACCAGCTCCTGTAGCTTCCAGGATAGGGTCCAGACCCCCCACGACACTGCATAAGCGGCTATTGAAACTGCTTGGATCTTGCCCTTCCTTTGCCGTATTGTTTTATATAAACAACAAGGTATTTAAAATGTGTCAGTTCATTATCGTTCCCTCATCGATGGGAATTCAAGTTTAATTCGAACTTTATTTAACAAATTTATGAAGTGTGCCTTCGTAATTGGCAACTTCACTCATGTGTGGCACAATAAAAAAATAAAAAAAACAGTCTGTGCTTCGACCAAAAAGTCATGTAGACCACATAAATCAAAATAATTGACGAAAGAAAAC
The DNA here is from genome assembly GCA_015164015.2 of Brevimyrus niger. NCBI lineage: Eukaryota > Metazoa > Chordata > Actinopteri > Osteoglossiformes > Mormyridae > Brevimyrus > Brevimyrus niger. The sequence continues at coordinate 7,925,778 of JAABNY020000015.1, forward strand.
GGGTTGTTAGCGGCGGTTTTTGGAGCGTCTGAGCTATGTGGCACTGAATTTCATTCTGGCTGGAGTGAAAGTTTACATCCACGTGCAACGGCGGCTCTCGTGAGACTGAATCCCCTCTTTTGGTACTACTTCTGTGCCGTAGTGCACATTTTCTGCAGTAAAATCAAAGGATCAAACTGTATCATGAGAATATGAGAAAAGGCTCTTATTTACTACAGTTCCCATAAGCCTGTGCATCTGTTTATTGTCCTGTTTCAGAGCATTTCAGTCCCTCTATTGGCATTTCAGTCATCGATGAAATTGTACAGGGAACAAAATGCTTGCTCAGGTTTGATCTCTTCACTGTTTGAGGGCTGTATTGCAGGGGAGAGAACAACTTCATCCACAAGACCTAATTTTTCTGGAGGAACTCGAGAAAGTGGTAGGTCGAGTGGCGTAAATGCTTACAGATTTAGGAGACTTTCACAGATATATGCACGCAGTCCACAGAGACAGCTGGATGGGTGGTATATTAAAAACTGTCTTATATATCATATACAGAGAATTTATCATGGCTGGATCCCTTTTAAGTATGTTAATAAAACCAACCCTATAGACATATTAACTATAATGCTTTGAGTTGAGCCTGGAAGACTTCTCTAAACAGTTATTTGGCTACAGTGACCCTCAAACTGGTCGTCTCCGTTCTGTGGCCCACTACTAGCTGGGAGTTTTCGTTGATGGAAAATGTACAAAAGGAAACGTATAACAAGGCAGTGGTTTGTCATAATGGGGGCATCAGTGCTATAAAGCAGGGTCCACATTTTCAGGATTAAGAAAGTCTCAGCCTACGCCCATTGAAAAAAATGATTTATGAAATGTATGTGGGCTTCTTTTGGGTGAAATGAAAGCCAGACAGCTGCGGGCTCTCTGCCACGGGCATCACGGAGCTTTTTATTCACGGGGTTACTCTTGTACTTCTCAGGAGCTCTCCTCAGCATCTCCCTCTGCCTGCCCTGCTGGTACAGCGGCTCTCAAGACTTTCTTCTGGACCTGGGTGTATTACGGCACACCACAGAGATATCTTCCCGCTAACTGCTTCAGCATGCATTCACTGGGTAGTTTATTAGGAGAAAAGAAACGCGGGCTGTCTTGCGGCTGCAACTAAGCAGGGCGACGAGGTTCACTTACCGCGCAGCAAACCATTAGCGGTGGCTAAGATGCATGTTCGAAGTGATTTTGGACGTGGTTTGGTTGTTTGTCTCAGACATGGTGGTTCCAGCATCTCAGAATCAGCCACCCTCCTAGGATTAGCCTACACTGTAGTGTCGAAAGTTTACAGAGTGTGGTGTGATGAATACAACACATCCACTCATTTCTGTGGCCGAAAACATCTCGCTAATCACAAATGTCAGTGGAGAATGGCCAGACTCATTAAAGGTAACAGGAAAGCCACAAATCCAGAAAGTAAGAAAGGCAATAGTGGCGTGCAGAAGGGCAATAGTGGCGTGCAGAAGGGCAATAGTGGTGTGCAGAAGGGCAATAGTGGCGTGCAGAGGGGCAATAGTGGCGTACAGAAGGGCAATAGTGATGCGCAGAAGGGCAATAGTGATGCGCAGAAGGGCAATAGTGATGCACAGCAGGGCAACAGTGGCATGCGGAAGGGCAATAGTGATGCGCAGAAGGGCAATAATGGCATGCGAAAGGGCAATAGAGGTGTGCAGAAGGAATTATCTGAATGGATGGATCATCTACTCTTTAAGTTGTTCTAGAGACAGTTGGAGGCCCGGCCTAGTACTATAGAGATGTACATATGCAAGTAGCCACAGAGTGGATATAGATTATATCAGAATATCCAGGATCTGCCGAATTTGAAGATGACTGGCCAGACAGCACAGGAATGATCTGCTGACTTCTACATAATGAAATGTCCTGACTCGGCACAGGAGTCAATAGAGACCTGTACTGAAAATGTTCCCTTTTGAAAGTATTAACAAGGCATTTTTCCATTAAGGCGTATTTGCTATAAACATGTGGAAGGTATAAAAGTAGATTAAAGCAAAGTATTGTGGGAATAATGTTTGTATTTGCACAAAAGCCAAGGGCAGGAGGACTTTGAACGGTCGTACCGCCCGGGGGGTTTTATCGTGGACGTGAAGAATAAACACGTATGAAACCCCACTCATCGAATGCCCGAAGCTGCAGGTTGGTTCTCGGTGAGGCCGCGGTTGGAAATTGCATAGCGGGTTGCTGCAGCTTCACACGGGGCCTGATCTGGAATTAATCACTGCCACTTCTGCGGTCAATCCGCGTTAAATCCGAACGCAGCGTATTCGCGCATTCCTTCGCCGGCGCCGATGGCACGGGCTCGGGCCAATTAAAAGAACGTGACGGCGTGGGAGACGGGATTGTGGAGGCCGGCGTGCGCTTTCCCTGTCTCCCGGTGTGGTATCCGATGGCTCGTCACGCAGCGCTTGCGGCTCCGGGTCGACTCGCTGCAGACGTCTGCGCCAGATGTTTTTCTTGGAAGGAGATCTCCCATTGTCACTGCATGCGGCTTCACTGGTATGATCCTCCAGTGAATCTCCAGTGAAGGCCTGGATGAGGCTACCGTCCAGATCTGCCTGGACCAATCGCCTTTCTATATTAGCCTGCTTCGAATTCCCCCGAAGCAAGATGAGTTGGTATCCCTTCTACCTTGATTAGACCGCGCTGCCATCGCTCTTTGCAATTGAATCCAGGAGCAGCGGTATCCAGTGGAGAATGGGATTGGCTGTTTTTGTGCTGATGAGTTCCGCACCCCGATCGCCCATTTATTTTCGAGACGTGATGGGCCCTGGGGTAATTTGACTCCCGAATGGATGCATTTATTGCGGTTCATTCGCAAGATTTTCCAGGCACACAGTCATATGCCTGATATGGCGCTCATTCGTCTGCCGTCCTAAGCAAATACCTTAAATTATAAGCGTGAGGTTGGCTTTGCTAGACACCTTGCCTTCATTGCATAATGGGCCTTTTTCCCTCTGTACCTAAATTCCTTTGTTCAACGCAACACAGCAGAAGGCAGCACTGATGTGGCCCGAGATCCCAAAGGGAACCTAAACACCTCATACCTTTAGCTTAAAACGAACTCTGCGTCATTGCGGAGAGTCTGTGTAGTTAGCACGGCGGCCTGAACGCGCCCTGGTCGTCTTGGCAACCAGGTGACTCGTTTTTAACGATGTAGCGGCGATGGCCGTGGCAGGGAGAGTGTGACGTTCACAGGAACATTTTCTCTGCTCGTGTTGACCAAAGTGCTTCCATACGTCCAGTGATCCAAGACCTGTTGGGGCATTGGAACACACGAACGGGGTCTCAGTGAGCTACCCCCTCTCAGCTCAATTTGTTTTGGCATACATACTGTTTCATCTCTGGTGATAGTGCATCAAAGCGGTTGAACAAAATTCAGATTAAGGTTGTGAGCTGGGCAGGTTTAAAGTGGAATAAGAACAGCTGGTGTACTTTGATTGTGAATCGTCTGTTGCCTTGTTTGCCTATGATCTTATTCGCATGGTAATGGCTTCAGAAGTTCTTAAAACATTGTCACTAAGCCTGTCTGTTCTTCAAGTTTCGGGGCGGCCATGGAAGGGCAATATGTAACATGAAATGCAATTTGTGTACAGCTGTGTTGCGCTTTAATTAACCGCGTGGCAGAAATCTATTTTTTGGGGAGGTAGGCGGAACATTTTGAAATTTCTGTAATTGGTATAATTGCTTAGGCCTGTTTTTGTGGAATGCCGAGCGGCCCGCATTTATTCCTCAGCAAAAGGAGGAAGCCGCTCATTGGTTGAAGGGAAGCTTTGCACACGTGATTGGCAGCTCACTGCGAGTTTTGGGTTGAGGTCAAAGCTGTGGCCACGAAAATACAGGATTTCCCGATCGTTTTGAAAATACTGACCTTTTCCCTTTTTTTCTCCCTTTTTTCTTCCTTCCGTCCCCTCCTCCTTCCCATACCCTTTTATGCCACTGGAACATGGATTTGTCACCTGACGTTTGCTCTTCCGGGGCCAGTGTGTCACAAGTGTGTCACGTTCCTCCTTCAGAATTCTGTGTACCCTCTTGTGAAACACCCTATAATACATCAAATGTGCTCAACATGACTTTGCCTGCCATTTGCAAGGGTGGGATGTGCCCCCCCAAAACTTAATTTGGCTTCATTAATCTCCCCTCCCCCCCCCCCAAACAAAAATAATAGATCCCCGATTATCAAACTTTGTCCTACACCCTTGGGTTTCGGTGTTACAAGATAGTATTATGGCATCACTATATAAAGTTTCAATAGCTCGAGAAGTATCATTTTCCAAATCAGAATTGTGTCCCCTGAAAATACAAAGACGCTTCATTGTGATCCCTGTATAAAATTGAAGTATTTCCGGAAAAGAAACTACTAATGATTTTTTTGACCCAACCGAAGGAAGGTCTTCAGCCTCTCAGCTTTGTGTACCTTGGTAGCCGTACAAGCTGCACTTAGCGCCGAGTTCTGCAAATGAACTAAGAACGGGTTTGGGGGGGTGGGGGTGGAGGAGACTTTGGAAACAGATTTCCAGTAAAAAAAAAGTCTCTGTGGGGGAATCTGGCTGTTTTCTTTAGTAACAGGAGGATGTCTGTGACAGTAAGCAAACTGCAGAGCAGCCCGGTCCCGGGGGGGGGGGCGCGCTCGGACATGCCTGTGAACCGTTTGGGTCTTCCATCGCCCCAAGTAGCGCGGGTCGACCCCCTCATCGTCTGGCTTCAGCCCTGTGGAGAGGTGCCCATGCACCGGCCCATGACTTCCTCCTGCCCCTAGACCGCCGAGTCGCTACGACCGCAGGAAGGGCCGATCCGGCTGTGGGAACAGACACACGACGACTGAGGAGCGAGTGGAACAAGCTAACAGTAACATCACCTCCCTCGTCTTTGGGATTGCGATGGACGCCTTTAACGGTTATAATTTTATGGTGACTAATAACATACATTAAACAGAGAAGCCTTTGGAAAGCCAGACCATCTTTTTCTCATTTTACCATCTTTTTTTTTGTAAGGAGACTGTTCTGAAAATAATGGCCAAGGACGCGAGGAACTGAGGGCGACAGGGATCTAGTCTCCTGCCCTGTACTGCAGCCCTCTGGCGCTGGGCCTGAGGAGCGCTTACGCCAGCGTTCTGCCCCCCCTCCAGGAGCCTCGCTGGCACACGTCTTCCCATTCTGCGGCAGTAATTAATGCCACCTGTTGCCCTTGGGGCATCATTACATCCTCTGCTATAAATCAGGAGCCCCCCTTCCCCCCCCCCCCAGCTCTCCGCATTCCATGATGCAGGGCATGGCAGCCATAAACAAACTCCCTGCTGGGAAGGAGCACTTCTCAGGCCCTGGCACTCTCAGCCCCCCTGACCTCAGGTGGCCTGGTATAGCAGGACACTGGCCCGGGTTCAGGAGGGACCCTGGGCAGCCTGAGGTTAATATAGGCCAGACTCTGTTTAGCGTTGCTGAGCGTGGAGTGATGACTGCTTCATTATGCACCAGGGGCACCGACAGGTTTCTGGAAAGGGGCATTTTCTCAACAGAAGGTTTGATGGGGATCACAGATGATATTCAGTGCTGTGCAGATGGATTACGCTGCAGATTCTCAGCACTATGTAGAAGGATCGCGGTACAGATTCTCAGCGCTGTGCAGACCGATCACAATGCAGATTCTCAGCGCTGTGCAGACGGATCACAATGCAGATTCTCAGCACTGTGCAAAAGGATTGCAGTGCAGATTCACAGCACCGTGCAGAGGGATCGCAGTGCAGATTCACAACACTATGCAGGGGGATTGCAGTGCAACACAACACTAAGCAGAGGGATTGCTGTTCTGATTAACACTGCAGATTCTCAGTGCCATGCAGAGGAATAGCAGTGCAGATTATCAGCACTATGCAGAAGGATCACAGTGCAGAATCATAGCACTCTGCACAGGGATTGCAGTGCAGAGTCACAGTACTATGCAGAAGGATCACAGTGCAGATTCCCAGTACTGTACGGAGAGATTGTGGTGCAGATTCACAGCACTCTGGTGAGAGATTGCAGGTTAAATTTTCTGTAAAATTCCAGTGGATCACAGTATAGATTCTCAGTGCATCCTGATGTCATCTCCAGTGTATATACACCGAGCTGTCTGTGTGCTTATTGAGCAAAGCTCCTTATTTAGCCCCCCGCCCCCCCAGTTTTGCCCTTAAGGCAGCACTTCGCACATCCCGGCTTACTGCACACTTGGATCTGTGTCTGCGATTTGAGCCCGGCAGCCACACATGAGACGGCCGCAGGTGAGGGGGTTTGTGAGGCCAGAGCTCTGGCCGACATTCTCCCCCTGGAAAGATTCCTCCCATTCGCAGGCACCCACACAGAGAGATACAGCCCTGTAACGGGAGGCCGGCAGCCCTGCCCTGCCTTGCCCTCTTGGGCCTCTGCTCTGGGCACAGTTGTTGTGCCAGGTGTTTCCATGCAGGACTGGTTATTTTTAAGGCAGAGGTGATACTGGGAGGGGGGGGGGGGAGGGGGGGGGGAGGCTTAGAATCTTCTCTGCATGTCCCTGAGATTCTCCTTCCATTGGGTGAGTGTTAGGGGTGGCAGCGCTGATGGAAGAATAAGGTGAATTGTGGATGACAACTAGGTTTTTGTTGTAGCCAGAACAGCCTCAGATTTATGTCTGTCAATAGATACAGCAGCTGACAGCTTTTTTGTTTTTTTTAAAAAAAAGGGTTGTTGCTTCACATTGCCCCCTACTGGAACAGGCTTGTAAATGCAATTGCCGCTCACCACCCAATTTAGGGTCTGAAGCACTTTCATTATATAGACAAAGCTCTAGCTCGGAAATGGAATCTAAAAGCAAGAAGCCTGTATCCAGCTCGCTTTAACCCCTATGGATGATGTACTCATTGCAGTCGGAGGGGCGGAGCCACAAGGGGAGCTCATGCATATTAATGAGCACCCACTTCTGATCTCATCACAGCACCTGTGAAGGCGGAATAAAGCACTGTGAGAAACTGATTTATTTTACAGTAATTTGTAATACACGTTAGCCACAGCATTCTTATAGTTAGTAATTCAAGCTGATAGTTTGCAGAATTAGCACATTTGCCATAATGTTCTGCTTATGTTTTGTTTTTTTATGGCGTTTTTTTCCACTGTTAATTTTTCATATTGCTTACATATAATTGAGCAGCCACCCAAAAACGTGGAAGTTCACTTGATTAGCCAGGGAGAAAAGTACACATTGTGATTGACAGTGTTTTCTTTGGAAGGCTTACACTGGCCACTTGATACTAAACGTATTAATTATTTACCTAAGTCCCCCCCGGAGAACATCTATTAACCTTTGTCTTCATTAAAGTTTGATGGTGGCTCCTCGCCCGCCTCATGGTTCGTGCCCGGGGGCGACAAGTGAGCGCGGCCGCTGTGTAAATAGAGTGTAAACGCAATCATCAGGGCTCAGTCGGCCGTGCGGTCGGCAGATCCTTGGGGATTTCACCTGTCGCGGGGCTGCGGACCGGCCAGACTCACGGATGCCTCCGGCCGACTCTCGTCTCCTTCCGGACGGGGGGGGGGGGGGAACGCCGCTGGAAGCCCACGGGCGAAAGAGCTGACAAGCGTTTATCACTTAAGCGAAAGAGGAAGAAACAGGAGATGTCTTGTCAAAGGGGGGAGGGGGAGTGTGATTCCCCGCGAGGAAAAGAGACCTGCCCTGTAAGATGGCGGGCCTCCAGTCCGGAGAGAGGCCAGCTGTCTGCGGGAGTCGAGCGGCCATATGCTAAGTTAATAACCGAGCGGGATATCGCCGCAGCTGTTTATCCGTCAGGGTGTGACCCGAGCATTCAGACATGTCCAGCCATCGTCTTGACGGAAGCTTCCTCCGGCGTCTGAGTGTGAAGGAAATTTACAATCCCTCAGCTGGACAGAAGCGCTTGTGTTAGTTCCCGTTCTACCTCAGGATTTATGCTGCGTTCCATTTCAGATCGGAAGTCGGAATCTCTGAGTTTCTACTTTTTTTTTAATTGGCGCGCCACCTGAGGTCGGTGTTCCGACTCGGAGGAACCTCTTCAACCATGACCTCAGAATTCAATTCAAGTGCATCAACAGCTGTACAGTGATAGCTGTGGTTATATATTGTTTGTTAGCATTTAGCATTTAGTTACAGCAGTAAAGTAATTCAGACGAGATGCAATATAAGCTATCACTGGTGTTTATCTGTTAGCGTAAAGATGACCCCCCCATAGAATATGTAATCACTGGGGACCCGCCTACCAGCCCTAAAAAAATATCTAGAGTAAAAATCAGCTTATCGACCATAAACACTAGCACCAATGGGACATATTTTTGGCCGCCCAATCACATGAACTCGGGGGTGAGTGACGGGAGATTCCTGGCCTCTCATTGGACAGACCGGTTTGTTAGCTTAAATTGAGCAGTCCTCTCAACGGCCTCCAGCTGTCAGGTAGGTGAGCAAATAATATTGTGACAGGTGGTCTGTGCCTCTTGGAAGCCATTTCAGGCTTTTGAAGACACAGGCAGGAGCCTTGCTCCCTGCAGTGAAGTGTTTTAGGACAGTGACATGGTTCTCTCTGGCTGGGTACCTGACACTGCGCTGTAGCATTTTGAGGGCAGCAATCATTTTGTATAGATGATGTAATAATGGATTTCTGCACCCTCCTGTCGAGTATCTGGGGGCAATTGTGTTGTGAAATGCTCGAAATAAAGAATAAATTTAATTCAATAAAAAATAAATTTAATTGCAACCATTTTCCTGGACATTTTTGCATGATTTCTGGTACTTCCAGCATTTGGTGATTATTTTGCCTTTTTTTTCCATTGCATTTATCTGTTCTTTCCAGTAGCCCGTAGTGAAAAGTGGGATTTGACTTTAATTGAATTTAACACGTTTGTTTTTGCAAAGTGAGAAAAATCAGAACTGTTCCCTGTTACCTAAGATTCTTGTGTTACTTTGACATTTCCAATGTCTGTATCACTACGTCTTACTTAAACGGCACAACAGAAATGTAAATCATTTCAGGCCCAGCCAGCCAGGGATCAGGCACTGCGTACACGCCACCCCCCTCCACCCCACCCCCAAAGGATTGTATCAGGATGAGTTGGCGGTTAAACCAAGCGATTAAGCTCCAGGGCACCCGGGAGAGGGGGCTAGGGGGAGCTGCGGTTACTGAATTATCCCAAAAATGTTCTGTTGAGCTACATCCTTCGGCTCATTATCCAGAACGCCATCCGGCCTCGCGGGGTCCAGGAGTGCCGGTTCTCTCGCCCGGCGTCAGCCGTCGTGTGCAGAACCGCGACATTCCCAGGCGGAGGAATGCGGGCCTGCAGTGGCCCCCATTCTGTCTGTGTGCGAGCCGGGGCCCAATGCCATCCCTTTGAAGGGGTTTCCTGCAGATGACAGCCCGGGATTGCCATTTGGGGGGGGGGGATAGGCCTGGGGGGGGGGATATGGCCCGCAGTGCAAGCCTGCGCCCTGGGCGGCTGCTGTACTTACAGGCACCGGTGCAGTGCCATGCTGGGCAGGACTCACTTCCAACTTCGGAACCTTCCAGAACATTACCGCCTAACTCTTTATGTGAGTCAGATCCCCGGGTAAGGAAACTGGCAAAACTGGACTTGTGTTGGGCGAAGTGGAACTCACTATCTGTAGGTCGGAATATCTGAATGCCCCCCCCCCCTACACTTTAGGATGAAGATCCCCATCTTTCTGATGCTTTTTGCCTAGTATCCCAGCTCTCACGGGTTACGAATTAGAGAGGCCGAAAGTCAGGCAACTCGATCGGACCAAAATAAGATGGGTCCTCCAGCGGGGATTCACTGCCAAAGCCAGCAGGTAGAACTTTCCGGAAGCTCATTACCGAGAATCGGCAAGCTGCGGGGGCCAACAGGAAGCTGAGCGTCAATTTCTCGGGCGCACGTTACAGCGGATAATTGTTTTGTGCCCGGTGTATAGGCACCAGTAAGAGTAAGAGGTGACGGTAATGTGAAGCAGCTCATCGATAGACACATGGCCAATGGATTGATAGATTCCAATCCAGTATGCAATGCCTGGATGGGAATCGGATTGAGATTAGGTACCTCGGCTCATCGCGGCCTGAGCGGGAGTATTTTCGGTTACTTCAATCCCAATTAGCAGTGGAGCGTAAACAAGGATGTAAGAGCTGTACCTTGGTATGCTGCGGTAGCTTAGCATGATTACGCTTGGGAAGTCGAAGCTGTAATTCCGCTCTGGTGCATCAGCGGCGAAACTCAACAGGGCCAGACCTTCGAACAAGCATTTGCGCGAAACCACGTCGTGGAAAGTTCACAGCCAGAACTTTCCACCCCCTGCTCCGACGAGCTGCAGGGCGACGTTCCTTTGGACCGGACGCCACGTTCGCATCCTCCACTCATATCGTGGGTGATTTGGATGCAGTCAGACGGCCGGGGGCCTCCACGCCTCATTCGCTTCCCTGCCGGTGGCTGAAGCTGTTAACATCTCGCCACCGCTGAGAGATTTATGGAAGTGACAGGGGTGTCGTGGTGAGGGGCAGTAGGGACGACGTCCCCTAATCCGCACCCGTTCATAAATCATCTCATAGCCGGACCGATGGGATTCACACCATAGGAAAACTGAGCCATCCTTAAATCTCCGCTCGCACGAACACGAAACTCAGCTCAAACACACGGTCACATTGGCCTACTGAAACTCATATTAAAAATCATCAACATCTCTCCGGTGTTTGGCATGAGAACTGTAAACAATGTACATTTCCTTGCAGTTTCTACTGTATGAAAACTGCTGCCGGTATCTTCCAACCTCTCGGTCACTCAAGCCGAACTGTCTCTTGACGGGAGTCCTATGAGCGTAACCTTCGTAACGCAAGATGTCCGAATAATCAGTTATGTTCTTCTCTTCCATGCTGGTCGTTTGAGCTGCACGCCTGATGCCTGTTAACACACCGTCAAGCACGCCCCAGCTTGGATATCTGTTATGGACCCTTGACTCTGGCCCGTCAAAACCCCGTTTACACTCAACCCCCATCGCCAGGAGCATTGGCCATTGTCCCACTAACCCCCCACCCCCTGTTCGGGTCCTCAGCCCACCATCGCAGCGGACATGCGATCCATTGCATGCAAGTGACTACACCTGTCTGAGCAGAAGGTTCCGTTACACAAACTCTTTCAGCGCCCGTCCAATTAAGGCTGGCTTGCGAGCCGTCAGAGACAGGTGTCAGTGTTGGAATTCCTCTGTGGGATGTGGGGGGGGGGGGCTGTAATATGGAGGGTGTGTCTTCCACCATAGTCCATCCATCCCGCATGCCCAATGCAGGGCTGCGGGAGGCCCAGAGCCTATGCTGTAAGCTGTGGGCACAAGGCAGGGAATAACCCAGGGCAGTGTGCCAATCCATCGCAGCCCACCACAGTCATTCATAAAAAATGCAGCCAGCTTTGTGTTGCGCCGGTGTGGGCTGGCTATTAAAACGCTGGCGTTAGGCTTTGGACAGGGGTGTCAAACCCCAGTCCTGGGGGGGGGGGCAGAGACCTGCACAGTTTTTGGTTTACCCTCGTTTAACACACCCGATTGAACTCCTCCACCACACAGCTCTTGAGCTGAATCATTTGTCGAGGATCAGGGAAAGAACTAAGTTACACGGGGCTCGGGCCCTCCAGGACTGCAGTTTGACACCCCTGGCTTAGGAGATGTTTCTCCAGGTAGGTTCCTGGCTTCTTGCTCCTGAGGTGTACCTCAGTATGTCCTTATTTGCTCAGATGCTGTTCCAGGGTTTTTTTCTTTTTTTTTTCCATAGTCTCAGTAAATACACATCTTAGGCTTGATGTATTGCCTCAGTGTAAAAGCCTCCAGAGGAAAAATACAGCATTGTCTTCCATCCATCTGTTTTGGGAAGCCACTCACTCTCTCTCACACACACACACACACACACACACACACACAAGCATTTACACACTGGGATGGCTTGAAAGAGGTTTGCGATAATTTACAGCAGATGGTCTAAAAATAGCTCATTTCTAATAGACTCTCAGTGATTTTGGTTACAGGTTGTGACTCATGCTTCTGTCCGGGGTGATGAAGTATCTCTCAGTTGCACTGGCCTGAGGCGATGCTGACTCTGACAGCTGATTGGCTCGTGATCTCTGAGATCCACTGTGGGTGGGTTCCACGGGGTGGTTCCTTTAAACTGGGAAACAAAGAAAGCCGCACGTGCACAACGCGGCTGTCTGGTTTCCCATCCTGTAGGCTGCCTGTCTACTAAATCTTTGGTGCAGAGCCTCCTCTCTCTGGCTGTGCCTTTGTTCAGACTTTCTGGAAATGTTATAACGTTGACCTAAATATCACTTGTAACACTATGGGCAATATATTGATACCAACAGGGACATACTGTAGGAACTTCACTTACTCAAAAATGTTCCGGGGGCAGGAACAAAAATGGGGTAGCTGAGAGTCTCGCCCGCCAGTGTTCGAGTCTCATTTGCTCTGCTGAGAGTCTCGCCCGCCAGTGTTCGAGTCTCATTTGCTCTGCTGAGAGTCTCGCCCGCCGGTGTTCGAGTCTCATTTGCTCTGTGAACACGGCGGCACAGCAGATGCCGTGTGACACAGTGAGGAAACACATCTGCCTTCCTGCACGTCTGATGCAGTGGAGAACCTCACCCCTCGCTCGCCTGCTCCACACTCGGGGCAGCCTTCATCATCACTGTTAGGGTACTCGTCCAATAAGGGACAGCGGTCATTCTCAGGGCCTTTGATTAACGCGGTTGCATGCGTCTACGGTGCATGAATTTCACTCTCCTGTAAAACATGCCTCTTAGAAACGCCCCGATTCCACACCTTCACCAATATTCAGGTTTCCCCATCCAGGAAGATATCCTACTGATGTCTTTCTTTATGGTTGAACAGCACCGCTGTCCCTGAAGGTTCCAGATTCGTTCCCCTTACCACCATCGTGCACCCTGTTTCCCTCTTTGGAAATTCGATTACACATTTTAACTCATATACTGTAACTCTCGTTTTTGCATAGTTTTGTTTCCAGTGATATCTCTGTGCCAGTCGCGTCGAAGGTTCCGGAATTCTTGGTGAGGTAATCAGATGCGCAGCCGGAGGCAGCGGCCTGTCAGCCATCGCTCTTACTTGTAAATATTGCAGCCGCAGCCCTGACATTCGTCGACCCGCCGTTATCTACGCCTTGGGACCCGAAGCAGCAGACCGGAGAACCAGTGTTCAGTAGCAACTCCCAAACGGTCGTGTGCCTGGTTTGTTCTGTTTGTTCTCGTTGCTGGGTTATCCACACCTCCACCCCCCCCCCTCCTGGTATGCTCAGTTTGTTGCGCCGCATCCCAGCCCGAGCGACTCTGAATGAAGCCCAGATGTCTCCCCACCGCTGGCAGAGGTAGCAGTTGGCACGCGCCATAGGGACCTGGCTGCCCTTTAGTCAAATAAATACTGTCAGTGTCAGGCATGCCAGTTATTTTCCTCCACCTGGCCAGAGTCAACAGAAGACAAGTCCGTGTCCAACAATTATACATCTCAGAGGTAATATCGTTATGAGCTATGACAGAGCAAATGAAATATGGCAACTCGGTTATGCGGCCTGCCCCGCTGTGAGAAAGCTGAATTTTGCGCTGGGGGTG
>JAABNY020000015.1:7939529-7956626 GCA_015164015.2 Brevimyrus niger
GGTGGCGGGGGGCCGGGGGGGGTGGGGTGGGTGGGGGTGCGGGGGGGGGGGGGGGTGTTTTCCGGGACCTCAGCTGACTGGTTTGCTGGGCCTGGTCGGCGCCGGCCGGCTGTCGGCACTGAACCGATGCGTCTGGCCTTTCGAGAGGCACTTACCAAAGGTTCGGCTTCCCCAAGCATCCTGTGAGTTCGAGTGCCTGACTCCGGCCTGCTGGGCTGCATTACTAAGCAGGATTTTGCATCCAACTATTCGTTATGATCACGTGGAGCCACTTCCCTTCATGGACTTTCATGAGGTGCGGATGTGAATCATGGGACAGCAGGCAACAAGAGCGTAAAAATTTGGGTATGGATGTTAGGTAGGAACATGTCCCCACTGGTATTGTGGGAGCGCCGTGCGTATTTCCTACCCCCTTGGCGAAGGAGGGGGTGCTGACCTTAATATTTTAATTCCATACAATCCAGCACCATCTACCAAATTGCGGTTCTATACGACGCGGTCAGCCGTCGCCGTCCGCCTGTCACGTCATATTCGCTCTACCCTGGCTGCTGCATTACTTTAGCATTTGAATGGCCTTCAGCAATCGGAGAGGCAGCCCCATGAGTTCAGAGGTGGTACACCGAGTTCTCCCACCATCCTGTCCATTTACCCGGCTGCCAAAGCGATGGCAGAAAGTGCTTCCAAGCTATTGACGTTGGCGTTCCGCCTTATTAACGGCAAAGGTGCGCCGGAGCAATCTCCAGCGAAATGGAAAAGGGCGCTCTGAGTTTTAATACGGGATATATACAGTGCACCCACGCTTTTCCAGTTGTTACGTTATCGGGGTGGAAGAGTTTTACGAGCTACAGACTTGGCATGCCACCACGTGGCTAAGGTAGCCGTTAGCGCCGCTCAACATTTTTTTTTTTTTGCGTCAGGAGAGTTTTATTTCACTTTAATGACCCAAAACGCGGGGTCGGGAAGCACGTACCCCTCAGCCAAACCTGCTTTTAAAGTCGATCGTCTGAGCCAAGCTGAAAGCATCAAAATGAAAATCTGATTCCTGGGTCCTGCCTAATCGGGGTTTTGAAAGACATCAGTATGCGTTGTGAGGAATGCATCACTAAGAGGTTCTTGGGGTGAAAGAATGCTGTGAAGAAATAGTTCTGCTTGCTTTCATTCCTGCCTGGCCTTCGGTGACATTTCTTATTTTTGTGACTTTTCTGCTTCAGGTGAAAGTGTGAGAATTATCGGGGTGGGGGGGGGGGGTTCTCTGAATGTGTTTCTCGAAGCTGCCGCATTCCTCATTTTATAACTTCTTTTTAAAAAGGTGCGAATTGTAGAAAAATCTTGAAATGGAACTGGATATAGTACTGGGGGGGGGGATGCTGGATGTCACTTTGCAAGGGCAACTTTGATTGATACTTTTGATTGTGTTTTTAGCCCCTCTGATCATTTGGGTCGGAGAATAATTTTTTTGCTTTTGTTCACGGGCCACAGCGCTAGTTAGCACCAGGTATGACTTCCCTTCTGCCTCTAGGATCACTTACAGGGTAGACTAGTTGTGAGTTTATAGAAGCCTTTGTTCTGCACCTATACTATGTGTTTATCGTAGCACTTGTGGTCTTCCTGTTCGCTTCAACGAGTCTGGCCATTCCCCTCTGATCTCTCTTATTGACCAGGTGTTTACATTCACAGAAACGCCCCCGACTGGATGCTTTTTTTGTTCATCACGCTATTCTCTGTAATCTTTAGACACTGTAGTGTCTGATAATCCCAGGAGCGTGGCTGCAGCTACCACAAACGGCACGAGTAATCGGGCAATGTTCAAAATTGCTCGTCTTATCTGCTCTAACTCTGGACAGCAAGTCAACCGCTTGACCTTGTCTGCTTGCCGTGCATGTTCAGTTGCAGACACGTGTTTGACTGTTTGGAGAAACAGGCAACGTGCTTTATTAAAAACAGGTGTACCTGATGACGTGACCGTTTGTGTCGGAAGAGGGAACAGTGACCTTCGAAACGAATGTTCTCATATCCCGTTAAGTGCGATGCTTTAGCTGTCCATTTGCTGTCATCCTTTACCATATTGTCAGCCTCAACAGCCAGGTAAGGTGCCATTGAAGTAGCACTTCGATTGCTCCCTAAAGTTTTCCAAAGTGGTACAGCTGAAGTGATGCGTGACGGTGTTCTTTTTGCAGTAGTTATATAGACTGGCAGATCCAACCATCTGAAAAGCATTATCACTCCCGAGCCTCATCTTCCTTATCTTCAGTTGTCTCTTGAGCAGATCTGCAACGCCTACCCTAGTGTGACAGCATGCATAGACAGGATGGAACAGGAAGTGCAGGGACTGTGTGTCGTCAGACTCATGTTCTGCTGCCATACTGGCGTTCTGATTCCAAGGTACACCTCACCCTATAATCCCACAGCATTGGAGTAATGGAGTCTTCAACCTGATCTCAGGATGATCGGCTCCATTCCCTGAGCTATTCAGGATCCCTGCCGTGCCTTTCGACAGGGATGGCTGTCTACTTGTTATACTCAACCGTCAGCCAGTGTGTGGGGAGGTGTAGGCCTCTGTGCCTGTGATCAGAAGGTTGCTGGGTCAAATCCTATGTTCGACATAATAGTCACATGTTTTCTGGGTTTCTAACCCCACCGTAGTGTTCCCAAGGTTCTAGATAAATGGCTTG
Source organism: Brevimyrus niger (assembly GCA_015164015.2). NCBI lineage: Eukaryota > Metazoa > Chordata > Actinopteri > Osteoglossiformes > Mormyridae > Brevimyrus > Brevimyrus niger. The sequence goes on from JAABNY020000015.1 coordinate 7,942,202, forward strand.
ACCCTGTGTTCAGGGCCGCAGCTTCACTTTGAACCGTATATTGGTGTGTGTTTATTTTTTAAAGGAGATTGGAGATATGTGAAATGCATTCCACTGTATTCGTGCAAATGGCAAATAAAGCAGCATTTAACATGAGATTTCTTTGTTTAAGGAAGAACATTGAATTTGAAGGCTGTTCCCTTAATGATACTGGCACAGGAGCGCAGCCTTCCGGAGAACCCCGCTCAGAGCGACCCCCGGCAGCTTCCGTACAAATGAAACACTCACCTTTCAGCTCTCGAGCCGGTCCTGGGGTGCTCTCGGGGGGGGGGGGCGGATGGGAAATGACCCACATTAAAGCAGCCTGCCTCTGGGGGCGGGGTCAGGCGGGTCACTACCCACATCCCCCAGGGTTCGGTCGCCATGCCGAACCTTCTCTGTGTCCATCAGGTTAACAATGGGCCTCTTATTGGCTAATTGTAGGAAGTGTGACCCATATGTGCTACAGGGTCAAAGGTCTGCCGCCAAGAAATGTGTGGTCGGCTCTGCTCTATTAGCGGGGGAGACGTGATCTAAAAGCAGTTTGTTTTAGATGTTGAGATGAAATTAAATGCTCCCATTGACCCCACAAGGCAAAAACAAAAAAATATACATCTTCTGCTGCAGACTGAGACTAAATGATTGAGAAACGCTTTAGTGCCGACCTGCCGTGTCCGAAACTTGTGCATTAGATATAAATATCTTGGCCTTCCAAATCAAAGCGGCATGTTGAGTGAGATTTAGGATCTTAATGAAGAGAAAGAGTCTTTTAAATTTAAAGACCCCTTATTCAGCTGCTCTTCATGATGAAAAGCATCACTCCTGTTACTAAAACATTTGCTTTTAAAAATACTTGTTCTCTGCACTTGTCTTCATTATGTGTGTCTTTCATTAAAATTTTATTACTGATTTGTTGTTCAAAACATGTCGAAAGTTTAGCACTGGGCACCAGTACCAGACTGTGCTCAGTCTAAGCTGACTTTTTCTTTGGTTGTGCCCCAAATGAGGTGATTCTTTCACGGGTCTTTTTCTGGCCTTTGCCCACAAGCCGTTTACGACTTGTGAAGACTATTCAGTTAATGGTCTTTGTGATTTTCAGTCATAAGCACAAAGTCAAACTTTTCTGCCGCGGTGGGATTCTGCAGCCGGTGCCACACAATTAGGTATTTGAAACGTCGCCCACCCTGAAAATGGATTTGCTTCCCAGTGTCTTCCAGACATTCATTCTCCTCCAAAATAAGCATACCCATCTGTCAATTTACCATCACAGTATTTAGTATGAAAGCAACCGATACCTTTAAGAAGTGGTTCAATATGTTCCTTATATAAATAACTTTGGTTTGATTGTGTTCAGTTACAGTATCAACTGATGGTTTCTACCTCTTACCACATTTGATTAATGCCCCAAATCTGCTTAGCGTCTGAAAAATTGGCCGGTTCCTACTGAATGAGTTTGCCAGTTAAATAAGTGAAAGTTCCATTGTTATCTAGGCTTGATGTGTGGTTCCGTCCTTTTGAGAAACTACATGCAGCGAATTGGCGCTTAATTTAAGCCGCATTGGATGTCTACTCCAAAGTGAAGTCAAACATCAAATGAATTTCCACCCTCCAGGTTTGTGAAAAGTTCCTTAATTTAACAGTTAATTGGATTAATAAGAGACAGAAATAGGTATTATAGAACTGTTTAAGGATTGACAATGGAAAGGAAAAGGATTTAAATATTAATCCAGAGTAGCGAGACAGCCGTTTTTACGACTATGGGGTTTGAAGGATGATGTAAGGTCCATGATTTGGTTGATGATGACGATGATGATGATGGTGGGGATCTTACTGACAGCAGCAGTCATAGGGGAATGGAAAAAGGTGCAGAACATAAAGGATGAATAAGAGAATTTTCAGTTTCTGGGTAGGAAAGAGTAGGAATTTGAACACCAGGCATCTAAAATCTATTGTAGTTTCCACTCTGTTCAATACCCAGAGCAGTTTTGTTGGTCATTAAGGATTTGAACCCTCTGACACGGTGAGAAAGACTTCAGCTATAAAGTTTGTCCTCAAATACAGACAGAAGGCTAATACACCACAAGATTTGATGGACATTATTACATATACAGCAATAATATACAGTTGCAGAACTTGTGTGCTCCCTGAGTACAGTAGTGGCAAGAACTCGTTTTTTTCCGGGAATTTAATAAACTTTGACAAACCATCAAATTACAACATGGAAGTAAATTAAAACACAGGGGACTTACAAGCCATTATGCACAATTTTGGTTTTGTCAATTGAAAGCGAATAAAGCAGAACCCAGTTTTTCCACTGAGGGAAACGTTGCTGTTGCAGCCTGTCAGATGACACACCGGCGTTTGCCTGCGCTCCCTGGAAGTCTGGGTCCTTCGCCTGTCCTGCTGAGATCCAGCAAGTCATTTATAATTTCTGAAGAGGACATTACGCTATTGGCTATTGCTCGTATCGCTCATACTGTACATGCCACTCAATTAAGTCCCACTGGCGCCTGAAGATGAAGAATTAAGGCTTTAAGATGACATCATGTGTGTGGGGGGGCGTGGCTTTGCCAAATTCCTCTTCCGGTCAAATCAACATTTTAAGCAATATTAAAGACTTTTCCCCTTGGATCTCCGGAGGTGCTGATAGCTGTATGTTTAGTGCGTTTGCTTCTTTGTTCGGAGCGCTTCTTTTGTTCAATGTCTCGTTTTCATACACAGTTTGTTTTACAGAAAGACCTGAGAATGTGAGCATTTGTAGTCAGTAATGGTTTTCAGTTTTGGATAGTTTTTCAATAGTACTGTTCAATAGTGTAGCAGACAATTTGATATTGCGGGGGGGGCAACTTAATAATTTGAAAGCAAAGGTCTATTTGTTGAGGTGAATGTATGAATCCAAGCTAAATAACAGTTGCTATGGTCCTGGTTCCTATGCTCCTGATAGTGGTTACCAGAGGCAGAAAGTTTAGGTTCACAAGGTGCAAGGTTTTGTTACAACTGACTAGTTTAGTATAGTCACAATCACAGGGTGCTGGACTGGATGGCTGAACAAAATCCTGGTCTGGATTTGTGCTTCCTGAACCTGAACTTTCTGCCTCTGCTGGTTACTTTGACTAGGATTTAGGCTCCCTAGTTTAATGGCCAGCCAGTTTGTTTGCTGTTGTCGAAAGATTTGTTGTGGACAAATGCAGAGGACAATTAACGTCACAGTGGAGGGACCGGGTTGCTGAGTAAATACAGATTTGTATTTACCCACCTCTATGTCTTCACTCAGTACTGCTGTGGCTGTTCTGTAAAAGCAGTGTCAGATCCGCAAAAGTGATGTGTGTGCGTTTCTGTTTCCACGACAGAGCCTTCCATCACAGCTCTATCAGACCTCCTCCCCTCCCCCAATTAATCTCCTTCCTTCTGTTTTGTGGGGAAACCAGAATGGCTTCAATTAGCTAAATGGTTCTAAGAAATACTGCTAAGGACGATTTATGAAGGTCCTACCCATTCTGTGAAGGGTGAAAAAGGCATTAGGAGTGTGTCGTGCCTTTAAAGATCTCAGAAGCAACCGATTTAATGATTAAACTATACTTTTTCAAATGCCAGGATATTGTTTTGTGAGAAATTGGCAGGTTGGTACATTTTTATCAAAGGGTCAAAAATTTGTAAATGCCGAGTTTCTGTCTGGGCTGTGCCCCCTCTCAATTTTAATGAGAGTTGAAGTGCAGGCCTCATTACGTTGGGGGTGTGGCCAGGCCGAGGCGCACCCCAGGTAATTTTGCCTCATGCTCTGGAGTAGGCGACCCTCGTGCAGACAGGGCCAGGGGTCACCTTGACGGGATGTGGGGGGGGGGGTGAAAGAATTCAGCCTGAGTGGTGTTTCTGAGAATGGGGAGGAAAGGAGCGGGAAATAGGCCGCTGGCAAATTAGCCTCCGCTGTTTAGCTTGGCTCCTGGGTTGGAAATGACGGTAATGAGGTCCTCTGTGAGACCCACACTCTGTCTGCTTTCACGTGGCTGCTTTGTTACCATCGCCACCTGGTGAGCGGAGGACCATGTACCCCCCAGCTCACTGGCGGAGCTGACAGCTCTAAAAGCCTGATGCAAGAGAACAGCCCCATACACCCATCCATACTGAATCTCCATCACCCCCCCCCCCCCACGCCCCCGTCTTCATTCACTCAGTTTGCATTTGACATTTATTAGCATTGATATCGGCGTGATAGGTTCTTTTCTATCCAATCCATAAATGATAGGTCATTGCAGTGTTTTATCAAAGTGAACAATGATTTCTTGCTAATTTCCTCAAATTTTCTTTCCGCTTTGAAAAAAAATCTCAGCTGATTTGACTCGATACTTGGGAAGAGACGTTTCTTTAAAAATAATAACGTGAAATTGCCCTTGACATTAAATAGCCTGATCTGTTTAAATAATCTCTCATGCGAGGGGATGCTTGCTTTTGCATTCTTCTGTTAGGCACCCAGGAATATCAAAGCCCACGGGCCATTGGCTGATCACACTGTATAAAAAAGGCCAGATCAGTAACATCTGCATATTGATCATAAAGGCTGGTGGGATGCTTCAACTACATGTCGATCCAAGAATCTGAAATACGAAGAACTTTCATATTTCCATATTATTTTTCTGACGATTGAGCAGACATTTACCTACAGGAACAGCATGCGGCTTATGACCCAAAAAATATTAATCATCATTACGCAATGAGAAATTTCCAGTGGTTGTACAATGTCCTTTATCCTGAGGCTAAATGGGTAAATGTGGCGTGTTTGAAGTGTGTAACTTGTTCATTTACTTTTACACTGGGAGGCCAGGAATTCTGTATGCATGGAGAGGAAGGGGTGATAAGGGTTCTGTGGGAAATGGGCCCATTCATTTTTTGGGAAAGTGCTTTAATTGCTGCACCCAGTGCCCGATTTGACTGGCACATCTATAATAATTAGCTGCTATGAACTCCATTACAATTTTTCTTGGCTTATGATTCTCAGCACTCAGATTTACATTTAATTGCGACGCCCCTGCGCCAGAGGCCACGCCAACCGTGTAGACGGCTAATAAAGCGATTTGTAAAGGATTCGTGGTGTTTGAAACCTGTGGCCATCGGGCAGCTGGAGAATGAATTGCTCACTGGTGTAGAAGGGAGACGGCGACTCTGTGAACCCGTGGGTGGAAATGGCCACAGACAGAGTGCCTGATTGCTAAAAAGGAGCTAAGTCCATGCCGTCTTCGTGCTTTGTTTTGTTAAGCTGGTTGAGTGGAAGCCATTATAAGAAGTGATGTTTGACTTCCATTCAAACTCAATGAAAATGGGCTTTGCCTGCCCCCTTTCCCCCCCAACAGGACATTTTCCCAACCAGCACTGAACGCTTTTTCCAATGCTTTCCCGTCCAGAATAGCTAATAAAATTTCGCCCAGTCTTCTACAGGCGCAAAGAGGCGTCCTTCCTGGGAATACACGTCTAGTGACATTTGGCAGCATTCTTGTTAAACAAGCAGCACGGTGGAGAAGGTGCTGGGATGAGCCCCCAGAAGGTATCAGGTTAAACTCAGGACAGGCTAATCAAGGATGTACCTCATGCTGAGCTGCATACTCCATGGAAGTAGCTTAACTGAATGTCCAGCTGTAAAAATAGGCAAAGGTTAAACCGGTGGGTTACTTAAAGAGTCAATTTGTATCAAAATTACTGCTAAGCTAATCATTCAACCCCATCTGGAATCAGAACCACGACCCAGGTGTTCAGTATTCAGGTATAGGTATAGTAGGTAGAGTTAATGAAACTGCTCTTCTGTCCAGGGTGTATCCCCCCCAACCTTGTGCCATGTGAAGCCTGGAATGAACTCCAGGCCCCCAATGCTTTTGGAAACAACACGCTTCTCCCTTTTAAACAATCGAGTGGACACGTTTACATTTGGATTTATACTCTTTTTTTTTTATTCAAAAACATTTTACTGAATCTGATCTCTATGGACATAAGGAATGTTCTGAAATGTGTGACTGCAACGTTTCTACGTGTGTATTCTGTGAACTGCTTTGGTTACCACTTCAGTTCGGAAGGAGTAAATGAATGGGGATGTGGGGATGGAAAGGTACAGAGGTCATCCCGAGACGTCAGTTATGGTGCCTTGTCTGGAGAACACTGTAATGGTTTTTACAATGAGTGACGTGGGCGAAGCTCAGGGGCCTCGGCGATAAAGGTAATAGACAGGAAATAGGATGTTAACTGCAGACGGCTGTCAGTGTCAGGAAGAGCTGAGTATCTTTACACACTATCTCCATCCTTGTATCTCATCCCAGCACTCGGTCTGGTCTGTGTCACTGGCGGCTTCGCACCGAATTCCCCGTCGGTAGAGTCCGCGAGGGATGAACCAGATTCAGTCTGCAGAATCAATCCTCCATTCTAATGTGAAGTCCACCGCTCCTTAATCTAAGATCGTTCCGTCACTGTCACATGGGCAGTCTAATACTGACTGATATGATTTTCAGGCAACAGTCTAGGTGTCTCGGTTACTATTGGGTTTGAATGCGTGCAATCCATCACTGTCGAGGATCGCCTGGAGATGCCTGTTCCCTTTACAACACACAGCTGTTCCTCAGTCCTAAAAAAGATCATATGCACATGTTTCCTTGTCGTCGGTTTCCTGTTTCGACATACAAAACTTGTTTTGCTTCCAAGCGGCACACGGCACCTATTTGAGTTAGGGGTGTATGCTGAGGGAATTGTACACTGTCTGTAGGATAACTTGTTCTCTTGTTCTCCCTTAAATGGACGAATCTGGAATCAATGGCATCTGCTTCCTGCACATCAAGAATCAGCAGCGAGATGGGCCTGCCTTGCTTCAGCTTTCAGCACCGGTTCAGACAAAAGCACTCAGGGAGAGGGGGGCCAGTCAAAACAGCGCCGACCCGACCCATATCGTTTTTGGTGCTGCTCGAGGGCCTCGTTCCCCGACACATTGGGGAAGCACCTGTCATCCTGGGAGCCCCCCCCCCCGCCGACCCGCCGTCGTGTGTTCTGTCTGTGGCCGGGCCTCCTGGGGATCGTGATTGACTCACAGCATGGTGTGGAATATCGCTTTTCTCTGGTGTTGTGCGGAGACTCCCAAGCAGCTCCTTGAGCATTACTGAAGGGTGAAAAAATAACACATAAAAGACGTCAGCTGTCAGCATCCCGAAATCAAGGTCGAAGGTGCCAGATCTACCCACGTTTTTTGCGCTCACAGAGGACATGTTCGTTTTTTGAACTATATCTCAGAGCAACGGATATTTAAAGTGTCTTTCCTTTTGAGCATCTGTCATTTAAAGGGTTGACGTTTTGCCAGCTTCCTTCCAAGCCCTACCGTCAGCCGGCTGAAGATCTCATTGACTTCTGTGAAAGCTGCATTTCGTTAGACTGGATGACTCTTGTGGGAAGCTCGCTGTCTCTCCGTGTTGCGTAAAAGTCATGCGGTGACGCCCCGACCAGCTGCTGGAGCTGCCTTTCCAAAGTTGCCCTGTCTGCTGTCCTTTATTAAAAAAATGTCTGTGTCTCGGAGATTCTGCCACTGAGTTGGTCTGGTGACCACCTCAGGTTCAAGCATGTTAATTGATGGTGATCGAGTCGATCACACTCCATTGTGCACTCTCCGACTCCGGATCCCAGTATCTCACCCACCTGGTACCCCTGCTTCATTCACATTTTTTTTGACCCGAGGAGTTATGGGTAGTGATGTCATCAGTTGATGGACACTCTATTAAACCCAGGTTATGTTTCAGTCCAATCAGAGCCACTTAACACGGGATTAGAATAATATCAGACCAATCATATCTCACCGTGTTCCTTAAGGCAGCATCAGGCAGTGCCCAGATGTTTTCTACATTAATGTCCTGTCATGAGGACTGAGTGGACCTTTTATGAATGCCATGATATTGCACGCTTCCTTGGTTCTCCTTCTCTTCTTTCTGAACTCCTCAGAACAATGAGCTCTATTTTCTATGTATGTTATGGCTCAATTTCTTGTTTCTTAGGGACTTTAACAAGCTAATGTCAGGGTAATAAGGTGACCCTCGAAGGGCTTTACTGTAGTAAAACCTTCTTGCTGAGGTAAACCTTGGCCTGGTTCTCCATGGGCCAGTTATTAACAAGAGCGGGGTGTTCATAAACCCCCGCCCCCGGTTTAATCAAAGGTTACGCTTAAGCCGCAGGGTGGGATTATTGCACCCCGGTCATAAAGAATGCCACCATATCAGCACCAAAGGGCCACCCTCACTGCCACTGGCAAGGGACAGGCCCCAGAACCAGGGATGCGGGCCCTTCACATAGGACCAGCTTGTTCCCAAGGTAAACCAAGGCCCAATGAATCGTGGCCCTGGCATTCACTAAGATAGCTTCTATCAACATCCCATTATTATATTACATCCCAGTATTTCCAGACCTGCTAGTTCATCTGAGATCATCATCTATCCATGTTCGATAACTGCTTGTCCTATTCAGGGTCACAGGGGGTCTGGAGCCCATGGGCAGAAGGCAGGGAACAACCCATCAAAGGGCACACTCACACACCATTCACACTTATGGTCAATATGGTAACTCCAATCAGCCTAAGCAGAGTACCTAGAGAAAACCCCATGATGGCACAGAAAGAACATACAACCTCCACGCACAGAACCATGGCGGAGACCAGAGGTGCAAGGAGACGGGGCTAATCACTGCACCACCATGCCAACCACATCAGTAATTGAATTTTCTTTATTTTCAAGTGATTGCCTTCTCTATACGTAACTTCTTGTTTTTCTGCTTTTTATTTCACACTTTTGCATATAATAGTATAGTAGTCAGTAGTGGTTTCTTTAGTTTGATATAGTATTGACTTTAACATCTTGACTTTGATGAGTAATGCTTTGTTCCTTTGATGCACGCATTGCAGGCAGCCATTTTGGCAGGAGCCATCCTGTCTAAACATTGAAGTGTATTTCAACGTACCATCAAGTGCCCTGAAACGGCGCCCTGCCATTGTTAAAGAACACTTCATTTTGCTTTATAAAGGCAGAATTATCTTAATGACAAATTCCCGATGTAAATTACTATGCGGGCTAGTCAGCATGACATTTATAGTGGCTTCTACCTGCCGTGTGATTGGTGTGAAGCTGGGGGATCCTTCAAGGGCTGTATGCTCACACTCACAAACACTTATGCACCATTAGGTGGGATCATTAGCTGTTAAATAAAATTCCAGTGAAAGGGAAAGTGGAAAGCCATGTGCACAAACATGTTCAAACGGCACAAACGAATGTCACGTCTAGGCAGGGAGTTCCTTCATCATACCCAGAAGTGAAAATGGGTCAAGCATAGGATACATTTTCTCTAGAAGAATGCGCCACAATATTTCACAATTAGCATAAAACTATAACTTTCCTATTGAGCTACTTGTGGGCTTAGCTTGTAATCTTAGCTTCGAATGGTTTATTTGTTCATAGAATCATCATCATTGTTTGAGGAAACAGGAGTCCAAGAAGGGATTTGCTACCATTGATTAAGGTTTCAAATGACCCTTCAGTAGAATATTTGTTTTGATAAAATGAGATTTGCATAATTCCCTGGACACCACTCGGACACCCAATTGTTTGTTTGTCTTTTAAACTCAATCACGTTGTTTTGCTATTTCAGTTTCCCTTAAACTCCTGCCCACTCCATTCCCCAGCCAACCCCACTGGTAAAACATTTAAAAACCTGTCTACTTGTGTTGTTGGGCAACCCTAGATCAGAAGGTATGATGCCAGAGTGGGCGTTAAGTGGCTTGTGGGTACAGCTCAGCCACGTCGTGACAGAGACAGAGATCGCCAGTGGGAATTGTGGGATATTCAGTGCCCAGTGCGTCCTGTGCGAATTTGGAGTACTGCCACGTTCCAGTCTGTTTGATTAAGGCTGGAGCACACCGTGTGAGGGCCTGCAAACACGGAAATGCAACACCAAATCTGGTGTTACTTTTAATCTACCACGAACGAGACACAATGGCTGCTTCTCCTTGAACACAGCATAGGCTTTATAAAGCAGGAACCGTAATGTGAACAGTATGCGACCTTTTCATCGGATAATCGTCTGCAGGCGTCTAGAGGGAACTGACTTTGTCTCGCTGCTGAAAGCAGCACGACCGGTGCCCCCGTTCCTGTGAGGACGCGTCAACTCGGGCCAATCGTATTAATCGAGGAGCTGGAATGTCGCACACTTACAAATAACTAAGGGAGGAAATAAGACCAGGAATCCATAGGGGGTTGACAGGTTTTGGATCCCGGGTCTCTTTTTGAAAGGACAGACTTTATTTCGATGACAGATTTTGTGCATTTCAGTACAGCTGGCCAGCTCTTTCATCTCTGGTTTCTGCTTTGCTGCTCTGCCAGTTTCAGCTCCCATCCAGGGTCTTGGACTCAACCGCAGCAGTTTCTGATATACCTCATAGTGTGCCTTTCCGCTGTGCCTGAACTGCCCACTTTATTAAAAAGATGCATATAAATAATTAAGTAACAAAGCTGGAATTTTATCATAGGAACGTGATTAGTTAGATGGAACATGATTGGCTAGATCAGGTGACCACAGTTTCTCCTCATTATTTCCACCCATTCCTTGTTCCTGGTGCTGCTGTGTGCTGTCTGTAGCCTCCATGAGGCCAAAGCAGATACCTGTTTGTATGAGCGAAGGTTTCTTTCTTTCCTCCTTCATGTTTGGTCTCGTTGAAACGGCCATCTTATATCAGCTTTCTTGTCCTCTCCACAGCTGTCTGCTTATGAAAAAGGAACATCCCTCCATCCTTTAATCTACCCGACTGCATCTCCTGGTGAGAAGCACGAGGTGAAAAGGTTACATCTCAGATAATTCAACTTTTCTCTCTCATTTCTTAATTTCTTCTCCCACATGGCCGCTCTGTTTCCGCCTAAAACCTGGCTGTTTTTTTTTTGGGGTTTTTTTGTGTGGGAGACCCTCGAGGTGTTTAATTTGGCCAATTTAGGTTTTAATTCCCAGTCACCGTGAAAGGCCTTTTCCGCGAGCGTGTCACGGGGCACGTCCTACCACACTCGCTGGCGGTACAAAAGCGGAAACCCAGCCTCCCCGTTTCCATCATTCGCGAGTTCGAGTTCGCCTCAGAAGGTCGGGGGAAACCCCAGGTGTTTAGAAGTGCTTCCAGCAGCAGAGGCCTTCGTCAAATCCACTTCATTCCCATTGCGTTCAGATGCTGTGGGTTTAACTCTTGTTTCTGTAAATTCGGTTTTATTTCTGCCGACCCTTTGCTGCTGCTCAATGATATGGAGCAAGTCACCCAGCAAGTCAGTGCCGGTCTGTTCGGTCCAAACGTGTCCCGTATATTGCCATACTCGGGGTCTCTCTGCAGCAACCCCTCAAGTCTTCCCCGTGTGTCGTACAGTCGTGGAATATAATGGGCTCAGATTCGGAATGTCCTGTTGAACCATTAAGATCCGGATGGAAAATAAGAATAGATATCATCGGCACGTTGGTCAGAAACTCTATGACTGCGGTGTGCGCAGGATTTTGTTGGGTGGCCCAAAATAGCAGTGAGGGTCTGTAGGATCTCACTAGCAGTGCTTCTACTCTTAAAAATGCCTCAGAGCCTCTGTTTCCCTAATAATGCTGTGCAGATCACACAAGGCACTGTAAAGCTTTGTTGGAAAATCCTCAGGTTAGTCCCTGGATTGCGGCCCCACCATTATGTCAGGAGTTCACTTAGCAGTATAAAGGAGAAAGAAAACCAAGCCTTTTTAATTTAAAATAATAATTGTTTCTTTGGTTTAAGTGTGGAATAAAAAAATATATATATATATAATTTTTCATCATTATCATAGAAATCAGTGAACAATTAGAGCTCTGGCCTCGTTAGCTTCCCTCAGTGCATGGATCCCGATGGGTCCAGCGTGCCAACAAGCAGGCTTGCCAGCGGGCACGGATTCTATGTCAGGAAGTCTCCCTCTCTCAAGCTGATTGACTTCCTATGCACGTTTATTTCTTGGGCTCGGACTGAAGCTGGTACTCATGCGTCTTTTGTGAAACAAATAGCTTGGCCCGAAACAAATCACTAACAGTAAGTCCCGCAGAAAGAGAGGGTCCCTTACCAACGTGGGAATTTCTGCGGGGCTGCTATTCAGGCCAGAATTGCAAGATGGATGGATGCATGGAGAAAATGTACTAATCCTGGAGGGGAAGTCAAGTGTCGACATCAGACATGTAATATTGCGATTATGGGATAAAACTCAAGAAACGCAGCTTCAGGAGGGGTAAAAGGTCCGTGCAAAGTACATATAAGAACGCAAAATCTGATGTTATAGAACACAGAATGAATAAATAAAACAATAATGTTACATATATAGCAATGAGTCGGTGCCCCATCCTGGGTAATTCCTTGCCTTGTGCCCCTTGTTTCCGGGATAGGCTCCAGACCCCTGCAACTGTATAAAACAAGAGTTATAAAAGATGAATGAATGAATGTTACATATAATGTACAAATGCAGTGTTGTGAATGCGCTCAGTACTGCTGGCTGGAGTCTTCATTGGTCTCTTTTAAATACACAGCGAGATGTGACCGGCTTTGTCCATAAGCTGGCTTCAGTACAGCTTTTTTGGATCTACCTCTCGCTAGCTGGGCTGTTCTGGTCCTGACATGATGTCATTTCCTGTCTGGCGATGACGATGCCCAGGCCCTGGGCACCCATGCTCAGGCTACAACTGCTGCAGGCCGATGACAATGTCTTTTTTGTTCAGGCAAACTTTCCACCATCCTCAAAAACTGTTTCTCAATCCGGTCCTCGGGGACCCGCATGCCGGTCCACCTTTTTGGGCACATTTTGGATTTTGGAAGCAAAAATGTGGACTGTCTGGCAGGAAGGTAGAAGGGAGCAAAAACATGTACTGTCTGGGGGTTCCCAAGGACCAGGTTTGCACATTTGTCTTAACAACCCTCCCCCCCACCAAAATACCCAAAAGAATGGACCCCGAGATGCTCGTGTACACTGCTGTCCAGATGCCACGTGACCTTCATCTTGGACAGTCCGTCTGACGACCTCTGAGGGAAGCAGGCCACCTGCTTTAGCCTGCAGATGCTTCTTATAACACAGCTTGTTTTTCTTCTCGAAAGCACTCAGATGTGACGAATTGCACACTACATGCTGAACTCCATTTCCCTTTCCAATCCGGGTCTGGGTTCTGCTGCATGTTTTCTGCTGCAGAACTTCCACGGAGCGAATGTAATAGCCTGTTATGTTTTCTGATTCAGTCCTTGGTTTCCATTGGCGCGCTCCACGCTGCGGAACGCGCGTCGAGTTACTTGCCGTGCCAGGAATAACGTTCTATGTTACCGGGAATTCTTCTCCGGACTTCTTCGCAGAATTTAGTTTTGTTCGCAAAGTCGGTCTCTTGTCGTCTTGCACCTCGGAACAGTTTTCGAAGGTCGAGTTGGCACGTCCAGCACTTCGAGGATTCAGAACCGTGACGGCGGACCAGCGGAGGTCTGATGTCAGGGCCGAGATCTCGTTTGTCTTAGTCAGGGAGATCTTCATTCAGCTCTCACATATCAATCACGCACCGCAAAGTCAGCACAGTGGGCCAGGGTGTACGGGCTTGGATCACCTCCAGAGTCATTTGTGACTAATGGCTGTCTCAGGTCGGGGGTCATTACAGAACGAGTGCCCGCTGACAGTCTTTATTCATGCATAATGTGTCTTGAGACGATTCTGAACGTGCGGCTTCTCCACGTATCGCGTGCTTGTGCTGACATTAAGGGGGATGAAAACGCTTGAAACAAGTTAAAGATGGAGCAGTTAATGACATGCACATTAAAATGGGACACGAATCGGCCTCCTTCTTCCCTGGGCAGAGTCTAACTTTTCAGAATCCTCATCTTATCTTTTATTGTGAAAGTAAATGCATAGCCTGCAAACTTTAAATCATGAGTCAGTGCTCCAAGCAAGAGGGGGCAGATAAATACCATTATTACAAGATTGCTGTGTTAACAAATTACCCAAATTCAACTGCATTAATGACTCACAAAAGTAGCAGAAGGTGCTACGGTTGTGTGCGAGTGAAAGGAAATCTAAGTAATTATATGTTAGAGAAAGCAGGCCTTTGAAAATGGGCCCTGTGGTTGGTTCTGCTTTTAAACTAATTGAGATGTTTTCCTGAAATATCAATCTCTGCAGGTCCGGTTTATTTCTGCCAGTGGGTTGCTGGGGCCGGCTGTGAGCGTTGGGTTCTGTGCGTTAGCATCTCCTCAGCTTGGAGCCTGGAGATGGTAGGTGGGAAGGTGGGGGGGGGGGGGGGGTCTGTGGTTAGGTGCTGCTTTGCTGGGGATGGGCTACAGCAGGTCTGGGAAGGCTAACTGGCCCCAGGCCAATGGTCAGCAGGGACACCACCGATACGGGGGGGA
>JAABNY020000015.1:7959315-7970740 GCA_015164015.2 Brevimyrus niger
TTTTGTTTGTCTTGTCTTTGTCTTTTTCTGCCCTTCCGGTTTTTTTGCGTTTGTGGTGTGGTGGGGGGGGGGGGGGGGGGGGGGGGGGGGGGGGGGGGGGGGTCTCTGTCACTGTGGGCTACCCAAAACCGAGACAGTTATTCTTCTAGCAGTCTATCCGTCTGTCTGTTTGACTCTCATTGGCTGCTGTCTGTCTGTATGTCTCTCATTGGCTGCCGTTTGTCTGTATGTCTCTCATTGGCTGCCGTTTGTCTGTACGTGTTTGTCCCTCATTGGCTGCCGGCACGCACTGCAGATGTGTCGCCATTCCCCCAAGCAGATCCAGTTTCTCAGGAGACATATTCATTTTATAGAATCTGAATTGTCCATCATGACTAACACCATGGCCAGTATTCTACTCTGGATGTTTATTTCCCAAGAAAGGGACAAATCCACTTCAGAATGTTTGTTAAAATGATGCCAGCGGGATTTCCTAATTTCTCCAATCAGTATGACTCACATCTCATCAGATTCAAAATTGCTTTGAAGGCCTCTGATGATGGGTTAGTGAACCAGAAGGTCTGAAGGTTTCTAATTTGCCGCTCTGTTGCCATTCAGCTTTTCTGCCAGGGTTTGCGCTGACTGGCTTTATACTAGGGCTAGATTTCCCCGGTTTGTATTCAGATGCCACTTTCGAATGGTTTTACTGGAAGGTTAGCTTTCACTGGTTTGTACTAGGAGGCAACTCTGGAATAGTTTTACTGGGAGGCTGTTATAAAACCATTAAAAGTTTTACTTACAAAATTTACCGTACTTGCTGAGCATATGCTTACGTCAATGGCCTTTCTTTAACATACTAATTAACTCACTACTACTTATAAGTGCTGACTTCGGAAAAAAGAAGAGAAAAAAACTTGATAAACAAAAGTTATTGTGCGATCCAGTTGATATGGAGATATTATATAGGGAATAAAACTGGAAATACTTTTGCGGGGAGCTGATCATGCCAGTTTATTAATAGGCAGTTTGACATTACTCCCACCGATGATCCAAGCTTACTTTTTGGCTGTTGATTGACTTTTTTTTTTATTGATCTTCGCCATAAATATACATGTTCTGTTTTCAGTTTAGCAGCAGCCCGATGCTCGATGTGGACAATTATTGAATAACAGTGTTTCCCATTCCGGTCCTCAGGGACCCTCAGTCAGTCCACGTTTTTGCTCCCTCCAAGGAGCCTCCAGCAGCCCACTGAGGGTCCGGCCAAAGGAAAAGCCCCACTGATCTGCAAAGGTGGTGAAAAGACTTTTCCCTCGACTTCACTTCCACATTTGGTGTAAACTCCCACATTGGGCTGTATATTGTAGGCAAAGGATGTCAGCTTGTCCACTGTCACAAATTTATGTCTGTTCAATTTCTCTTTTTTAAATGATTGCTTGCACGCTGGAACTGTTTATCTTCGATGTGGTACGGTTACTGCATTTGGAAGCCAATCGCCTTTGTTTGCAGGGGCAGCTAACGTAACTGTTTCAAACAAAGACAGGCCACAGAAAGCCTGCGCGATCACGTCAAGAGCGAGTAGCACCAGGACCTGTGATTTATGGGGAAAAGCATGGGCGATTCACACACTGCATTCATTTCAAAGTGAGAGGATGCACTGGATGTCTGAAGTGTGTTAAATGGCCTAATCTTAATGGACAATGATGGACTCTGTACTCTAGGGCTGTATGAGAGATTACGGAGTCGGCTACCCTGCAGCACGATGATTCGCCTTCCCAACATCTTCCACAAATCGAAGGGAAGAAGCCAAATTAACTGCCACTTGTTTTACTGTAATTAACCTGTGACTGAATCCCAGCTGGCTTTAAGAAGTCGACTCTATTTAATACATTTTACAGTAATTCAAGGGATATCATTCAAATGTTTCTGCTAGGAGCACTTGAAAAGAGACCAGTGTTGATTTATTTTTTCTCCCAGAGAAAAAAAAAATGTTATGAATAGCTGGTGTATAGATGGGACTGGATCTAGACACAAAAGAAGGTGAGCTAAGAGCTGGGAATCCTGACCTAGATCCTCATCCACCTTGGGGGGGAAAGACCTACAGATGTTGGGACTCACCCAGTCCGTGAGTCACATCCCACAGTCCTTCTAGAAAGAGCCGGGCAGCATTACGCCTTTCCGGCCTGTTCGTCAGCAAAGAAGGGGCTGATTCACATGGTGGCACGGAGACGTGCGAATTCGCACCAAAATAGAAGGCTGGCTCACTCTGGCCAAAACATAGGGGCATCTTGTTCTGGGAAACGTTTACGAGCCTCACTTGCATGTTCCGAGGTATTTCTGACTCCTTGAAAGAGGAGCTTGAAGACTTGGTGGGCGGGCGATTTTGTTATCCCTGAAGCCTGGGAAGGTCGAGGAGAGGGGAAGCTGTCCTTTACAAATCTAATTTTTTCTGCCATTTAACTTTTAACCCTTTAATTTTGGGGGCCTTAGTGCCCTGAAATGCTCCATAGGTGCCAGATAAATTCAATTCAACTCATTTTTATTTGTATAGCACTTTTAACAATGGTCATTGTCTCAAAACAGCTTCACAAAAAAAAAATTAAAGAGTTTTTGTACAATAGTAATAAATTGTGTATGTGTGAGAAAGATGTGTCTAGACAATAATTAGATAAATTAATTGTCTCTGTTGAGCAAGCTGCAGGTGACGGGCGACAGTGGCAAGGAAAAACTCCCTAAGATGGCAATAGGAAGAAACCTTGAGAGGAACCAGACTCAACAGGGAACCCATCTTCATTTGGGTGATAAATGACCTTGCTCATAGCTCTGTGTGTGTGTGTGTGTGTGTGTGTGTGTGTGTGTGTGTGTGTGTGTGTGTGTGTGTGTGTGTGTGGGTGTGTGTGTCTCAAAGGAGAGCAAGATGGAACATGTTAATAGGAGCATTTAAAGGTACCTGTACTTGCGCAAATGACAAAGCATCATTTAATTTTTTATTAGATTTTCACTCTTGAGTCATTATCAGTCTCTGTTTATATAGCACTGTTTTAATCATAGCGTTAACAAAGTGCTTTTATTCTTTTTGTTTTATCGACATAGCAGTTGAAATAAGCATAACAATAAACAGACAAAAAGTTAAAAATAGAATCAGATAAAACAAACAGATGAACGAGTAAACAACAAAAACAACAATAATAATAATAATAACACCACCAAAATTGTTCTCGGTAAGGAACTTTAGACCACCCACTCTGATCCTCATGCAAGGAGACATGAACCCCTGTCACACTGGGACCCAAACCCAATGTCCTCTGGGGGACTCGAGCGGCAGAGTATTCGAGGCGGCCACCCCCCCGGTCAACATCAATATTCAATGTTTATCATCATCTTGGGTGTCACATTACATGACCTGCTCATTCTTAAAGCCATACTCTGCACCATTATATCCTTTTGTCAAGGCTAATTAGTATTAGAAACTGTATTAAAAAAAGACTTGGCAAAATCACACTAGGTTAGCCTAGTTTAGCATCATTGTGGAGAAGGTCCTCATACTAAACTCGCCTTCCTGGCCCAAACGATTACCTGCAATGGATTATAATTGGTAGCAACTGGTATAGTGCTAGCTAGAACCAGCTGTGGCGGTTTGGTGGTATTTTGGAGTGGAGCCGGAATAGAGTCGTGATTCGGCAGATTGGCAGTGCTCTGGTCCATTGCCAAGACAGAAGATCGTGAGACCAGAGACCGCATTAGACACAGTAACAGTTGAGCATAGTCGTAAATAAAGATGGCGTCAACACAGAGTGCCGTCTGAGTGCTCTGCCGTTGCCATGTGTTTATGTAACACTTATCTATCTTGTCTGTGCAACCAAGGTGACCATGATCAGGCAAGGAACCAAGGAAAATTTGATTGAGCGTGTGACTGAGCACCAGGACGTGAGACATTTAGCACAAGTGCATGTTGTGAGCAGATGAGTGTCACGGAGAGGTGAATGAATGGAATGGAAATTGATGACTTGACTATGGCCTATGGAGTATAGTACTCAGTTCATCTGGGACATTCTTAAGTGGTTCATGGCGTATTCATTGTAGATTGACTTCTCAGTGAAAAATTGTGAGGAAATTCACATCCCGGGAACAAAAAAGAAGAAGGAAAACAAGAAAACAGTTTCTGAAACCTGTTAGTTGCAGTTTAAATGATCTCAACAATACAAATCCACCTGGAGACTGCTGCATAACAGTTACCTCGCCAACAGTACACACAAACCGCTGTTTAATGATGCCTTAAGGGTTAAAAAGGGCTGATTTATAAAATCACAATGGTTCCGAGAAACATTAAGAGTCGTACAATTGAATAGCAGCTCAGGAGAAACGGTTCGGTGTGGTTCTGGCAGCAGCTCCAGGCTGTTACCATGGACAAAGGCAAAATGTCTCATTATAGCATTGTACATTTGTGTGCCTGGTGTGTTTTTGTTGCCATCCTATTGTTATGTTTCTCAATTAGGTAATTGTGGATTCTTTACAACAGAGAAGCAGCACGATTTCTTTTTAAGTAACAGCTGAAACTTTGATTGTGTTTTCCTGAGAAGCAGCATGACAGAGAAAGCCAAGGCCCACTTTGTTTTATTTTATTTTTCTCGCCACCACCTTGTTTGCGTGTCGTAGGATCATTAGTGGCTCCTAAGTTAATTAAGAGTTGTTGTGACCTGCCTCGGCATAGTACCACCATTTGAAGTGAAACAACAAGCATTTCACAATAGCTATGATTTAAAAAATAACAATCATTTTTCGAATGAAGCCGAGATTAATTGGATAACATCGTGGATTTGTGTTCATGTACTTGATCATTATCGAGCAGAGCATTTATGCACCATAATTTCGTTGCCATGTTGCCAATTGTTTCTGTGCTATGAATGTATACTGCAAATATTTGTTCCAGATATTTGAGGTGCTGGAAGGGATGGACAGGGGTTTTAGGCTGCTTGTTGTAGCCAGCTGAGTGGTGAAAGGAGGCAACTTACTTGGCTGTCCCTTGTTTCCCTTAAGATCCAGTGTGCAACCCCCCCCCCCCTCCATAATCTCAATCTTCATCATCATCTCGGTCACATTCTTTGCCTCATCGGCTCAAGCCAAAACATTGTTCAGTAAGAGTTCAGCTGTATGGTTTCCTAATGGATCCCATATTGCCTGAAGATCATTGCATCGTGCCTCGTACTCATGAAGACATCACAGGTCGTCTTAAACACAAGCGTGAGTAACGGCCCATGGCTTTTACCAGGAGCTCAACGGAATGGTTTTCCTAACTCTGCAATTATCTTTCAATTTGATATTACCCTTCGTGACTCTCGATCATATCAGGACTCTATGGAACTGAATTCTTTGAGATTTTAGGTCTTGCTGCATCAGGTTGGGAGGCAAAAAAAATAAGATTAATTCCATCTATAGCAATGTTCTTTTGAACAGACCTCTATAAAATCAGCCTGATCTAAACCCTTGAGGAACATAAACATAACCCTTTAGGAACTTATTTTGTGCAAGGTTGCTTATTAGCAATTAAATACAAACAAACATATCACTCTGGCCTGAGAGCAGCTGGCATTCAATGTGTTGTGAGCTCACAATAGTTATTTTCTTCAGGTAATTATCCTGCTGGTTTCTCTGCACTGACAGACTGAGAGTTGTTCAAACCAAACACGTTCTGGCACTACAGGATGTTTATAGTCCCTTACCCCAGGTTAGGGACCTGCTGTATTCTCTGTGTAGAGAATTGGCCCGATTCCGTTTGGCCGAACCGCAGTTACATCGGTCAGTTCCATTATAACACTGGCCTCTGTCCGTTCACGACCTGCCAGAAGGTTGTTTGCTCTTTAACAGATGTTTCTGACCCAAGAAAAAGGATCTCAGAAAGATGTTGTGCTTTTTTCCAACACACAGTGTGGTTTCTGTATTTAAAGGCAGTCCAGGTAACGGCATTAAACACTTGTCTTGAATGGAAAAGCAGTTCGCCATTGTACTTTAACGCCTCAAGGCAGGCTGAACTGGTCACTTGGTAGACATAACAGAAACCATTCTTTATGGTCCTGTACGGTTGCAGAAGTTTCAATGAAAAATTCATATGTGCTGGAAGCAGGGTAGGATTATCTGCTTATATTACAGTAAAGGGCTATTGTCCTCAAGTTCGACTTGTGTTAAAACCTGGATCATGTATCCATAAAGGGCTGTCTGCACAGCCATTGAATTTTTACATTCAATTCAAATGAGTATAAGATATTTTTTATTGGGCCCGTCATGGCTGTCTTGGAACAAGAGACAAAAAAATTTAGCGGCAGCGTTACGAGCGGATTTGAACCAAATTAAGAGCAGCGTCAAAGACCACAGTAATGGCAGTTAATGTTATACAAGGAAGACAAGCCTGAGTGTTTACAAGACTTCTGTAAATTATTCGGTTGATATTAGTGTGTGTGTGTGTGTGTGGGTGTGTGCCCCATGAGAAACAGAACTTGCTTTGTAGTCATTCTGGGCAGGGAAGTAGAGACATTAAATCAGTTTTGCTTTTTGTTGGGGTCATTAAAAAAAGGAGAGGCTTTTCTCTTTTCTCACTATTATTTGGCACTGGGCACGTAGTTGTAGAACTCTTATTGAAACTGACTATCTAAAGCTGATCTAATTCCCTTAAATGAAGAAAGGGCAGTTGTTTCTCCAGCTACATTGTGATGAACTTCCCCGCCAAAACTGCATGCGATTTATATTTGCAGACTTAGTTCCAGTCAAACAAGTCTTTGTATATTATGGGCTAATCTGTCAGATCGATGAACAGTTAGATGCCGAGGGATGATGGGTGGCGATGACGTCGTTTGCTTTCATGAGAGAGAATGTAACACATTCGCGCGGGACACCTTTTTTAAAATGTTAAAAGGGATGGAAACGAATAGGCACGTGTGCGTATTAAATATCAAAAGCAGTCTCTTAAAACATAGGCAGTATTTTAAAGAAATATATGTCTTATCAAAAAATCTAAGAACAAAGTGGTCGCAAATATGATATACGTTTAAAGTGCACAAGTCCTGGAGCAAGGTGAAAAAATATATATTACAGTGGCGTGGGATCTGTCAGCCGGTGTAACCGCGAGCACCGGGGAGAAAGGGGCTGCCGAAAGGCTTTCACCGTGGCTTGTGATGAAAGGCGCCGCGGTTACGCACTCTGCCCCGAGCCTCTGGCGCGCTTCCTTCCAAGTGCCGCGCGGGAGCCGCGTGCCGCCTAGCTCAACTGTTAATTGACGCGAGCTTGTTGTTTTAAGCCGGAGGCGGCGCCCCCAGCGTGCGACCTGACACCGTGCCGGCCGGAAACCTTCGTTCGCCTAACCCCGTATTCTGCTTACAAACCCTCGCTCTTTTTTTGTCACAAGGACAGTGTGCCGACAACATTTGTTTTTTTTCTCTTTTTGTATGTTCCTTCTCAGTTTTTTGTCTGGTGTATCCTGTCGTCATTCCACACCACTCGCTCCTCAAAATTACCCGCGAAGTCCTTTGATTAGCATGTGATATATTATAGAGGAAGGTGCACAAGGATCATTTAGATAGAGTTTGATTTCGCTGGTTGATAATTACCGGTTTTCGTTTCTCCAAATATCGATCCTCGTTTCAGAATTTTCAGTTATGCCATTATCTAAGTATGCTGCCAGATAAATAAATGACGAAGTGAAATGTAAATGAAAGTAAATATTTTGCTATTAAAAAAAAACAATTTCCCTCAGTATCCCTTGCTGTTTTCACCTGTCATTTTGTGCTTCAGTCATAATGTGTTATGAGAATAAAAAGGTTTTGTGCGATTATTATTATTATTATTTTGATCGAGCCACTTTTAAATTATATCAGCAGGACAGAGCTCACCTTTTTGTGTTCGATTTTACCGGTTAAATCTAACATCAGCTAGCTTAGGTTTGTGTTGCTTCATTCAGAAAGTCCATCTCTCTTCCATACCACCATGTGCAGAGCCTGTCCTGGCAGTTGTGGGCACAAGGCAGGGCATAACCATAGATAGGTGTCCAACCCATCGCAGGGTGAGCACACCATTCACACATGAACAGTTTCGCAACTCCAGTTCACCTTGGCATGTTTTTGGACTTGGGGGGGGGGGGAACCAGAGAACGAGGAGGAAACCCCTGGAAGACACATGGTGAACATGCAAACTGCACACACACAGCCGGGGGTGGAGACTCAAATCCTGGTCCTAGAGGTGTAAAGCAGTAATCCTAACCACTGCACTCCCAATTCATAAAGTAAACAAGACAAAATAATAAAAAAGTGGTCATGTACAGAAGTCTTGCACGTGAAAAATGTGGCATTTTCAGAGTCTTTATCCATTTTCTAACCGCTTATCCTGGTTAGGGCTGTGCAGGAAGCTGGAACCTGTCCCAGAATGCACAGGGACAGAGACACAGCTGTTTTGTTCCATTATACATATCTATTTCATTATGTCACATGAGAATTATTTGTATATTCATGCGTTTTTAACTATGCTTATTGAATGATGCGTAAGATATCTTCAGCGCATCGAACCGGGGATCTGTATGTGTCTGTGTTCCTTACCTATGGGCAAATGTAGAAGATGGGAATAACTTTAGGCTCTAAGCACTTAAAAGAGAGCCCAACACCAGCCATTGACATTTCACTGGAAGCTGCTGTAGTCCACTCTGTCTAGGCCAAAAATCTGGATTTCCTCCCATTCCCCTGATGGCTCCCTCTTTCTTGTCCTCAGCAAAGGGGGTGGGGGGTGGGGGGGGAGCCAGACGGTTTTCCACACGCCGGATTTAACGTTCTCCAAAGGCCTGGTCAGCGCTAAGGGCTGCAGTCCCTTGGTGTGTTAGGCCGCCGGTTTCCAGTGCGAGCAATAAAAAGCTAATGATGCGTGTAATTGTCTCTCTTTTCTCAGTAAGCATGCAAAGACTGATGTTACTTACGTAAGGCATATGGGGGAATGCTCATCGAAGCAAAAAAAAAAAAAAAAAAGTAAATTAAACAGTGTAATGAGATGGTGTGTAGTCCGCACTGTTTTCATTTTCTTACACATTTCAGTGCTTTGAAAACATTTAAATGGAGGGAAACGTCCCCAGAGCAAATATATGCAAGCACACTGTAATACAATATGCAGCATTTTTTACGTTATTGATTGAAAGCTTTTGGTCTTCATGCGCTAAGAGATAAAGGTCAGTGGTGAAAACATGTTTAAAATGCAGCAGATAATATCTGCCTAGATGAAAATATTAATAGTCTCTTTCTGACTTTCAGGCCCTCCGGGGAAGAGAGGAAGACGAGGCAGAGATGGGGAGACTGGTAAGGGTCACATGCATGTTGCAGGGGGGGGGGGCTCATTTGTGGAAAAAAGGTTTTTTATCTGTTGTGTGTGTGTTTTTTAACATGAACTGTATCGAGTTGTGTAGAACATGCATGAGGTCATGTTTGAGTTAAAGGTGCCACGTTTTCAATATGAAGGGAAGCAGCCTGATTAGGACAATAAATAGTAATAATATGGTAAAAGAACAATAAAATGCAAAAAAATAACTTCTCCTGGGTGTCCTGCACACTTGAAGGAACCTCTTGGATTCAGTAGACTGCACTAATACAAGGAGGAACTTCCCAGTAAATGTCTGAGAGTGGTGGCCATTTGCCATCTCGTCTCACTCCGAAAGTCTTGGGTGTGTCACCGTACGTTCCAAGTCTCCCTTGTGGGCTTCACCCGCCGACCTGGTTCATTTGAGTCCGTCTCCCTCTGGTCTGAGCGTGCCGGTGGCTGTGCTCCCTCCAGCCGCAGGCAGTGAGATGGATATCAGGGCTAATTAATGGTAGGAAAACATATAAATCCCAAAGCCGTTGCATCCGAAATGCGACGCGCAGCGCTAACAGAGGAGGCTAATGGCCTCTGGAGCCTAATGTCCTGTGCCAGAGACATTGCTCAGGCAGTTAGGCGAAGCCGTCTTGGACCAAAGATATCCATGCAAAAAATAAGAAACAGTTGGAAAGTGATTCTTTTTGTTCAGAAAGATAGTAGCATGAGGTTTTAGTTAAAGCAAAAAAAAAAGAGCATGTTAGGAAGTCACTGAAGATTTAACTCCGGTCTTAGTGCTGATTTCAATGACAGCTTTATTGTCACACACATAAGAGGCTCCATATTTCTTAAAACTGTGTACACTTTATGTCCTCTGGCTTGATTTTTGGATATCTGTGTTGGAGGCTGCCTGAAGAATAAAGAATTAACGGGCCACCCAGGCACTAAATATCCCTTTTGGTAATAATTTGTTATAGTATAGTCTGTAATATTTTACCTTTATTAAGGCTTATCTGCATTATTATGTGTACCAGTTGCAAATAACATGTAGTGTAACAGGAACACTCATTTTTATCTAATGTCATGTTCCGCCATGGCGTTCCTTCGAGGGTGTGACCTGCCATGCACCCTGGGTCTAGACTACCCAGCTTGAATTAGTGGTTGTTAAAAATGGATTGATGTCATTCTGTTCCATGAGTGATAACAGCACTGCAATAAGTGGCAACTTGCAATATTTCAAGCAGGATAGCTGAGACCAAAGGAAGATGATAAAAGATAGAGTGGCAACCCATTCCCTGGGTGTCCCACAGTGCAGAGTGATGTCAGGATGGGGGAGCCCTCCAAATATGTGGTGCAAGTCTAGGACGCTGGTCCTGCAGGTCCAGGGTTGCCTTTGATCCCCCAGGCCACCTCCCTGTCCCAGATACCTCTGAGTTCCCTTTAAACACTCTAGTTGTGCCATTGCCCTCAGCCCGCAGCTTAATTTGCATTTTTGGCTCCGCCTTCTGCCAATTTATGTGGCACCTGTGCACATTTCTGGATCATTGCTTTACCTTGAAACAGATGCAGGAGCTGCTGAGTTAACGGTAGTCATTCCGGTTGCATAGCAAGGTTGGCTAATTTAAAAAAAAAAAGAAATGTACTTGGAAACATTTTACGGGGTGCGTCATAAATAATTTCCCACCCTCCACATGAAAGTGCAGAGCACATACCTCTGCTCCATAAAGTCTGAAGCATAGAGGACGGATTCAGATCTGCAGACTAAGGCACTCTTCTCTCAATCTATCAACACACATAAAAGCGAGGAGGAGAGGAGGAGGAAAAGTTATTTTTCCGGTGCTCCCTTTCAGTCCCCATCCTCAGAACATTCACATGGGCTCACCCAAAACCTGAGATCCTGTGTTTGGATGGTCAGAGAGTTTCCATTGTAAGGAACCAGCCCAAACCCAGCTAGATCCGCTGCCCGTCTGAGAAAGCAGACACTGCTTTCATCTGCGTCCATCGGGTGCAGAGAAACAAGTTCGTTGAGGGGGGGGGGGGGGGGGGGGGGGGGGGGGGGGATGGAAAAACCCCCGGGGGTTTCCCCGAAAAAAAAAGGGGGGAGGGGGGGGCGTGGGGGGAACCTGGGGTTTCT
>JAABNY020000015.1:7970840-7981545 GCA_015164015.2 Brevimyrus niger
GTCCATCGGGTGCAGAGAAACAAGTTTGTTGAGGGGGGGGGGGGGGGGCAGGGGGGGGGGGGTGGGAAAAGCCCTAGGTGTTTACCCAGAAAAAAAAGTGCACTGAGCAGGGCCTGCGTGGAACACTGGTGTTCTCAGTGAACCGGCTGAAAGGGAAGAGTGTTGCTGGACCCCGCTTTCCTCAGTCCGACGGTGGCAGCCTGCCGTCGCACACCGCAGAGCGTGGAGCAGCGCTCGGCTCGGAGCGGGTGTACGGGTGGTCAGCGGCCACCGCTGTCAGTTGTTTGTTTCTAGTGCGGCTCCAAAGCATGTGCGCCCTGGAGAAAGGTTTGTGCCGCCTGATGAATTAAATGCGTGGTCTTGTAGGGCAGAAAACACCGGCTTAGTTGCCTTCGGAGGCTATTAATGACACGGCACTGGCACTGTAAAAGCATGCCCTGGTCGTTTGTGCGTGTGTTTGACACACTCGCGTGAGGCATGTGTGCCAGCTGCTCGCAAATCTTCATAGGCACCTTGGTGACGTTAAATCGGCTAAGCGCCACAAAGGGCTTGCAGTTTCGTTAAATGACAGCCACATGTTTTGGATGGGACCGGGGTGAAGCAGTGCAGTAGAAGGTCCGTTTGTATTTAGCATGGCCCAGAGATATGTATTTAACTGCTGAGCCTGCTATTTCTGTACCCCTGTCTTCATAGAGATGGTTAACGTGCCAACCTTGTGTGTCTGTTTAGCATCCCGGAATCTCGACTTTTGATTGGGGTACGATAAAATATTCCGGGGTGCCTTGATATGAGAGCCGTACATCAACAATAGGGAATTTATGCAAACGAGCAAAAATTCCACAGGACGTCAGCCATGTCGAACACATTTTGTCTCCATTTCAGGGAAAAATAACAAGCATTTCATTCTGGAAATTCTTGACTGCTGAGTGCGGCCAGAAATATTCCTAACGGGCCGGCAAAAGTGCTTTCTGAATTTAATCGCTTTGCTAACTGGGATTCGTCGGGGGTATTCGAAGTCTAACGGCAGTTCAGTCAGCGTTCAGCATTATTAACTGTCCGGGATCATTTGTCTTTGGTGTGTCCATCATCGTGTTTTCATGTGGCCCGGCGCCATTTATGCCGCCGTAGCGTAATCCTGTCGTCCATTAACCAGCTTTGCTCGCGTGGAGCAGCACACGAGGAGCTCTAAGAGAGGTTAGAAAGGCCGCGATATGAAATAAGTAATCTCACTCGACGAGCTGTAAAACAATGGTGTTGAAGTGCAGCCTTGAAAGCATTGGGCGCCGGGGCCTCTGATGGGCAGCTGCTCCAGCGATTTGGCACCTCAGCTAACTGAGAAGTATGAACGAACAAAAAAAAAACAGAGTCATAAAAGGCGGCTGGCGTTAAGGCGTAGCAGCTGCCCCTTCTAATAAGCCCCCAACATCCTAAATAACTGGAGGAGCCTTTGATAGAGTCCCCACGCGCAACGGTACCGACCCCTCTGAGTACAGATAATTGGAAAAGCATGCAAGGGGCACCTCGCAAAAGCAGGCGACGGTTTTAAGCAAACTGTGGGGCGCCGCGGCGAGTAAGCAGTGGATGCTTCCGGAATGCGAGCGATCCGTCTCATTGTTGGCTAACAGTGCGGTAAGAGGAGACAGGGATGAGAATTTTGTACTGTTGCCAAGGCTAAATGCCATGGGTATAAATACTCCTGTTAATTTGCAGTTAAACGGAAATGTAATGCCGGGGCGTTTTTCTACCCGGCGACTTTGAAACTTTAGTGTCCGGACGTGTTTATTTCCGTTTTTTTTTTTTTTTTTCCCCTCCCCCTTTGCTGGACAAGGGAGATAGTAAATTTATCGGGGCACTGCAGAAATCATGCTGTGTTCAGTTATGTCGCTGTGTAACATATGAGCGCCAGGATGTTCCGCTTCTCTGACTTTGTTGCTGATATTCGCTGCTCTTGTGTAATGGTGGCTCTCCTTCTGTTTTCTCTCCAAGGGCCACCTGTAAGTACCTGGAGTTTCTGGCATGAGTGGCAGTGTGAGTGACTCACCCACAAAGGTAAAATCTCAACCAAAGGAATCTAGGTCGTCCATGCAGCAGATGTAGGCAAGATGCATTGATTTCATCTGCTGTTAGATTGGAGGGGGTGGGGGGGGCAAATAACTATACTGAAATGCAACAATCCTCTGCTGAAATCCTCTCTTTTTCACTACACTGAATATAAAAATGTTACCAGTGGTCATGAGGTATTTTAATAGCCATCATGCATCGACTCATGTTATAATGTTATACTGTATTAACCTGTTATAAAATCTGCCTCGTTCATTATTATTATTATTTTTTTTTACAAATGAAAAGCAAATCTGGCTTGGCCCCTCGATATAAAGGGCTTGCGTATGGTTTATTAAAACCTGCGCTTGCCATAGAGTAACATGACTATATGATTAAAATAATATATATATATTTTAATTCATGTTTCCCTTTTCTCATCACCATTACCAAAAAAAGATTTGTTGCTGCTCCTTCCACCAAATTTGGAGGGAAGAGAAGGGGGGGGGGGGGGGGTGATGTGTCTCACCTCATTATATGTGGGGCAGTCGTAGATGGGAGCGTGATGCAGTCATATGGTTTCCAAAGACATGGACGAGATTGCGAATAACTTTTGGGGGCCTTGTCGGAGCGGGGCTGGCTGGTGACGAGGTCAAGCGGGCCGCTCGTGCTCTGTTAAAGCAATTTATGGAGTTTGCGGAACGTGTGATTAAATAGGTATAATAGCATGCACCCCTGGAGCCATAAAAATAGCGAGTTAATTCGTTCTGCCTCCTTGGACCCCTGAGCCCCCCCTGAACCCCCTGACTTTTTTAAGTGAATGCAGGTGGTCCTACTGTAGCATTCTCCAGACCATGGTACACCTGGTAGCTCCCAGGACCCCAAGCAAAGCCCCCAGGCAGGCAGGTCTTTGCCTCTTCTTATAAGATCTCCTCCAGATGAATCAAGCACGGGGAAGCCAGTTATTGTGCTATGGGCCTCAGTGCTGGGGGGTGTGCGGACAGCCAGTATGTCACCCGTGTTGTAAACATGCCACCGTTTCTACCCGGTTGTTTGCATACATTTCCGTGTTGTTTGTTGCCTTGTGAGTGTGACTCACTGATGCTCCGCGATTTTTTTTTTTTTGTTCCTATGCTGAAATTCTGGATCTCTGGGCTTCTCATCCATAACTTCCCACTGAGAGCCAGACGAAATACAATCTTGTGGCTAAATTGGGAATCATTTTTAATAATAATTATTCTATTCCTCCATTTAAAGGGGATTTGATATTCAGCTAATTTAAATCTCACCCAATATTTCTCAGATAATCAGTAAACCTTTCTCTAGAATTAATATCCCGCCTTTCAGATACCACCGAATAACTGATTTGTTTTTCTTTCTCCATTACTTCTTTTTCTTTTTTTTTCTTTTGCCCCGTAAGGGAATCATACTTAATGTAGCCGTGGCAGCTTATTAGGAAGGTAATGAAAGAGCCTGTTCCACCAGGAGCTTTTGATTGCCTGCCCTGCTGAGATTCCTGAAGTAACCATAGCTGGATGTTTAAGCTGCTTTGAAATGGCAATTTTGCATTAAAAAAAACTCCCTAAAAGTCAATGACAAAATGGACTGGGTGAGATAGGATTCTGCCTAGCATTGTGATACAGATAATAGGTATAACTTTTAGATGCCTAAGTTGCTAGTGACGGTTTTTTGCACTAATCAGTAAAATACTACTTGTTATTATTTCTGGAGTACTAATAGATTATGTAAGCATGTAGGCTGAAATGTTGCAAGCCAGGTTCATAGTGAGGTTAGGGATGATGCTAAGTGAAGGAGAAGCCTCAGTGTTGCATAACCAAGGAACCTTTTTACCATTCACGACGAGCTTTGCAGAGCTCATTTTGTTCCATTGCCGGTGTGTGGCTCAGTGGGCTGAGCCCGGGTACCTGTGATTGGAAGGTTGCCGGTTCGAGCCCTGCCCTCAGCAGAATAGTTACATATCCATAGGTCCCTGAGCTGGATGCTGCATTGTGACTGACCCTGTACTGTCACCCCCCCCCCAAGCTTGTCCTTTCTTGGCTGTGTCTCATGAAAAGCAAGGTGGGCCATGCAAAACCAGAATTTACCTACAGGGATTGATAATGTATCACTATTTTGTTTCTACTGTTTTTTTCTTTAAAAAAAAAAAAAAATCAGAAATGCAATTAAAGTGTCTTAAAAGCAATTGAGGGGGAGGGGGGAGGCACCAGGCTCTTCATGACCCTTATACTGGATATATAGGTGGCAGATGGATAGAGGGATGGATTATTTGGACTCTTCCCCCTGAGCAAGAGCGTTGTGGTTGTTTTTTGTGTGTCTCCTTGCCAGCATTTACTTTTTGAAAGAAAGCAGAAGTACAGTTGAGAGTGGGAGTAAACCGTTTAACACATACACTGCATGAAACGCCGAGCGTGACAATCAAAAACGCAGTTAATATTTATGTCACTGCATATTGCTTCTCCTCTCATTAGATTTGATGTAACTACACAGAGAATAGGAATCTGCGTAATTTATGACAGGATAAAACATTGTGGGATGGGTGAACCTGAAAGTGCCGCCATGTATATGGGAGGATGGGGCCCCGTCTTCCGGCTCGCGATGATAAGCTGCCGAACGTGAGATCCCTTCTTCTGTGTGGATTCCAGGATGTTGGAGGGAACAATATGTCCCGGTGCTTGAATTATGCAACTGTCTCGGAGGGATTAAGAAAAATGGGTGGCAGTCAGGTACCGACATCCAGTCTCATCCATAATGCAATGCACCTGTTAATAAAACATGCCTCAGCCAGACTGGGTTGAGCTCCCCGCTTTCGTGGCCTGCTGAGGAGGCTGAGCTGATGATAGCTTTTGAGGTCTCCATTCAAGCCAATCCCGGTACACGTTTTCCCCCGGTTGGGGTCTGGTGTGTCTAGCACTGAGCATCAGGACAGAAACAGGAGCTCTCCTGCATACCTCAGGTGATCTTTATGTCGTCCTGTTCATCTGGCTGTGATCTCAGGGAGTTCTGAGTTACGGTGTCACTCTTTTCTCACACCTGGCTTTGCCTTGATTCTTATTTGCAGATGTTGAATATCAGATGCATGGTTGCATAGCAGCTTTCAAAAAATGTGCATGTTATCCATTTTACCACTGGATATTTTTTTTTTCAGAAATCAGTGTTTTTTGCATCCCTTACTGTAAAGTACAATAGAGGGACCTCTTTCTTGGACCTGATCCACTAACCTTAGCCAGAACCCTAATTATTGTCTCAGCGGCTCTGTCCTTTCTAATGGGCTTCCTGTAGCTAAAATACAAGCTGAAAGGAGAGAGTTCTCCTTCTATCCCTAAACCTCCATACTGAAATTCCCTCAGCTAATCAGTGACACATTACAAAACCCATTGGTTGACATTTGTTTTGTTGTCCCTTTAATTAAGCACATGCATTATACTAGGTTATGTATGCTCTGGAAGCACAGAATTATAGCACTATTCAGCAGTGAAGCCTCACTTTTCAACGTCCGTCAAGATCGGCCATATTTAGAACTTCATTACTAATTTAGGGGGTCACAATTAATGGCTAATAGCTGGGACCGTGCGGGCTAATAAATCCTTACCGAGGAGAACGTCAAGTGGCAAACTGCAAGAAACCTTAATCTTTCTTGTTTAAACAGATGAGCTTCTCTTTTTCCTTTTATAGCTGCTAATATCTATAAATAAGCATACAGTACAAATTAGTAAAAAAAAAAAAAATCAGATTTTCAAAATTTCAGTCAGACAATAGAAACCCTTCTGGTCCTGTACTACTTAAGGTGTACAGCTAACATGTTTGTTTTCTTTAAAATTTTGTATAAAATCTTCATGTATTATTATTATTATTATTATTATTTATTTCTCTTTGAAAAGAACTTGGACTTGGTAGATATGTATGTAGTTGACAGGAGGAATGCCTGTTAAATATATAAATACAGTGGTACCTCGGTTCTCGAACTTAATCCGTTCCGGATTCCGGATCAAATCCTTGGTTTCCGCCCCCCGAAGTTACACCTAAATATGTTTTTTTTTCTTTTTTCTCAGCATTTAAATACAAAATGAACAGGATAAAACAAGAAGAGCATTTTTTCCTAATAGCTTCCAAAACAATAAAGATCTTATTCCAACATTACCCCTGTCCTGCCTCGATTGTCCGCTCCTCCCGTGTGTCACGCCCCCTCGTCAACCTTGTGTGGGATCCCCATGTGATTGTTGTCATTAGTCCTGTGTATTAAGTCTGCGTTTCAGTTTGTTTCCCCAGTCTGGTCATTGGGTGCATCTGACTTGCTTACAGCGCTGGCCTAAAGCAATACATTCTAATCCTGACGCAATGCATTATGGTTAGATGCATTGCGACCTCTCACCCGGCTGCACAAACTGGAACCACCTCCGTGATGACTCACCTTTGCTCTTATTGGCAGAAGAGCTTAGTTACACGTATGACGTTTGTATCCCAGGCAGTTCCGATGCGTAATCTGCTATTTCAACCCAATATCACGTAAAGCAGTGAGAACTGGTTTTCAGTTAATTTACCTGCTAAAATAAAGTTTAAATAAATGACATAAATGCTCTAATAGTACACATAATTAAGTCGTTTATTTATTGTTAGTTACTGTAATGCTGCGCTGCTTTATTTGGTTAATCGTCCAGTCTGTGAAGAAGGCATTTCAATAAGAATTGCATTGTAGTATGACTCATTTCCTCACGCATACAAGTTATATTAGGTCAGCTTTTCACGAGTTGTAGGTCAAACTGACTTTCAAGAAATTTGAGTTCTAGTGAGTTTGAGAACCGAGGTACTATAGTACTTTAAGTCCCTTGTGGAATGTATTGGGACCTTCGGTTTACAAGGTCATCCCATAACCACCCAGTGGCGTCCCGGCGTCTAGCACGCCAGGCTACAGCTGACCTAGTGTCCCTCGGTATCTTCTTGATCCATGTGTTCCAGCCAATCCCATGAAGCTATGCATTTCACACTGCTTAACAGCTGTGATATGCACAGTTAACTGTATATGTTGCTCTGTATGAATTGCGGTTCCCATTCCCAACATGTTGGAAGCACCAGACTGATTTACGTCACCCGTGTTTTAATTACCATCATTACATCCTTCTGGTCCGTTTGATACTTAATAGGCTGTGTTCTGATGCCAGTTGAGCCATATCCAAAGGCATAAATGTCCAAAGGACCTTATTTTAAGCGCGTTCTAAGTACTTTGAAAACGACTCTGTAAAATCCTTTTTTTCCCTCAGAATTTTCATCACCTGTAATTTTATCCATTCAAAGCCATAATAAGAGCTTCAATTCAAACAATATTCTAGTTGAGCAACAGGTTCTGAGATAGGAGCAGCACTTCTTTTGTGCTCTACAATACTATCCACCCTATAGCTAACTCACCTTAGACCAGCTTTTCCATTAAGCAAAGTGTGCTGCCAGATTTAAATGCATGAAAGAGGCTCATCTGCCAAGCAGATTCTGGACTGTGTTGAAAAGGGGTTGCCGTTATCTGAGTCTGCTTCCCATTTTTACATTTCATGAAGATTGACTGCTTCCTTTCATTGTTTCCTTAACTCAGCGCTGGACATTCACAGGGACAAAAGTCAATTCCACTTAAAAGCACCACAAAGAATCAGCTGGGACAACAGCACATTCTACACAAGGCAGAGGTTAGCCAAGGTCTGGCCTTTTCAAAGACAAATTAAGTTTTGCTTTTATAATGTCACTTCTTATATCTTTGTTGATGGGAACCGCTTGTGAGATATAAGGCCCACCAAGGCAGTTCGTAATAAAACATTTACTACAGTGCCCTTCCTGGATCAGAGGCACCTGAGGTAAGAAATTCATACTCACAAAGAAGACTTGGATAGACTGGCCAGACAGAGGGAACGAAGGGTAGGATGAACGTCAAGACGCACATAGATGTACTGTATTCACAACCAAGAGCAAACAGGAGAGGAGCAAGGGCAAAGCTTCAGAAATTGACACTGACAGTCTGGCTGAGAATGTCAGGCGGCCGGGTGGTTGACCATATCTGCACAATAATAATTAGCATAATTAGTTATCGCATATGTGAATCATTCAGAAGAACCAATTTTGCTCTGCTGTAGAGACATAGTATAGTTGTCCTGCACTATTAAAAAGAACCTTCCAGAATGATTTGCTGTATGGCCGGTATGTCTGATTTATTGTGCTTTGACTGGAAGCAGCAGGTGTTTTTTGCAGTGCCTGATGGCCGACGGCTTAAATCGCGCTTTCCTTCCTTGCTCACGGAGCTCCGTGGCAGTCCATCTCACACAGGACTTCATGCCGTGATGAGCAAGCCGCCTCTTGGAACACAGAAGATGTTCGAGGTACAAAGGAATGCAACCAAAGTGCCCTTGCAGAACCTGATTCCTTGCCTCTGTGCCGTCTTTCCATTCCGATTGCTGGGTTAAAACATGCTCGTTGGAATGCTAAGAACCTCATCCTCATTTCTACAGTGGACAGCGACATACGCATCCGTCCTACAAGCCCTACTTGTTCTTCATCTGCAACCTATGAAAGTTAGTGTAAACACAACCCCTGCTGTTTGTTGGGGTCTGTGGGCTGGGTGGGGGGTGGGGGGAGGGGTAGAAACTGTACACCTTACAACAAAAAAAAGCTTGCTAAGTTGAAACCCTGTTGTGCTCAGTCCTGGAGAGATTCCAAGTCTGTGGTTGAGGAGACGCCTTTTACCAACATGAGGTTTAGAGCTGCAAGGCAGAATCATCTGGCCACAGTGGGATGTCTCGTCCCTGGAGATCCTGGCTCCCTTTAGTTTAATGAGAGTTATGTAAGTATACCATGCCCCCCCCCCGCCTTTCCAGACTGGATTCCCCCACCACTGCCATAGCTGGGCGCTATGGGTCCATAAGATGTCATGCTCCCATCCTTCTTGCCAGTCTCAATTAAGCCGCAGTCCCCTCCCCTTTTCCCTCAAGGACTTTGTCATCATCCCAGAGCTCCCTGTTTCCCAGCCCAAGTCACCCCAGTCACCGCTAATTGCGAGGTGACCCCGCTGATGAGCCGGGCTGGCGGCCGGCTGGCCTCATTTTATGAGGAGGCTCTGCTGAGCGGACCACTTTCCACGCGCTCCTCACGTTAAAGCCGCACTGGGCCCCGGCTAATTGTGATCCGCTCGCCGATATGGGAAACAGATGCCAGTCCCGAGTCAGTTTTCCATTGCGGTTTTTCACTCGCTTGCCCCGCCTCGCCCGAAGATTCCTCGACAAGCACCAGCTACTTATGGTAATCTGCTCCTGCCCATGCTGCTCCTATTACTTCCATCGTTCTCGCTGTTTGGTATCCTGCTCAAAATGCTCCCCAGGGCCCCTTTATAGATGATAGATACCTTGATGCAGGATGCTGGTAGGCGATTAGGTACTTTTATGACATCATATCCATGCATCATAATATTTTTTTGCTAATTTTTTTTTTTTGTATCATCCTTTATTTTACTAGCTTTTTTGTAAACAGATCCAACATTACCACCGCCAGCTGTATTTTCTCTAAACATCGCTCCTGGAGAACTTCGAGGCATTCAGCACAGCGAATGGGAAGCAGGCCCGCAGCCCACATCACTTTCACTTGTCAGGGGCAAGCGTTGTGAAGGTGCCGTGCCTTCCCTTCTCAAGCTTAAGATCAAAGCATACCCTGTCCTTGCCGCAAAATACCACAGAACTGAGAAACTTTGCATTCAGGGCAACTCTCCTTTGAACACATTTGCTGGCCTTGGCGCTGGAGGTATGGCTGAGCTCCGATGGTGTCCTGTTTAGAGCTGCCTCTGGTTAGCCTTCGCTCCTGCACTTTCATTCGCAGCAAGGGGTCCCCGGGCTTGCGGGGCCATCCAGAAGGGGCGGAGCGGAGCTTTACCCCTGACCTGTGTCCTCCATCTAGAGCTAACATAAGGGCACCAGACGGGAGAATGGAAAGCGATGTGGGTATTAGGAGAGGGGGGGGGGGGGATCACTGATCATCAGCGGTATTTGATTTTGCCTCCAGGAGGTTTGGCAGATGAAGTTGTTTGTTTATTTTAACGTGAGAACCGTATTTCAGAAAAATATCATTTTGGAGGTAACGCAGGTTTTCTTAGATTTTTCCTGGTGCCGCCACAGGAAAACGCAGGTGGGGAAGGTTTTAAGCGTGACCACTGTGAGATGAAGATGCCCCCCCCCCCTGTGTGTCCGTCCAGTCAGATAACCCTCAGCGCTCTCTGTCAGTCGTCCTGCAAAAGTGTGCGCCAGGACCCCGAGCTGATGGCTCCCTGTGACCGATCGCATCCGGCCGCTGCAGGCCCGCGCGGCATCCGTAACGCGGACAGCGGCGTTCGACAGGCAGACCCGAGAAACCCGGGGAGAAAAAGCATGGGTGGAATTCATGCATTTCCTAGCGTCCGGATTGCACTGCTGCATTTTCTTATGCAGCGATAATAGCGGCCCTTAGCGCTCCTGCTGGCTGATTACAGGGCTGCGCAGATGGATAGAGCTGCTGCTGATGCTAATGAGAGTAAAGGAGGCGCAGGGTAGAGTGAGGAGGTGGGGGGGGGGGGGGTTACAATCACAGGACATTGTCCTCAGAGGGCAGGGCCGTTACGCGCCCCAGCCCCTTCCTCCCCGACCGGTAC
>JAABNY020000015.1:7984669-8005569 GCA_015164015.2 Brevimyrus niger
CAGGGGCTTCCGGGCCGGAGAGACAGGTCCCTGCATTTTTCACTGCATCTCCTGCCGTCTGTCTCCGTCCAGGTCCCCAGTTTGCATATAAACCGCTGACCTGCACAGTTTCCTGTCTTGCAAGCTGTGGGAGGCATGCTGCCTTTGTGCATGATATTGTGGGGGGGGGCCCCCAGGAAACCAGGTTTCATCTGTCTGCAATAAATCAGTCTGGGTGCTCGCGGGGGAACTCCTCTGGGCCATGGGCCGGACTCTAAGCTTGAATGATTCCACAGAATTGGCGGGTTTCTGCCAACATTTGCTCTATCAGGTACTGTAGTAAGCGCATGCCGCATCACGCACTGTGAGAGTGTCCACACCAGTGAGGCTAAGCTTTTGAGCCGTCATCCTTGATTGAAATTATGATTATACAAGTCATGCTGACCTGAAGGTGTTGAATCCACTCGTGTTAACCCTAATTTGCGTTGTAATTATTTCCAGTAGTGAAAAGATGTAGCTATGTCTTTTTTGGTTTTCACTAGAACAATCTATAATAATAAAAAATAAAAAATAGATAACTACCCCGTAAGTTCACTGGCTAAGTCAATGAACAATGGGCAGTCACCAGTTTAGTTTCCTTAAAAATAAGATTCTCTTGGAGCATTTTTTTTAATTGGTCCTAATCTACCTCACTTGATCGATGTAAATCTTACAATGAGTTTCACGGTATTTACTAATAATTTGAGGTGGACGATTGTTGCCTTTGGTTCCTGGAGGAAGAAACACAACTTCTTAGTTTCATGTCTCTGGTTGAGATTTTAGCCCTGTAATTAAACAATACATTACACTTTTCTGCCAGAACAGGGACATTCCTTTTGCATGTGATTGTAATTTGTCTTTGCCTTTGCTTCCATCACCTCTCTTTTTACTCTTTTTCTTTTCAAAGGGTCCACCTGGTCTAAAGGGTGACAAGGTAAAGAAGCATGTATTTCATTATCAAATTCATTGTGTTGTGTCCCGCTGTCGCCTCTCGGTCCATGTTTCACCTCCTGCATTAATATAAACCACGTTGCTTGATGGTTTGGCACAACACGATTCCAAACCTCTTTATTTTCCATCCATCTCTAGCACTGTACAATACGGGACAGTATGGGAAAGAGGGAGTTCATGCATTGAGTTTCATCCTAATTGGAGTGAACCTTTAAAAAAATGTGTTTTGTGTGATGTTCTGGAAGCCCTATCAACCTTACGACTCATTGCAAGAATTTTAAACACCCTCACTTTCCCCAGAAACAAGGCTCCTTACATCAATACTGAACCCTTAGACTTTAGTTGGCAATAGCAATTATACCTTATCAATGTTTTATATAACTTGCTTTATAATTGACTTTGAATAACATGCAAGACAACACCGCCACACTTTGCTCAAATAGTTTTAAAGTATGGAAACATCCATGGCTCCCCCGTTTATGACAGAGACGCTATTTATGAAGCATTGTTGTTTTCCATCAGTCATAAATTGACATCGTGAGAGAACTCTGGACCCTAACGATGGTAGTTATTGTTCAGCATACTTTGTTATTTTACGACTGCTTGGAGAAACAAACCATAATCTGAATTTTAGAAGGAAACATGGAAATGTACCAATGAAATCTTACTAATTTGTATTACTCGTTAGAACTTAAATCAGTCATTTGTCTTGATTGGATGAGCTACGTTGCCGTTGGGGAGCTCATTGGTTTATGCTGTTTCTCCTTATGAGGTCTTCCCAGGGCTTCTCAGACCCACTAAAGGCATGAGTCCTTACTTGCCTAAGGCAGTTCAGCTAAATCAGGCCTCAGAATGGTAAAAAGCAGGAGGACTAAAGCAGTGAACTCACCACAGTGGGAATTTTTTTTTCCTTCCAGAAGTGGGGTTTCAAGCCATTGCCTCTGTACAAGTGGATAATTGACAGTTGCCAAATTGGATGCCCTTGCATGCAGTTTAATGTGCTGTTTTAGCTGCAGTCTTGGCTATACGGTGTTTGTTGTAAATCCCACTGTATCCAAGTCCCCACACTTGACGAAGAAAACCATTCCTAGATGGTAGGCCACATAGGCTGAGATGCATTCTGGTTTTTTTATGCAGCGTTAGGCTGAGATGGTGACATAATTCGAGTGACTGAGCCCCTTATGGTACTCCTAAATATTAATTTCACAAATGATATCCAGCAAGGTTCTGAGACTCTCTTTTAAGTTGTTAAATCTAGTTTATTTCCCTTTATGTCATGCAGAGGCTCTTTTCATTGGTATATTTCGCACATTGTTACGCCATCTAATTGGACTTATTATTTGATCCAGTTACTTTATTCTCCTTTCCGTTGCTGATGAGTCTGGTTCAAGCCCATCTTATGAAAAGCATCCCTGAACTCGGGTTTTAAACAGCGAGGTCAGAATCAGATTTGTGTTCAATCCACTCTCTCCATACACATTCTTCACTTCTTGTCTGACATACTCATCTCAGTCTGTCAGCTTTACCTGTAGCACCTAACCCTGCTCACCCATAAAGCCCTAGCATCCCTACTCACTGTCACTCTTTAAATCTACCAGTCTAAATCATTCTACTCAATTTATCGTAACTTTGCCCTCCCTTCCCATCCAAACGGACCACGTAGCAGCATAGCCCCGGAGAGTTCTAACCCTCTGTCACATCAGGCTCTTATAATAAGCAGTTTTACCCCCAATAGTTTATTGTGGTGGCTGCCTGGGGTATTTTTGTGTTTTGGATCATGGCTTCCTCCCTCTCTCCTCTACCACCTCCCTCGAACCCAGTCCCTCCTCTTCTCTCCGCCTGATACAACCACTCCAACTAGATCTTCTCACTCTTTGCAGGGGGATCAAGGAGACCAGGGCCCGCGGGTATGTGTAATACCTAGTGCCGCCGCCTCTGTTTGTGGTCCGTCAGTGTAACTTCGTCTGCATGTCTTGCGCACGTTACTGCATTCTGCATGTTTCAGATGCATTGTGTTTTGAAGATACAGTATTTTTTTTGTCTTGTCGAGCACAAGTACTTACATTGAATCAATGGTTTAGTGCTGTGGTTGGGATGGATAGTGGTTTTAATACCTGTGGGAAAACAACTGAACTGGGACCAGTTTGCTACAAGAAATGGCTCTGTTTGTTCTATTGTTCTTATGATGATATTTCAACATGTATTTACTTAGCAGCTACTTTTATCAATGAGAAAGATATCGATCGAGTGATTAATAGGCATTTTTTCCATTGTGGTTAATACATTTTCACACCAGGCATCATCACTTTTTGTGATCTTTGGTGTTACCACTTGTGTTGTTTCTGAACCTTAAGGCAGAGTCAGCAGACAAACAGATGGTAAACTTCTTCAACAGATAATGTATATTTTTTGTAAAACATAGTTCTAGATCATTTTTGATAAAAAAAAAGAGTCATATTGTTCTTTAAGGTTTACTGTTCGAAAAAAAAAAATTGTGCTGTGCAGAAATTTCTAAATCCTAGCAGACAGGCTGATCATGATGATCTAGTGAGCCTTCCTTCTTTTAAAATTTTGGAATATCTGTGTTTCTCCACCTGGCCCTAAAAAAACTCTTGAAGCTGAAGGCTAAGCTCATTACTTTCTCTGAATCCATCATCTTGGACAGATGTGAGGTCAGAGTAGCAGAAGTATCCCTAATTGATTTCCTGAGGCCACATAAAGGCAGGAAGATTGAGACGAGGACCAGCAGACCTTTAGTAAATCATCTTTGATTCAGTAGTCTGGTTTGTAGATCTTCAGACATAGGGCCGTATTTTCTAAAGCAGATTCTCTGGTGCCCACATCCAGCTTCTGGTCACACATATGGTGGTTTGTTTAGTGATAATTAGGTCTCCTATTCACACATTGTCCCTTTCACCTTAAAATGCACATGTATATCTAAATGCTAAATGTTCTCCCAGAGTAAATCAAACAGAAGAGACACTTGACAAGTGTTCAAACGTTGCTCTTCTGAACTCTCAGACATATCGTCTGGGACAAATTGCAGTCAAAGGTCTTTGCAGTCCATCAGTGACTCAGTGAATTGATTAATTTGATTATGTAGGGGGTCGATTTTTGCCCAGATTGAGTTTCTGGGATTGGAAATAATACCATGAAGCTAAGGGGCTTACCTTGAGCACTGTTAGATAGATAGGGGAACTTTAGCTGCCTTTCGCTATGGATAAACAAACAGTGCTCTAATACTAGTCGTTACTCTCAGTTTGTTTAATTGTTTTACTATAGTGCCGCGGGTGGTGAAAACGCTTGAAGGAAAGGAGCGGGGCACACTCACCACCAAATCAAATTATACACCGAAATGACATATTGACTTTGCACATTAAATTAGTAGGTAAAAATGCAGTGGAACAAAATTATGGGCTTTCACGAAAGATTTGTTCGATGAGTGATGCCGGAATTAGAGAGACCATACTTGTTCTTGGCAGATGAGTGTTTAGAAAGCAAGTTAAACTTCCTCGCAGAAAAGCTCCACTTTGAAAACGCGAGCTATTATTGTTCAGTGGAAATTAACAGTGAAAATACAAATATGCGACTTAATGTGTATATTATTAAAAGAACAATGGCTTGTTATTGTTCATCATAGGCCTTTTAAATTTCTATACAGAATATATACTACACTATACTATAAGATATAATATACTTTTATGACCAGTAACTGTGATCACCAGTCTCAGCCTACAGCATGTGGCACGCAGAGCAGGTGCTCCAGCAGACCTCTTGCCATTTGGGGGGTGGAAGGGTTAGGTCAGAGGGCAGGCCGGCATGGGTCAGAGGGCAGGCCGGCAATCGCTTACAGAACGCCGTAAGTGTGGGAAAGCATGTGATACTGCTGCTGCTTGGAAATGGCCGTCCACGGTCACAGGTACCATGTGGCAGGGTCATCGGCCCAAGGGAGGCGAGCGAGTCAGGGGTCAGAGGATAAGCAATCGGCAAACAGTGCTACCGCTAGTCAGACAAACAACAGTGGGCCCCAGTGTAACGCCTGTGCGATACGTTACTGTCCGTTTGCTCCAGTAGACCTGGGTAGCAGTGCGGTCTGCTGCCTAATATTGTCACCAAGATGTCTTTGTTCGGAAGCAGTAAAGAACGGGGTCAGTATTTGTGTATGTAATAGGTTCTTCAAACAGGATTTACTTGGTAAAGGCAGTGTGGTGTCCCACATGGTTCCTTATCATATGTGTCAGTAAGTTTTTGACTTATTAAAACTGTATTGCCCTTGACAAATAAGAGCTTCAGAAGAACAATAGTAGCTCTCTTAGCCTGCAATTGAATTGTTGTTCCATGTACATTATTTTGTTTGCTCTCATGCATTTGGTATGGGCACAGAAACATGAATCAATAAGTGTTGCTCTTAAAAAAAGATTAAAGGAGTCCATTGTAATTGACAGAAGTACCGTTGTCGAACTTTGTTTGTCAGAAATCCCCATGGAGTTGCGCAAGCTGGTAAATAATACTGGAAAATTTTTATGGATGTGCATTTTTTAATCCATCTGGCATTCAAAGGGGGATAATCAACGACGTATCATAGGATAATACTGTTCCTTATTCAGGAGGCAGTGTTTGGGAGCGCAGTGTCGCTTTTGCTTGATGGTTAGGGTCACATGGCATGTCTGTTTTTTATTTTCCCCATCCCACACCCGAGCCCAGCCCTTACCTGGGCACTCACCCTGCTTCGGGCAGCGATAACGTACGTCCACCAAACTCTGTGAAAAGAAAACTGGAGCGGTTCAGGAATAGCCGGGGTTCCCAATAATACCGCTACGGCATTAGCATTCTCAACCATGACGACCTTTCCCCCCTTGGTGTCGGGGGGGGGGGGGGGGGCAAGGGCCGGGGACCACCCCGAAGAGCTCTATGGTCAGCGAGAAAAGTGGGAGGGACGCTGCCCCCGGTGTTCGTGTGTGGCAGGGCCGTACTCCCGTCGCGAGGCGAAGTGGGGGGGGTGGGCGACAGCTCGACGCATTAATTCCTAGCCAGCTCTGCGGCAAGGAAAGCGGGATTGTACTGACTGCTGGCATGTTATAAAAGGTTGGGGGGGTCCCCACAAATGCATCAGGCCAATAAAAAAAAAAAAGTCAAGTAATGAGTCCGAGAAGGCAATTAGCCACGGTTCGTTTGCATATTGGGTAGTGGGGAAATGCCTGAGAGACCAATCAGCACGCTTAACCGGTCAGCCGCACACACTCTATTGCCATATTCTCAGGACGGTTCACGTCATAAATACCTGTGGAGCTCTGACTCTTCATCCACCATCACCTCCCGCAGGTTTCATTTCCATGCCAAGCAGTGAAGTTCGCTAAGCGGTCGTCCGATTATATGAAGATAAGGGGACGTAGGCCGCTCCATTTCGCTTTGCTCCCCCTTTCTATCCTGTGACTTATTGGTTAAGATGCAGGGAAGACACGGAATATTGGGTCTATTGGGAAGAGGGGTCGTGTGTCTGGCCTGACATCCGGATGATCGTGAGCTTAATGAATCCCGCATGTCCAGATCAGAAGCCACTTAAAGCCATTTAGACACCCACTCGCCTCTTCCCCCCCCCGCCCCCCCCCCATCCAATGCATTTGGCCGTGGTATGGATATCAGACTGTGGATTTTCGAGTGAAATGCACGACACAATGCAGTGTCTGGCTTACCCGCAGAGCTGGTTCTCAACTTTCCTGTGTTCCGAGTGATTTGATTATTTGATCAAAAAATAGCGGGTGGTTATACTGGAAATTGATTTTTGTATGGAGTCAAAATTTGGCCCGTTTCGGAAAACGTGAACAATGGACCCTGCTGTTCTGTGAATATCTTGTTGGAATTCCCTTCGTTTGAAACTAAAATAATTAGTCCACTATTCTCCTTTTTCTCTGAAATGGGCAAATCTCTTGGTCACACACATGTAATTATTCTGGCTCTAGTTGAAAAGGCCGACTCCACTTGTGTTGTACGGGTTCCAACCTGCGTGAGGCGCCATTTTCCTTTGTTTACTTTAGCGCAGCACGTCACACACATCATTGCTGTTATTAGGCAGAATAGATAATTATTCAGAATTTCCATTTGTATATTTTGAAATGTGGGCCTGGAGGTCTGTGTGTGGGATTTCATGTCCATTGCATGTTTCCTCTGTGGGCTCTGACTTCCTCCTACCGGCCAGCGCAGTGCAGGTGACCCTAAGTAGACCTGTGTGTATGAGCGTATGAATATGTCTGTGTGCCGTCTAATGCCCAGTGTCTAATCCAGATTTTATCATTAACGCCATAGATCACTTGGTATTAAGCCCGAAGTTCACTAGCATAATGGCATAATGCACTTGGTGTTGTCCAGAACCCCAGTAAAGATCAGCAGTCTTGACAGTGCAGTCAAATGCTTTGCATGCCAGTTAATTGTGTGAAAGAGCATTTGACAAGGGACTGAGAACTGAAGTCTGTAAACCACAGTGAGTGGGATTATCTGGTGAAACTTTCTTCCCGTTGGATACTTTGATTGGTTGCATTTTTTATTGACACTGGGTAAAACCAATCAGTGGCAATGAAAATTCCACCTGCCACTATACTGCATTGTTGAAAGAGTCCTAACGTATCGGCGATACTTCCAGTTCGGATTTTTTTGTACATGACGGGATTCATTTTATATTGGAAAATCTGTTAATATTATAGATATAACATTTCATAAATGCTGTGAAAAGATTACACATAACAGAGATTAATCATGTATTTTTACCTCACTGACGAT
Source organism: Brevimyrus niger (assembly GCA_015164015.2). Taxonomy (NCBI): domain Eukaryota; kingdom Metazoa; phylum Chordata; class Actinopteri; order Osteoglossiformes; family Mormyridae; genus Brevimyrus; species Brevimyrus niger. Next base: position 7,992,413 of record JAABNY020000015.1, read on the forward strand.
ATTATTACTCCTTATGACATTAGCCAATGGCAGGAGATTACATTTTTCCACATAATACTCTATGTATTATGCATTAGTTTCTCAAATAACAAATTGGTATCATCTTTTACATTGAGATAAAGCTATTTTAATGTGTAAAACTGACATGAACACATGTTGAATTTTTAAGCTGGCCTGACTAAAGGATCCTGCTAAGAAAAAAGATATTTTTTTGCTTGTATGTCGTTCACTTATCCATTTCAAAGGAAAATTGTGAAACGTTTGTATCTTTCTAAAGCCCTTTCAGACTGAAAAAAATGGCCTAAGACGTTGTTCTTCAAATCCAATATCTATCTGAACATGTGAAATAAATCCAGGATGCAGTGAACCGTGATTCTGAAAACACTGACATATTACTAGTGTCAGTATCTATATAAAAATCAGGGCAAAGAGAATTGTTCCACAGGTGGTACTGACCAAAGCTTGGCACACTTTACAGAGAAATATCTGTGCTTATCGTTCTGTGATGAAGCCTGGATTAGGCTGTTTCGCTGGAAATGGCAGAGGTTCTGTTTCAGAGTAGTCATATAAACTGAGCCACTGATCAGGAATCAGTGATTGATTGTTAGGGCTGAAGGTGGCTGACTTATCCCAGGTTTGAAACCAGATATCCTTCCACTGTGAGTGTAGAATTGTTCTCTCTGGATCTGGAGTTGCAGTGCTCGGTGTTTGGTGTCAGCGTGTGCCGCCTCTGTCCTGCAATGTCCTGCGTGCTCCATGTCTTGCCCCTGCTGCCACGGTGCCACTTTGTGCTGTGTGTTCCCAGGGTCTGCCTGGCCTTCCCTCGCTGGCGGCTTTGCACAGCAATCAGATCCTGACCGTCAAGGTTTGTGGGCGCAGCTTAGCCGCCCGGTCAGACCCATGTCCCGAGACCCCCGCCCTCTAGGGTGGGGTACACTCAGAGCTCACCAGTGACCAGCCTGTGGCCCCCGGTGACCGTACAGTGCTGTAGACAGACCCTGTCCAGATAGAACTGTGACTAATTAATTGGTTTTGATGCAATGCTGTCGGCTTCCACATCTGGCTGTCCTTTCTCTTCCCTTGTACTCAAGGTCAACATGACCCACCAAGGCATGGAAGAGGAAAGGTAGCCTTCATGATCCAGTCATTTCTGGATGATTGGAAGCAGTGTCTTTTAGCCTCCAACCAAAGCTGGGTTTGGCAGATTCTGTTCAGCCTTGTTTGCTTGGAATCATTCCAGACTAGATCATCAATCAAACTAGTGAAAAGTTTTCTTACCAGTTGACTAAAAATGTTTTTTTTTTTTTTTGACAATTTCTCTGATCTATAACAAGCTCAAAAGCCTGTAATATGAACCATGAAGTCATGGTTATTTTTTCTGAATGTACCATATTGGATAAAAAGAGCAAAAAAAAAAAACCCAACAAGAATGTATATCCGGTCACCGGTCAGCTGGTCCATGTGAGGTTCCAGCGTGTGCCGTCTCCTGGGTCTGACAGGGCACTAAGCTTTGTTGTGTTCACGACACAGCACCTTTCTTGCTGAGAAATACACCCTGGTGATGTCCAGGGATTTCCTTCTCTAAGATGCACTCCAGATACGGGGGTGACCTCTTCATGGAAAAACGTGTATTTCTCCATGCAAGAAGGGCGCTAAGCCTGTTTTCAATCCACCTCTAACCTATTTTTTTGCCTTTATTTTCACTTTTTTTTGGGACCTCCTTCAACTATCTCTTCTTCAACCTCTCTCATCTCTGACCTTCAACTTCTGACCTCACCTGCTCAGATGGTCTTCCCTAAGATCAATCATGGCTTTCTTTCCGCTGATCAGCAGCTCATAAAACGCCGGCTGATTAAGGTAGTGCTGACTCGCTCGGGGTCCCGGGTCTTTCTCTTGGACCCTCACTCCATAACCTTATCCTCTTCATTCTTCGGTTTGCTTGGCTAGTCACAAACACACCAGACATGCATAGTTGGTCTTCATTCCGTCCACAGTCATGTGAAAAAAGAATCACTATAAATACTGCCAGGTTTATAGAGCACAGTTAGCACCCATTCACACAATAGTGTAACTTGTGACCCAAGTCTTTAATGGCATCTTGAGTAGAGGGATAAAATATATGGGCCACAATCTTAGGTTCTTTTATGAAGTCCCCGTTGTAGTCTTTTGTTTATAGTTTATTTTATATCACTTCTATAAAGCACTTGGTTCAGCTGTAATCAGTTAACAGTCAGATCAAAAGTTAAAAATACCAGAATTGTGGCTTATGAACTTGTGTATGTGTTTTAAAATGCAACTTTAAAGGCTATTTATTGCGACTTCTCATGCGTGTAATGCATCGCCGTTCTGGTTTTCTCAAAAAGACACATCAGTGGCATAGCCGAGAGCAAAATCAGATCAAACCCATATGTTCCTATAGGAAACACAGACAAACTCCTCCATCATTAATTAACATGAAAATATACCATACATACAAGCAAGGAGACACTCTGTGTTTAAAAATGCAAACCTTGCTCCATGTCTTTCATGGAAGAACTCTCTTCAGCCTTTTCCTCTTTGCTGTAGAGTAACCTTAGCACATTCTTAGCTTTCATGCAAATGGAATTCCGTATGCAAATCTTTGTGTGGTGATTTAATAGCTGAACTGTTTTAATAGCATTCCCTGATTTAAAGTGAGCATCTCCCCCCCCTGTCCCACTGATCAGGGAGATCAGGGTCAAGCTGGCCCTCCTGGGCCTCCTGGCCCCCCAGGTCCACCTGGCCCCAGGGGACCCCCAGGGGACACCGGCAAAGACGGCCCCAGAGGAGTACCAGGGCTTCCGGTGAGTAGAAGGAGGGTGATTGGTATTTACTTTTTTGTTTTGTGGAAAAGGTGACCCCTAGAACTCTAAAGCATGGAAGAATATAGAACCAAGGCCAGTAACAAAAATAAACTGAAGATCTATGAGCGATTGGTCCTCACATGTAGTTTTTCTCAGACTTTGCTGCCTGATATGAATTTATGTTTTGCCTTTTGCTTTCCGCAAACTCTTAACTCCTTCCATGTGTGCAGCGCTGTCAGCGGCATGGCGCATTCATTTATGTGCATTTCGAACCGAAAAAAAAATAAATAAAAAATAAAAGCCTGTCTTTTATTTGCTGTCATAAAATCTGATTGGCCCTCGGACAGGTTTCTGTTCCTCTTGGCATAAGTCACGGTGTAAAAATATGATGTGTTGTTTATATGTTTTCTTCCAGCTGAGGTAATTATTGTTTTCAGCATTCCCGGGTGCGCGATCTTAAAACAGACAGAAGATTGTTATTAAATATGTTTTATTTTCCCAGCTGGATTTTGCCACTTCCTCCGTTTTTTCATTCACACTTGAAGAAATGCTTTCTCAATCACCCAGGGAGATGCGTTCAATATTTACCTGCACCAGAGCCTGCAGCGGCTCGTGAAATAATACCTTTGCCCTTCCCCATTTTGATAAGTTTAGTGTAAAAAAATTTGCCACCGTCTGACACATTTAATATTTCCATTAAAATCTCTTCTACACCAAACAAGACACTGAATACCTGGTAACTAAATCCACAGATAGATTCTAAAACAGAATGACTGTCCGGACGTATCCCTTGCCCATATGAAAAGCCCCTGACACCCGGAGCCTCAAATGACACGGAGAAAGACTGAAACCTTGGAACACGGTAGTCGGGTTTCTGAACAGGAACTCTCAAATTCCACCAAATTCTCGTAATAAAATCTTCAGCACCAAGAAGGGATCTGCGGAGTGGGTCTTGGAACTACAGTCAGAATGATTTATGGCTAGAAAACAACAAATAGGGCCCTTGGTATGTTGTACCTTTTGCCCAGACATAGTGTTTTAGAAAGTGATCTAATGTTTGTTTTGCTTAGGTGACACTTATGCTTTTAGTAAAAGCGATGTACTTGTCTAAATATTATTGATATGCACCTATTTGTGCATGTAGTAAATGCATTTATTTGATTTCTTTACAAGATTCTAAAACTTCATTAATTTACCACGCTGACGAGGACTACACTTCTCTCCCACGATCTATGCCTGCACACTTGTCCAGCACCTGTGCCCATAACATGCCTTTGTCTGTTATCACAGGGTGACCCCGGAGCTTCGGGAGAAACAGGCCCAATGGTAAGTCTCTCTTGAAAGTGGCGAAATGCGCATATTGTGCATGTCTGCCTTACTGTGCCCTGCCGTGGGATGAGAAGGGGATTTCGCTTGAATCCAAGCCTGAGAATATGTGCCAAACAATACAGTAACCATTTTGGGTCATCTTGTAAACATTCCCTAATGAGTTTTTTTTTTTTTTTTAAGGAAAAAAAAAACTTTTGAGGACATTTCACGTCTTTTTTTTTTTTACTTTTTGAAATATAGGTATTATAATGAAGGATTCTAGTTATTTTTCCATTGACATCCAAAAACATAACTATGGTTTATTTTTGATAGCTATCTTGATAATTCCCTAAAACGTTAGCAGAAGTTATGGTTTGACTTGATTGCGATTGTGTTTATTGTAGGAAGGCTTTTTATGAGTGTGTAGAAAGTGTACAACATTTCGATTTATTTGTTCTTATAAAACCACAAATTTAGTAATAGGAACCTTCCAGCAAAAGGAAAAATGCCTTCGAGCGTCAGTGACAGAGAAGCCGTTCCCGGCTGTAGTGGGAGTGCATGTGTGCTCTCTGAGAATGGGACACTGTCACGTTCCTCTCTGTTTGCTCATATTGTTGTAATTGGCTGTCCATTGAACTCTACTGCACGTGGAGAAAAACTAATCCCATTTCTTAATAGAAAGTTGTGTTCAAACCCCCTGTCAGCAATTCAAAGTAATTTTCTGAAATGAATTATGTGACTCAGTCAGGGGAATCTGCAGTTGTTACTGAGAATAGGCATTTTTATCGTGAATGTTAAACCATTACCATAATTCAAAATCTCATTGTGGCTTGCGTGGGTATATAAACACTGGGAGCTGAGCTAAAACATACAGCAGAAGTGGTTCACGAAGCACCGGAAAATGTTTATTTTCACACATGAAACCCATTAGAGGGGCAAACTGATCCAATTAGCAGCAACAGAATGCTGCTTTGGTGTGCAGCAAATTAAGCATCCCATAAACCCCTCCTGTCTCGTGGAAATGCGTGGGACACTCCGGCGTTTACAGGCGTCAGATGCGTGAACGAGGGAGGAGGGACAGGGCGCGTTTCGTGATGTGCGGATTTGGCGGAAAGGGCTGGGAATGGCGTGATGCAGCTTGGAAATCCATCCATTAGGGTCACAGGGACAAGCTTAAAATTCTATTGTCCTAAAGCCACTGATTTATTTATATATCAGAATATAAATGTGCCTCAGTCCGGTCCACTGCCAACATTGACAAAGATGTCTCTCTTTTCCGCTTCTGGTGGTGCTCCTACAAAATGCTTCATCCAGATGGGTGCCATGGCACTAGAAATCTTTTCCGAACTTCCAAAGAAGTGTTCATGGTGACCACTTACAAAAAATACTCTCCATCCAGGCTGTCTTAGAAACAGCTTTATAAGCCATACACATATGGTTTATTATGCAAATAACGTCCTCTCTTTTACGAACTAGTGAATTATAACGTTGTGTCTTTGGTGAGGTCAATTAAGGGGAGGGGATATAAGCATTATGTAGCTTTATGTTCCACATAAGACAATTGTTGATTGGTTATGCATACTAAAAGGCCGATGCCCTCTTACTGTAAGTAGCGGGATTGTAAATGTATTCATGAGGTAGAAATTACTTTTACAGCTCTTCTCCAGTTATCCTTTTGTAACTTGGTCGTGAATGCTTTGTTTCAAACCGTTCCTGGACTCCATTCTTAACCAATAAATAGCCCCTAACTTTTAAAGTCCCATTGTTGTAATCTTTCAATTAAGAAATTGAGGTTAATCTTAAAAACGACTTCAATGTTGTTGAGTAGGGTTATTCAAATCGTGGTTCTTAAGATCTGAGCACTGCTGATTTTCCTGCCTTCAGGTATGAAACCTCTGTGCCCAATCAGAATCAGTAATTACTTGACTAACTACCTGGGAGAACTGAAAACAAGGCCTGGATTTGGAATTTGTGGGCCAGATTTAGCAGCCCCATTGTAGAGGATACAGTCGCTTCTGATGATGTATCCTCTTAGATGCTGTGAAGTTGTAATAGGATTGTTTTTTTTTCTTACAGAACATAAATTAGATATCAGTTCATACATCAAAGTGCATTTCTTCTACAAGCTAATTGTTGCTCACTGCTCCTACCACTATGGGCAGAGATGGACTGGCCATTGGGACTAGCAAGAAAAATCCAGGTGGGATGTTGTAGGCCAAAAACGTTCAAGGTGACCTGCTCCCCCCAGGAGTGAAAAATATTCATTTGGGATATATTTTCCCAGGCTGTTCATTCTCCTCAATCCATCCCTGACCGTAACCCTCCAGTCGCACCTAAAGACACAAATGATGTAGCTAGATGTATTTAAAAAAATAAAAATCACTGCTGTGATAGCATGCAACACCAAAAGCGGTGGGGTCACATGACATGCCTCCCTGCAACTGCCTCTGTTTTGTCGACCGTGCCCCATGGCCCATATGGGCAAGACAGATAACAGGCGAGTAACACACAATGGGGAATTCTGATAATCCCTGTTTGCAGGGGTTTACAGGGATGCCTCGGGTGCAGTGAACCATGCCTGGTGTAATTGCATTCTGGAGGGGAGGTACATGCCCTCGTCTGCGGGCGGCGTTCCAGGGGCCCGTGCCCATTTAGCGCATGGATTTTTGATCTCGTCACTATTGTTAAGGGAGAGCGCACAAATTCCATGGCTCCGTGAGCCTCCAAAACACGTGGAGCTGGTTAGAACAGCGTTTTGGGCCCTCTGTCAAGCAGGAGGAGGCCCTCTTGGTAGGAGTTGTAGTCATCGCTTTTGTCTTTGGTGGGGTGGGACAGTAGTGGGTGTTTATGGAGGGGTGGTGTTAGCAGTCAGGGGTCTTTACCTTCTAGAGATTGCTGGCAGCACTGCGCACCTTTGCATCACGGCTGAGGGTGGCCGGGGGGCCCCGTGTTGGGGGAAGGAATTATTAATGTCGAACGTTAAAGTCATAGAGGATGTCAGGGTGGCTAGCGCCGCCTCGCAGCACCGCCTCGCAGCGCCACCGTCAAGCCGCACAGGAGCGCAGAGCAGAGGCCGGTGACTTTTTCCGCAGCCCCCCCCGGCCAGCCTGCCCCCATGGCCAGGAAGGCGGTCACCTCGCACGGCCTACAGAGCGCTGGCCCCGGCCTCCCGCTAATGTGCCGCTGGCTCGTAAATGGGCTGAGGCGAAACACATTTTCTGTGCGTCTCTCATCACCTCCAAGCCAAACATGAAGTGGAGATATCCCGGCATACAGCGAGTGCCAAAAAGTAAATATGATTTTTTTTTTTTCGCTTGAGATGTATTCCATGGAAGATTAGTAATTCAAGAAGTAAACCCGTGTAGGACTGTGAAAAAAAAAGCAGCCGTAAACATAAATAAAGATTTTTCTCTTTTTTTTTGGAGCTAGTGCTCTTTAGAAATCATTTTGTTTTGCCCTCCAAAGCTTGTTTTAATGCATCATTTTGGCCGGGGCTTCTTGGAGCGTTTCAGGAGTACGTACTACTCTTGGGGCCCTCATTTCTGCTCCAGAACAATTTGAGGAGGCCCAGGTCCAAGGATTCGGCAAATGGCTGTTTTTCTTGACTTTGCACCACACGACATGTCCATTCTTCCCAGGATGCCAGGATATGCTAATTTACAGGGAACAACCGTCAATGTCAGACCGCAAATGCACACTAACAGATTGGAAGTTTAAAACAGCTTTATCGAAGCCACGCAAATTTATGAACTAGATGATTTTCTGTAGGCGTGGTTTAAGAAAATTATTAAATGCCAGCTGTTTTGCGCCTTGCAGTTTACCATTATGTTGTGCGATCAATATAAAAAAACAGTAATCAAACAAAGGTCACACTTTTAACGAATGAGTTAAGAGGGGCTTTTATGGAATGCTATCATATAGCTGCCGGATAGAGAAAATATTAACCTTTCATCAAGACCTAATCTCTCACTCACCATATGCTGTTCAGTCCCCCGTCCATTGCTTTGAGGACCCCGTACATTCAGAGCAGAAGAGGGAAAAAAATAGCTCTGTGAAACAGTCATTTCTCACTGGAGGCCTGAAAGAAAAAAAATATATTTAATTGAACCAGGAAGCTGTAAAGAAACAGAGTTTTGGCCCGAAAGTCTGGTTTTGGTGATAAAGCTGTTCGGTAATTCGGGTCTAGTGACAGAGCCGAACGAGAATGCCACTGAAGTACGGCAAAAGACATTCATTCGCCAGTGAAGGAGCTGCGAGCTCTGGGTTGTTTTGTCCCTGAACAGTGACTCCTTGCTGTCCCTTAGCACCTATACGATCACTGAAGTTATGCAAAGAATGTTTTTGTCTCCTCGGAAGCTTGAAAAAAGCTTATAGATATCCCTCTGTTATCCAACTGCATGTGCCATTTTTTTTTATATATATATATATATACTCCAGTGCACAATGGCACCATTGAACGCGGCACGCCACGTGAATATACACCATGTCTGTTCACGCCTGTTTTATGTGCCATAATTCATCAGTACCGCCGAATACAAGGCACCAGATCAATTAGGAGGCCTTAGGCGGAGGTCGGTTCGAGGGGCCAGGGCCTGTCCAAGACGACTTGGGCCGCTTCTGCGGAGTTCCCTGGATGGCTCCCAGTTTTGGAAACAGGTCTGACGTGCCAGATGGCTCGTCCCAGGGTCCGAGCCAGCCGCGCAGGATTCATGCCATACAATGGCCCCAGTGAGCGGGGCGCGGATGTGCCGGCCTCCCGCCACTCTGCCGTGGCGAGCAGCTCGCACTGGACGGCTGGGTATTCCCAGTCGGAAAAATTCCCCCTGTCCACCAATCATATTTGGGAGTACAGGCTGTTTTGTACAAGTTTTTTTTTTGTTGTTGTCACTCAAGCATTATATTTTACCATTTTACTGTTATTTCGCTGTTTTATATATATTTTTTTTATTATTATTAATATTTTTCCATGACTGGGCCTAGGCGTCCTTCCCAGGCCAGCCCGGTTCCAGCTGGTTTCCCCGGCGGAGATTCCTGAGCCGTTCTGGCACCCCTCAGAGCCACTCTTACCTCACGCCTGGGCTCTGGCGGCGGCGGGTCGATGTTTGCCGGCTTGTACGGCGGCCTGCCGGGCGGAGGCCTCTCACGTCTGCGGCGGCCAGGAGAGGATGCTAGGTGCTAGTGTTTGGAGTGCTGCGTGTTCAATGTGTTTTTCCCCTCCTCATACCGCACGGCGGAAAGATTCCAAATCACAGTTCATCCGTCCATGTACATTTAATATAAAAACAGTATATTTCACTCGAGACATGAAAGTGGACTTTAATAATCGTAAATCCTACCCTTGATCCTGAGCTTAAGCCCCCCCTGAACCGGAGAAAACTGAGAGTGAGCTAACAGCACACTTGTAACTCTGAGCACGACGGCTTCGCCCCGAAAGCTGACTTTGTTACATTCGACTTTCCAAGCGAAACAGCAAGAGTCATGGTAACTCCTTCACTCCATTCGTCTTCTCTGGTTTGTACTCAACACGTGAAAGTCAGCCCTGCCCTGGATGGGGCGTCTTTGCATGACGACCAGAAAACTTCCCCTGACCTGTTTTATTCCCTGTGTTTGCAGGGACCTGAGGGACCTCCAGGGCCCAAGGTAAGCTTAAATCAACCTTCCGATGAAACGTTATTTGTCACCTTTGATGAATGAGCAATATAATCTGGATAAACTACATGGACAGAAGCTACCTCTGTTTGTCTGCAGCAGTCTTGTCAACACAGGGACCTGGGTGCCTCCTGGTTTTTCCAACAGCCTCTAAATTCATCTATTAAAGCTGTTTAGACATTTTCTATAAGTTTGTTTTAAGACTGCAGCTGATTTTATATTTCAAATTATTTCAGTGTTGTTTTTTTTTTTTGGGGGGGGGGGGGGGGTACTGCGTGGTTGGAAACCTGATAATTAATCATCAGTCAAACCAGTCGAGACCCAGGAAGTCAGCCCAGCCACCTGGGGATACTGGGATTGAGCATGACACTGGTGACCCGGAGTAGACCAATCAGACACATGCTCTCATATCTGCTGCTGGCTTACAGGCCTAATTGCAGCATATGCTGATTGTGTCAATTGCATTAATGACTCACAAAATGGGACCATCCAATTATCTTTCATTTGTTGTACCATTGAGTTGAGTTTAGGCCATACCTCTGTGCTTAAATGTTTCCGGATCTATGCAGGTGCTGTTCTGAAACACATCAGAGCAATGCAGTTTGGTGAAAAATCCTGCCTTTTCTGGTAGCGCCAAGTCAGGGATAACACAGTAACAGTTACTCTAATATTCTGGGTATTCACTAAACCGTAATGTTCTCTAAATTGTATAATGTAAAAAAAATAATAATTAAAATCAAATTTCTTCAACTGTTAGAAGCAACTGCTCACATTTGGGCTCTAAAGAAGCTTTTTTAAGTAAATTCTCCTACGGTTGACATTTACCCTAGTGCATGACCCTGCCCCCCATGGACTGCTCCACACACTGGCTGAGGTGCCCAGAGAAGGCGTCCGTTTTTATTAAGCACATGGCCTATAAATACCTTAGACAGAAGCCAGGAAGGACCAATGAAAGTGTCACAATTGCAAATAGTACTCTGCTCAGTAGGATGCAGTAGTAAAATCAGTCTCTTTGGTCCCTCTGTACATATTGTATGCACATACAAAGGTATAGAGCAGTATTTCCGTATCCGGTCCTCGGGGACCCACAGCCGGTCCATGTTTTTGCTCCCTCCAAGCTCCCTGCCAAACAGGCCACGTTTTTACAAAATGTGGACTGTCTGTGGGTCCCCGATGACCAGATTGCAAAATACTGATATAAAAAGTACATGATAAGTGTACATAAATAACCAGTAGCAAGATGTGTTGTAAGGTCCATATTGTTTTGCTAAAATGCAAAGTGAGACCCGTCTCAGCCTCATGTCAGTGGAAAGCACCAGCATCAGATATCTTACCATATGTTAATCTTCTTGTTTACAGGGTTCTTTTGGCTCCCCAGGAGTTCCAGGTGCTGATGGGCAGAAGGTAGGTCCATTGGGCAAAAGATATAAAAATACTGAATAAAGAATTGCAAAAAAATACTGAAAGTATTTCTCCTGGCTAGCATACGATTTATACACTCTTACGAGTAGTAGTGCTGTTTCTTTCGGCCCCTGAGCCCCTAGCTCTGTTTCAAAGCATGCTTTCTGTCTTCTGCTCACACTGCGTCGTGGGGCTTTCGGGGGGCCAGTGAGCGTGCCAACTCCTGCACCGCCCGGAGCTCCGGGGTTGCGTCATGCATTACCTGCGCCACACTGCGATCCATCTGGACTGATTAGGCCAATGCTGGGCGCCTTTCCTCTGGAACAGAGGGAGAAAAGGAGTCATTTCCTTGCTGAAGTTTCATGCTATTATCATTTTTATAGGAAAACACAAAGATATATTCTTTGGAACAATACGTGGAGAGGAAAATTGCATCTGTTTAAAGTTGCTAGATGTAACCATTGCCTGTGCTACAAATACAGCTCTGGAAAAAATTGAGACCATATTTTTTTTAAAATATGCATATTTAAATCCTACTTTAGTCTTGATTCTGCTGGCAGAAGGTTACACTGCGAGGCAGGCTGCTTCCAGGCTCAAGGTTTCTAAGACAGCAGTAGACAAGAACAAGGTGAAGCAGGTGACACTGGGAACGACCAAAAACCAGCCAGGTAGAGGGCAGAAGCAACTTTCCAATGCCAGAGAGAGCTGTGTATATATATCAATGTTTGTGCTACAAATATTTAATTACATGTCTGGTAGGATATGACGTGTGGATGACAGGTTTGTTCTGTGGTCAACTGAGGAAGCTAGCAGAATCGGACGTCCAAACCAGGAAATTATAGAATGGGTTCAAAGGCTGAATCATCTGTACTTTGTCAAAGGTAGTTTCTTTCTTTGATGAGCAGAGGATGATCCTAGAAAGGACAGAGGGTTGGCTATGTAGAAACAAACACATAAAGTATGCAAGTAGGTGGTCCACAGAAAAGGAACTCTCTACGTGGAAGAAAACAGATTTCGGAAAGCTTAGCTTGAAGCCTTGAAATATGGCACTTACAGATAAATTACAAAGCGAATGGTCCATTTATTAGCTAGTTTGTTAGGTCTTGAGAAGACACATGCATTTTTAGAGTCTCTCCTCCTCAGATTAGAAGAAGATCTGGAATCAATCAAACAGCAGTAGAGGCAGTAACAAACTTACTAGAAAAGCAGACATAGAAGTCTATGAAGAGTGAAAAACAAAGACTTGAGGAAACAAAAGGGGAAGAGGAAAGTTACAGGTGGAACAAACAACTGGTGTATAAGAGTGGGAAGAATCCCTCCCAATGGTGCACATTCAGTTTGCTTGTCTGTAGTGTTTGTGTTCCCATGGCCAAGACTAAAGGAACTTAAACTTGCTGTTTGTTTTTGTACAAGTAAAATATTTGTCTCTTTTTTTGTTCAATTTCATTTTGTGCAGTTTAACAGCAGCACTGTATAGATTTTCTCTTTGGTATCAAAAAAACACAAAAAGTAAATTACTAGTCCACCCAAAGAATCATGTGATTTATTATTTGATTGTTGAAAATTCCAGTAAATAGAAAAAGGGCGTCTTCACATTTTTCCCGCAATCAATGTAAGCTACACCATTGTTTAAACGGAAAAAAAAGTAATAAGAACAAAGCAAAAGTTTTGTTAATAGAAAACAGAGACCACATTTAGTCAAGAGTCATGCTCCTCCTGAAGACAATTGAGTGCAAACTTCCCTGAATCTGTCATCGTGTTGGACCATGCCTGATGTTGGATGGTTGGATGATGCCTTTCTCATCTACGAAAGTTCAGCTGTGATGTTAAGATTGTGTTCATGTGGAAACTCGGAAAAAGTCATTCAGAGAAAGTTCATGGAGAAATCCGCCAAAGAAATACGAGTCTATTTCAAGATAAATACGAGATGACACGAGAAGCCCTGCCCCAGCTAATAGCGATTCTGTCTGTTTCTAA
>JAABNY020000015.1:8031197-8045822 GCA_015164015.2 Brevimyrus niger
GGTGGGCCCTGTGTCCCGGGTGTGTTTTCCCCGCTGCCCTTTCTCCCCCTTCCCCCCCTTTAAGCCCCCCCCCCCCCCGGGGCCCACTGGCGCCTTCCCCCCCCCCCCCCCCGCCCCACCCACCTACAAGATCAGCCTTTTTCCTCTCCGGAGGATCGACCTGACGTGTCCGTCTGCCCCAATCTGGTGCTTCTTCCTTATCTAACTGTCCCTTTATTGTATTCCCCCTTCTCTCGCAAGGTAATACATTCCCTTTAACCTTGCATTATTCTGCCCCCCCTTTAATATTCTACCCACACTATGGTGTTATGTAATATCCTAATCCAGTGAGGGTGACCATTGCACAGCCCACAAACTTTGTTAGGCTTTGTAGGGTCCACTAACTTTTAACTTGGATTTGGTTTAATAATTGTAAGTAATTGCAAATTCAAAACCAAATGTAATTTATAATGCTAAGTAAGAAGCATTATAGAAGTTAATTGTTTTTTTTTTTACTCAGCTTACTGTCTTTGGATTTTGTATCGGAACCCCAAAGTAGTTCTGAACATCTCAGTTGCAGAGTATTTATAATAATAATGCAGTCTAACCAGACAGAGCCTCAAGGAGCACATAGAGAAATATCTGTAATGACAATGATTGCATTAACGTTTATCTATTAAAGGAAGATTTTAAAGGCACAACAAACCACTTCATTATGAATAATTGCAGTCTGCACAGTCATTTACTTTACATTTATTAGATTCTTTATATCATGTCGTACAGTACACTTCACAGACTTGCATAGTAATAATCAATACTAATAACCTCACAAATGGTCATACTCATTGGATCGGAGCGTATGCCCATTTTCTCTGTTGGAAGAAGTTATTGTCCTGATCAAACCATTGTGTCCACAGGGGGAGAAGGGAAAGAAAGGCAAAAAAGGGCCTAAGGGGGAGAAAGGAGAACAGGGTGCCCCTGGATTAGATGCACCCTGCCCATTGGTATGTCCCAGCTAAGACCTGGAAGTCGCCTCTCGGTGAAGTAGGACAGCGGACTCTTAAGGGAGTAGCAGCCTGTAGCTGAACCCGCACGTTATGGGCACCGGCAGATCTTAGCCGGCATGGAGCCTTCAGGAGAGGCAGCACGCTGCAGTACTTTGTAGGGGCTGTGGGTCGTGTTCTCCAAAAACAGTGCTGGTGTCCAAGGTGCAGGCCGAACACCAGGCTGCTTCTCCCTTCTGCTTTGCGAGCGGCTCTCCGTCCGGTGGGGGCTGGCTGCCGGGCCGCGTCTCCCAGTAACACTCCCAGTTCATTTTTACGAACAGGGATTCCGGGGATTTAAGGGTGAAAAGGGAGAACCAGGGCAGCCTGGTCTGGATGGGCTGGATGCCCCTTGCCAGTTGGTACAGTATTCCCTTTCCTACCTAATCTGTGCATGCCTTACCTTCTCCTATTGACCAGAGGCACGCAGGAGAAATGGCCACATCAGCCTGAATCATCAGTGCATGGCTTGTGCATGGAAACGGGAGCCAGTTTTGTTTCAGCATGACATCCATAGTGCACATTCTCCAGCCAAAGCCCAGATCAAACTGAGAGTAAACTTGTGCATCTTGTATGGACGCACTGCCCACATTATGCTGTAACTGTGTTCATCCCATTAACCAACTTCTTGAACTTAACAAACCAAGCAGCTAAAAATATTGAAAGTGTCGGTTGCTGAATGTAATATGAGTAGTATAGTGACTATTACTGAGTAGTATAGTGCACTGTTTACTATTAATGTTAAGATTAACTCAATAATAATGGCAACGTTAAAAGTAAATCAAAAACAACCTCCAACTGAAGGCCATGGAACCATTTTCCTAAAAATTCCCTTCTTTTTATTAACAAGCTCTAATCTTTGTTCCCAGAAGTATCCCATTGATACCTCTTCACCACAAGACCTGCATTACTAGCATTCCACTTCCTACTCAACACTCTCTTCTGCCTGATATTTGTACCAGTTCTAAAAATCATGTAACAAAAGAAGCGACACAGTACAGTCTCTGATCTGCTGACTGGTTTTTGGTATTGCGTGAGAACCAAGGAATTAAATTGCTTGTGTTTAGGGTTTGTCGAGCTTGGTCATTTAGGTCAGTGTTTCCCAACCTGGTCCTTGGGGACCT
This sequence comes from Brevimyrus niger, assembly GCA_015164015.2. Classification (NCBI taxonomy): domain Eukaryota; kingdom Metazoa; phylum Chordata; class Actinopteri; order Osteoglossiformes; family Mormyridae; genus Brevimyrus; species Brevimyrus niger. The sequence goes on from JAABNY020000015.1 coordinate 8,033,344, forward strand.
CCTGAGAGTCCATGTTTTTGCTCCCTAACAGTTCCAATCAAACTGTCTGGGATGGTGCAAAAACATGAACTGTCTGGGGGTCTCTGAGGAATAGGTTGGGAAGCACCGATTTAGGCAAAAGCACAAGTGTTTAAAGTTTTGAATGGCTTCATGTTAAGCCACAGTGGGAACAGAGGTGAAAATGCATATTACTAATGCTGAATAAGTGCTATACAGTTTAGCTTTTGAACATTTTTAGCATGTTTCGGGCATACTGGCAATATTTATTAAAAGCACCCTTATAATCAAGATTTCGAGAGACTGGGAATGAAAGCATCACCTCCTTTAGTCAGTAAGACAGTAGAATCTTAACTAATAAGTATCAGGCTCCCACTGACAGGTTTCAGATATTTCTAAGTATGAGCTTGTTGGGTTTAATATTTTTAAGCTGGACCTTTCACTCTGCATGAATCATTCCAGTGTCATTTTGGGAGGGTGTGGTACAGAGAAATGTTAGGTGAGTAGGGGGCTTTGTTCGTGTGGAAGCATATCTGATTGTAATCCAACATTTTCATGTGAGGAAGCTCCTAAGGCTTGCAAATGAGGAAGTGTGAATGCATGTTTCATTTTTTTAAGAAATATTGACTCACCAAGGGGAACACAATACTTCAGGACTTATGTTATTATATTTAAAAAACTCTAAATTTACTATTTGGCTTACAATAGTTATAAATGGGTGATTTCTAAAATCATTAGTTTTCAGTACATATACTACAGTGAAAAATAATTGCTCACTACATATTCAATCCCATTCTTACTTGTGGAACAGACTTATATTTGAATTGTCATTCTACTAAAGCACAGGATCACTTGGTTTTTAGATTGTTTTGTCTAATTTAACTGATTTCTCCATCTTGCTCATTATTGAAGCTGCTAGCAGTTTAAAGAAAGCTGGCAAACATGCAGATACACGTTAACAGCGAACGGAGCTGGGACGATTCTTAAAGGCACTTTAATTCTGTGCAAAGCGATGAGTCAGACCCCCCCCCCAAAGTATTCCTGTTGTACCTATTGCGTATCTGCTACAATAATGTGACATGACTGTGTTCCCTTGGGGAGTTTATAGCACTTTGAATGTTTCATTCTTGACATAAACCTGCTGTGAGGAGATCCATATCTGTGGGCCTCCATCCATCAGTACAAAGCAGAGCCGACAGAGCACACGTTCTCTCTTTGTGACTGCAGGGTCCGGACGGCCTCCCGATGCCGGGCTGCTGGCAGAAGGTATGTAAACTGCTTAACGGCATGCGATCGAAACAGTGTAGAATGCGGAAGGCGGGTGAGCTCTGCAGGTTCTCCGCTCTTGAGAGGGATCGTTGTCTGAGGTCAACTCAGTCGCCATAAAGCCAGCTGTCGTCTCTTTCCCAGGCGACGGATTGGATTTATTTTTTTCCCGTCTCACTTTGATGTGGAACAAATCAGATGTTGTCATGATCCGTTATTAGGCTGAGCTCCGTGCTGTGTAGAGAAATCGCATGCTCTGTTAGACAATCATTAAAGGGCCGCCATCAAACATCCCGCGTAACCTGTTTACCTCATATGTCTCTCTCCTGTGCTTTCTTGCAGTGATGAAATCTAACCGAAACGCATGGAGTTTGTAAATAACGCCTCATTTTTTTTTTTTTTTTTTTGTATTTATAGTTTTTTAAATTGAACATAAAGATTATATGAATATATAAAGAATGCTCACGAAGTTTACACGTAGCTGCTTCTACTCACCTGACGTAACAAGTGTTTGTCTTACATCGGCGTTTCGGAGTCGGGGTACTCGGGGCAACTGCCTGGGCCGTGCCAGTCATCATAGCTAGCATGGGCCAAGGGCAAGGACTAGACTGGATGTTAAGACCAAAGCGGACTTGCAGGGAGTCAGGAAGAGACGCTGGAGGGACTGGACTAACTACCACATGGGATAACAGACATTGTCATTTGTTCATCTCAAGCATTCATTTCAGGTTCTTCATCCCTCCATGCCACACTACCAGCTCAAAAGACTAAAACATTCATACCAACAAAAATATTTTAAAAAAATGAGCATGAGTACTGTGCCAAACTAGGCGAATATATGTATGGACATACATATTGCTTTGTGGTGTGATCCTATTTATGGCTTTCGAAACACTAACTGGCTGACGGCTCATTCCGGCTTACTTAAAACAGAAGTACGAAGCTCTGAGTTTGTGATCTTTTTTTTTTTTTTTTTCCTTTTGTCATCTTCCAAAGGGAGTCACACCTTGGCTGGTGGCTTGAACAGATTTGATCACCAGGCAATAGAGACGGGTCATTCTTTTTCTTTATTGTGGCGATGCCCTCAAAGTTGGAGACGCACGCTCCCCCCGGGCCAGCTCCCATGCCGCACTGGGTGTGCGGAGGAGCCTGTGTCCACTTACAACGCGGTGTTGCAAACAGCACCAGTCATTGGCTTAGGAGGGAGGTGTGGGCGTTTCACAGCCCTGTGTGCAGCCTATCAGAGTGTGGACTAAGTTCAGCATCGACTTGGAACATCGCTCTCTGGGGAAGGATAGGTATATGTACCCTCGATGCAGAAATCCTCAGTGAGGGAAAAAGGCGTGTCACAGGATGAAGTACACAGTCATCTCTTCAGATACCAAATAGGCCTCTTCAGTGGACTTTGGTCTTTGCTGAGATACCTGAGTTTGAATGTAGGGGGAAACATCAACACAATCTACTGAGATGATGTCAATGGAACTATTATTTTAAATGTCTTTTTTTCCCATTGTAATTGTTTGAAAATTTTTGTTGTTCATTCCCTTTGTTGGAAATACAAATATTTTAACATGCTTTGAGTAATAAGTACAGTCTGATTATTAAAGAATGATAATCTAGTTATGTACATTACTACAGTATTAAACCACAGTTGTACTCAGTGTTTTATGTTATGAACAATTATAATTTTTTTGTTTGTTCATTTAATGTACTAAATGTTTTCAGCAGAAATAGTTCCCATATAAGGTCATTTACATTGATCATGGAGACTGACAAGAAACATAGATTACAAAACTTGTATGGATTTTTATCAAAAGTACAATTGGAAAAAAATATTTTTTGCTGAAATATAAAATAATGTGTCACAGTTAATGCCAAGAGCTCTGCATATGAATTTTGTTAATCGCTACAATTAGGATTAATTAGCCTTTGTTCATTTTGTCGCAGAGAATGTACAGACTATCTTCAACGTTAGTGTGTAACTGTATAGAGACGTCACTTTTAAGCAATGAGTAAGATTTCTGAAAAGCTATTTTATTTCCACAGTATGAGTTTCAGTCTACTGCTTTGTAACACAAGGGAGACCTTGACCTTGACCTTTCAGCAAGCCGAGCCTTGTTTCGTTTTATTTTTTTGCTGTCCAAAATCCAATTCCTGGCTTTACACCTACAGCAAACAAGATTTCAACAGAAACTGCACAGTTTCAAAAAATTGGTCTTTTGAAAGCTAGTTTAAAGCAGCGGAAGAATGTATTGCATTAATTCACAGTTCTTTTCGTACATGAGGAAGTTGTGTCTCAAAAGCACAGTGTCAAAATGGTCCACCAGACCATTCTGAATTAGGGGATTTAATCAAAGGTACATTTTAATGGTACAGTCTTTTTGGACAGCAACTGACAAGGGTCAATCAGAGTGGGATGTTAATGGTAGATATTCCATACATTAATATTACTCCAGAGAGGACAAAATTAATCAATTTAATGAATTTTGACTCATACTGAAGCTAGTTGTGCATTGGCAAATTTGTTACCTTACATTCCAGTGCAGGCTGTAGGTTGTTTTTTTTCTCGGTTTATTCATAACAAAAAGGCTGCACCAGTTAAGAATAATCATCTTACACCTTTAACATTTTTTGTTTAATTTGACCATTGTAATTTTAGCCATGTCAGTCACCTGAAAGCAAACAGCCATACTGACACAATGAAAATAACAGTATGTAGTAATTGTTCTTAATGCCTGCACACCATTTTCGTATTAAAACTGAAGCATAAATGTACAAATAATGCTTAAAATAATGCTAAACATTGATGTTCAGTAAACTTGATTATATGCTTTACTTTGCTTTACCATGGTTGAATGACTGAATGACCCATTCTTTCGGCAATATCGTTTTCCTTTTCGATGTAAATGTTTTTTTTTTTAAGCCTGAAATGATTTTCTTCTTTGGTGTTAGTAATGGTGCTACGGGCTTCAGAAAGGCACTGAAGGAAACGTCCTATAGGTATAACCATTAATCTATCAGGCAAAAGATATTGTGTGTGTGCGTGTTTACGATAATTTAGCGTATTGCGTATACTTTTATATTTGTATTGTGACTTTAAATGGTACATTATTTATTTTTATACGTATTCATCATATTGGTTTTAATCAGGCATTCCTTGTGACATGGGGTATTCAAGGTCCTTATACCAGCACGTTCATTTCTATTTCCTAATTTAATTTATCAGAGTCTATGGAGATGACCTCACATTTGGAAAGGACACACATGCATCCTAAACTGCTATTTTGCTGTAATCAAATAATACAGTATTTCACCGTTCTCTTGCGGAGTAATCTGATTGTTGGTGAAGGACACATTAGAATGGTGTGGTCAATATTCATTATGTATTGCATAACGTTATACAGAGCATTTTATGTCCAATATTGGTTTGACTTTTGTACCGTCAACATAATTAACTGTAGACGTTGAATATTATACATTGAATAAAAGGTTGCTGTGGAGGTTGCATCACATGACCAAGGTCATATGATTTATCTGTTCAGTGACAGTGAGTCTGCCAGCTCTAGGTTTGTCGTGGAAACTCAGCTGTATGGTTTCTGGGTGGGTTTTACATTTCCATTGTTATGAATTGTTATGAGTACTGCTTTGGCATTTCTTCAGCAACTCTGTGTGCTACTCTTGTGTGAAAACAGACTGGAACACCATTCAGAACCAGGCATTGTCCCATTAAATACACACAGATATATGTAATGCCATGTGTCTGCCCAATACACAATTATAGGCAAATGCCAGAGTTTCAAACTGTTTTTTCTTTTCTTGGAGCATTAATAAATCGCCTGTAACTGTCTAGGTTAATGAATCACCTACACAGACATTTTTTTGTTGAAACAGTGGTTCTTCTGCTGTGTACCGATTTCTCTTTTATTTCAATTTCATTCTTTGTCTTAGAATTGAATGTAGATTTTGAACTTGGCGAGGTATAGATACGTCATTCAGTATTCATTAATGTGAGGTAAGAAAAGACAAACATAGAAGTGTGTTGTACGTATTTACATGATTACATGGATGCCATACATTCTCAACTGCAGCTGCATTTGTACATACAATTGTAATTACAGTTGTGTTACACTCACTGTATCATTGTTTGGTGAAAAGGTAATTGCGTTTGGTTGTGAAGGTTTAGCTCTTACAATTGAAGTCAACAGCCGATTTGTTTGCTTCCTGGGCCTTTGTAATTCTGGCTCCTCACAAAGATCCATCCTCAGCACAACCAAATTTAATTCCACGCCTTCCTTCACTGGAATTTCCCTGATGGATTTGTTGAATCGTCTGCCGGTCTTTCTGAACTTCACACCGAGCAAGGTTCCCTGACAACCTCGGGGTAATCTGCGTGACAAAAATAGAGTTGCGTGTTGAATTTTATCACCGTTTGCCTACAGTATGTTCCGCTGTTTCTATGTGAATCCCCTGCTACTAACCCCCTTCCATAAACATTATATAACATTTTGATATAATTCACTACTGCAGCAGAATTTGAGCTGTCTGATTTTTTCTCCATTGGTGTTATTCCTCTAATAGTATTTCCTTTGGCGGTAATCCAAACCTCAGAATTTGTATTTAATGTTGTCGTTCCCAATGCTGTTATCTGGCTGTGAACCTTGCGGATGCTGGTATACATCATCACGCTGTAAAATGTCCATATCCAGAAATCTATGGTGCGTATTCAGACTTTTGAGTTCTCAGTTCATATAAAGTGCATTCAGAGCTGAGGATAATGATCTGTGAACTTAGTCTTGGCCACGTTGTTGGAGCCGAAGGCCGCGCTGTGCAAACAAGGTGACACATGAATGTCATTTTTCTGTCCAACGTAACTCTTTAAAAGTTTTGTTTTAGGGTCTTGGGTTGAGCACTCAGTTTATTTTCCTCCTTTGTATTTCGTTTAATTTGTTATCATCCATCTTTTTCATTTTCATTCTTAATGTTTGTATCTTTCGGTTTGCTGATGCTTCCAGATTTGGCAATTTCACATTATTTCAGAGGCATTTCATGAGGCTGTACTGTTGGAACCAAATAAATCCACTTTTACATCTTTCAAATGTATAACATTTATATGTTTTGTTTTTACCAACTTAAGACATTTGAAGTTGCTGCCCAGCCACCACATCTTCATAATAAGTATTTCAGCCGTTCTTCTCTGGAGGGATTAATTGGAAACGGCAAATAGAGGTGATATGTGAATAATTACTTTTTTGGAAGTTTATTTTTCTGTCCTTAATTCCCAGTATAGATAGCAATCCTCTGCCAATCTTACACTGGAAAAGAACAGATGACTATGTAAATACACATCACTTGTGGGCCATGTGAGCAGAAAAATATAAAAAGAAATTTTTTTTTACTTCCATTCATAAATTAAAAAAAAAAACTACTTTAAAAACTAGGATTATCATCGTGTTTTAAGGGCAGCCAATCATGCAAACTGTCAGAGCTGACATCACAGGGCTTAAACCTGGTGTTCTGCTTGGGATCCAGTAACCTCTGTCCTGGTTCTGTGTGTGTGAGGTTTGCATCTTCTACCTCTGTCATCATGGGGTTTCCTCCAAGTCTCAGACTTCCTCCACACATCCCCAAGACACACAAAGGTGAACTGGACTTGTGACATAGTGCATGGAAGTGAAGTGTGTGTGTGCCCCCTGTGATGGGTTGGCACCCCATCCGTGGTAGCTCCCTGCCTTGCAGCCGAACCTTACGGAATAAGCTGTAACCTTGAATAGGACAAGTAGGTACAGAAAATGGACAAAAGGATGGGACTATGCTGCCTTACCTGCTTTGTCAGCAGGCATTCTGACGTACAAAGCAATAATCCACAACAAAATTACAGAAAAAAAAAAAATTTTAACAAAGTTTTGCAAATTATTTTCCCATCATGACCAGTTACTCTAGTTGTGATGTTGGTTTGGAACAAAGAGAAGCCAAGTACTGTAGGTGTACCAGCACACTGCCTGCAGGCATCCAGAGCCCCCAGAACACACATTCAGACCCAGGAAGAAAATAGCTCTGTGACACAATCTGCATAAAACCGTGCGTCTCAGTCACTGAAGCTGCCATGAAAAAACAAAAACAAAATAAACGACGTGGATTTTCGGGAGAGATTTTCAATGCCGTAATGCCTCGAACATGTCCTCCAGCTGAAGTCAAGATATCAGCAGGGTTCATGTGGACAGGAGATAAACAATGTTATGAGCCGGGCCTGAAGCGAAAGCTGGCGTGATGTATAATCTTTCCAGTCGACTTTCAAAGAGGCAAAAATAAAGTATCGAAGTAGAGTCCATCACTTCAGGTACATGACACAAGATTAATTTTGAACAGATTTAAAAAAAAAAAAAAAATTCAGATCAAGAAATTCTCTTGGACAAAGAGCAAAACTCCTGCCACAGCAGAGGAACCTCACCTATGTATCTTTTAGGCAGCATGAGTCCGATTACCTTCAGGGAGGGAGCCATCAATCACTCACTGGAAGCGGTTTGCGGGGACCGTGACGAAACTGGAGAAGGGGAACTTTGATATGCCTTAATGAGAAGGGAAGACGGGCCAAGGCACACTCAGGACTCAGACAATAAGTGCACGAAAACAAACTCTGCTACCAAACGCCTTCAGTGGGAATGACAGATTGCAGCTAAGGGAACAGTGGTGAGGTTTCATACATGAGATTCTTGTACGCCGGGCCCAAAGCCTCGTGCGGCTTCTCCCGTTTCTTCCCCTTAGTACTAACAGCAGATGGTTTTGCCATATTGCATATTTACTCTCAATTTATTACCTGTATTACAGATGCATGCTTCTCAACGGAAAGCACACACCACTGACCTGTTCTGACTCCGCCCCTCAAAACAATAGTACACGTATAAAATTAAATACTTCAAATTAAGTGAGCGATCTATGTCATGCTATGTCATGAAATGAGTAATCTATGTCATACGTGGGGGGGCAACATCAATGTCAGCATGATTTACATTTGTAGAGAATAAAAATAATGGTTAAAAAATACCGAAGGCGCATGACTGTGACACACAGACGCAAGAAAAAAGACAATAGTGCCACCTTGAGGATTTCTGGGCAAAAGTCCCTTTTGACAAAGGCAGCAGCTTGAAACAAAAGCAGCAACGAAACTTAAAAGTTTTCAGTGGAACTAAACAAACTATCCTGCTGCCAATGAAGGCGACACATAGCAAATCGGTCAACCGGCAAATCTTTTGTGAGATGACTGATAAATGACAAGAATATTTTGTCTGCTAACTTCGCTCTACAGTACTGATGCAGCATCAAACCACTTACCCTGAGCAAAGGTTGTGGCCAATATCCAAGGTAACACAGCATGGGTAGGGAAACACCCCAGATGAGACGTGAGTCCATTGCAGGGCACATACACACATTTTCATATGCCATGGAAAAATATATACCAATTAACCTAAATGTGTGCATTTGGACCACAGGATGACTCCTATATTCCACAGGGAGAATTTATACCATTTATACAAACAGCCTTCAGAGACCTACACACAATAGTGTGATAAATCCTTATTCTCGCACAAATTACAAATGGCAGTCTGATGGTGAAACCGTCAATTATATCATTCCTAATCCCATCCCAGCACAAATCTATTAAGAAAATAATAAGACGACGACCACCATGGACTCGGGGGACATTTCTTCAGCTTAACACAGGAAGTGTTCAGGTAAGGAAAGGACCTTGAACACATTTCTCAGCTCCGTAATCATGGAAAATACCTGGACACATAATCAAACACAAGCTAAAATTAATAAAATGCAACTGCACAAGCGCAGAAACGCCGCACTGATGGACGGCACTAATAAAATATTAACAATGAGTAGTAAATACCTCCCCTACGCAACAGCATCTTGAAAACGCTAAGAAACTCGTTGATCTCTCGCACATGACTCCATACAAGACCTGACATCCTGGCCCAGCCAGTGAGCTCATTTATCCTTTTTGCGGCCGAACAGGAAATATGGCACTTTAAAAAAATGCGTCAAGCCCAACTCATCCTTAATGCGCACCCAGAAACACACCGACAGACAGAACAACCTGTTAAGTACAAACGTTTATTTCTGGTCTTAGAAAAAGGATCACAGCTGGACAGAAGTTCTGCAGATTCAATGGCTGTGTACATCAAGCGCAGTTTTGAAGTTGAGAGACAAAGACCTTCAGGATTTAGAAACAAAATCCAAGATGACTCTGCTCAGTGCAGATCACTGTACTCTAACTGCAATACATTGAGGTTCTGGTCTGTTTACTATAAAAAAAAAAAAAAAAAAGCTGTAGATTATGCATCAAGAGAACAGGGGATGAAATTTATTACCAATGTGTCAGATTTCCTAATTTATGACAACAATGCAGCTGGATCTCCAAAGTGCCGATGGGCTCAGCAGCTGGGTCCTCCTGTTCCCATCCTGGTCCAGCGGTGTCCCGGCAGCCCCGGCACCAGGAACCAACTCCTTTATCCCATTAGGTAACCCCTGTAACAAAGAACATCTCTCTGAAGCTCTGAAGGACATCAGAAGATGATGCATATAATGATTAAATGGAAAGGACCGTCTTAATGTGAGCGAGAGCAAACTAAACAAAGCATCTTGTAGCCAAGTTGGATGCTCTCCAGCCAACATCGAAAATATGCAGAACTGCAAAGAGTGTGGAATACAGCTACACGGACATAGTGTGCGTATCTCAAGAGCAAAGCAGTCGGAGTATGCCTCATTAGAAATCCACCAATATTTCTGTATAGAAGAGCAACGAGTTGCAAAATTCTGGGATTTCTCCCAATAATTTCCATATTCTCCAGTTAACTCCCATGGAAAGTTTCCCACTAGGAATATTTCCAAACTGCCTCAGCTTAACTTCCCATGGGATGGAAATTTTCCTCCATTTGGAAACCTAGCAACTGGCAATGTGTAGCACAAATTAAATTTAAAGTTTCGAGGGTTTCATAAAAAGGTCTTACCCTAAGCTTCACTCTCAACTGTAGGGTATTTATGGAAAAACTCTAGATAATTGACAATTTTGACAAACTTTCCCTTTAAAAATACGACGCCAGTTACGAATATCAAAACATAAAAGTGACTTACGGCAGCTTCATCCTCATGAAGACGCGGGCCATGAAGAAGCTGAGCAGCACGCTGACGAAGCCGATGAAGAGAAGCAGGAAGCGGTTCAGCTTCGGGATGTTGGGGGCGTTGGAGCGATCCAGGATGATAAAACCCAGGCCGCCCATAGTGAAGAGGAAACTGGAGGCCAGTCCCTCCATTATGTACTGTCCATTAACTCTGAGGAGGGGGAGCATTGTCAGAGCAGTAGGTGCTTAATCGAATCCCCACCCTCCCTTCAGAACACACTCCAACATCACCCCCCAGCAATGATTTCCTGATTTGAAACTAGTAGCAGCTATCCACGCATACAATCTCATTCACAACCAAATGCTGGTATGCACCTAATGTAATATGTTTTGCAAACTACCCCAACGCTTTTTATGTAGACAATTTTGGGTATATAATGGAATAATATAGATTTCCATAAGATTTCTTGCGTGGTAGACTCTGAAAGAGTGAGTGTCACGCCAGATGTGTGAGAGACGGCAACCCTGATGCCCCTAATTAAACTTGCCTGCTGCAGTCCTGAGCAGCATGACAACAAATCACCAAGACATAAAGCAGCATCTGCCTGGTCCAGCTTCGGCACTGTAAATTACCTGTATGCTAAAAAAGCGACGGGCCTCTGGTGTCCATGTTCATCGGTCATGGAACCGACACTCGGAGGTTCAACAATCACATCATAGATAATCCCTGAAAAATAAACCAGAAAACGTGTACTAGCTATTCAAGTAGTTAGTCTGCTAACTCCAAGGGACTGCCTTTTCACCACTTAACAGTACAACACATTCTCGTTATGGCGATAAACTATATGGAACATATTTAGGCAAAAAAGAATAACTAAAATTATCCTGCAAGTATGCATATACCATTCGTGTTACTTAGTTAGCTAGCTACTCACCTCCCGTGATAAGAAAGTACGAGACAATCACCAGTGCATAGACCGTCATTGCGGATGGCATATGCAGAAATGAAGGCCTTTTGAGTTTTATATTTGGACATTCCAAAACAGTAAATGGAAGACCGAAGATAGTCTCCATTGTTTTAAAAATCCGAGGAAAAGCCGTACAGGCACTACTCTGATATGATTCTCAGAGCCGATAGTCTGAAATCCTGACGTGGCCCAAAATGTAGGCAGGTCCTAGCTGATGCATAATAAAAGACGTATAATAATATAATGATAATACACCATAGTGTAAGAAAATAAATAACTAAATGAAATTTCGGAAACTATAAAATATTTCATATTTTTTTTTTAAATGCTTAAATAATAATATCATATTTCCTTAATAAAACGTTTTCATATATCATTCTCAAGGCTGATAAGACCCGCTACGTTTGACGTGGCAAATGCGGCAGCAAAGAGGTGAAACTGTGATTCATGTATGGCCATTACGGCTACAACCCTGTGTCAGTTAGCGAGGCACGAATCACGCTGTAGAGCCGTAATGGTGTGTAGTTTCATTATTGCCTTAGTTGGGAATTGTAGTTCCTACTTTGATATCGAAGGTTAAACTGACGATGGAGGATTCCAAGTTTTCGGGACCCTGTAATGACTACGCGGATAAGGTGGATGGACTCAATATTAACCGTAAAACTAAGTAGATTAACCCTTATAAAAATTCTAATTGAAACCAGTAAAGCGTAATACGTTTTTTTTCTCAGTCGCTTTAGTACATTTCAGATCAGAAATTAAATTCTCACAACTACAAGTACAACCTCCACATTATCGAGTCACTTGTGCACATAATAAATGCAAAGTGTCATTGTTTTGGTCAAATTGCAAATGCTTAGTCACAATCACGCAAATAATTGCCTACAGTCATCAAACATCAACAGTTGGTCAAAATGTTTTATACTGGTCCTCTGTCCCACCTACACAAAAAAATCTAGGTATTAGTTCATTGTCTTTGAATATGACACAGGGAATTAAAACAGTCAAGTCAAGTCATTTTTATTTATATAGCGCTTTTAACAATTTACATTGTCTCAAAGCAGCTTCACAAAAAAGAAATGAAAGTTTGAACAATAATAGATAATCAAAAATGTTTGTGTAC
>JAABNY020000015.1:8101935-8123450 GCA_015164015.2 Brevimyrus niger
GGGGGGGGGGGGGGGGGGGGGTCGGGGGCGGCCTGAAAAAGCAAGTGAGTTATATTATAAGCCATTTCTCAGAAAGAGACAAAGAGAGTGAGCGAATATACACGGACGATGAGTGTCTCGTCATTACGACAAATCGTCGCGTCCCCAGACTAGTGGGGGCAGCCTGCCCTTGGTGTTTTACGCCGCTTAATACATTAGGTAACAGCAAAGCTCGAAAATAGTCCGCATTGATCGCGTGTCATATTTCTCATTCTTTATGACCCCTCACCTTGAGGTTCTGTTGATTGCAGCTCTCTCTCTGCCATGGAGGGGTGGGGGGGGTGGTTACCTTACAAACTCCAGAGTTAGCAGAACCAAATCTGAGAAAGCTGGTTTTCCCTTGACTTCCAAGGTCAAGGTAAATTCATTTGGCCCTTACCTAACCTTCACCATATCAGTTATACTAAAACGACGACTGAATCCCTCCCACAATACAGGCCTCTCACGAAGGCTCATCCTGCCCAGACGCTGGCCTACGCAGTGACCAATCCCATAGTGCTTCTTTAAAGATGATCAGAGTGTTGCAGCAACCAAGAGACACAGCAAACTGCGTCCGTGCTAAACAAACAGCCGTTAAACAGCCAATAGTAGGATTAACCGAAATCCATCCTATAGCCAAACAGAAGCTAACAAATCACAAAAGAGGATGACCAACTGTCTAAGTGCGCAGGGTAAAAGTCTACAATAGAGCGGCCATGTTTGATCAACCGCTGCTTCAACATGGGTCCCAAAAAAAACCCCTGGAGGCACAATGGCAGCCATAACAATGGCTCAGCATGGAAATAGCCTTCAGCCAAAGGAAACGGCTTTAGCCAGAGCCTGTCGCGTCCATGAAAGGCATTTGCTCGCTGGCCACTTCAGCATCCACATTGATCGTTGAGCTTCAAAGGAAGAGGGTCCCCATCAGGCCCGTTTTAAAGCCGCATGGACCATGCCGTGGCCCACAGGTCAGCGGCTGCCTGCGAGCTACACAATCCCCTCCGAACACGGACCACGACCACCGAGCCAAGCATGTTGCTGTCCATGGTTCTGAAGTAGGCCAGGAGCTCAACCCTCATAACGACACAGTAATTCCTATATCAGGGGTGTCAAACTCCAGTCCTGGGGGGCCAGAGCCCTGTGTAGCTTAGTTCTTTCCCTGTTCCACCACAAATGATTCAACTCAAGTGCTGTGTGGTAATTAGCACAAGCTGGTGCAAGGAGTTGAATCAGGGGCGTTAAATGAGGAGAAACCCAAAAATGTGTAGGGCTCCGGCCCCCCAGAACTGAAGTCTGACACCCCTTTCTTATATGGCTCAGTTTAGGCAAACTGCACTGGGTTCTTGAATATACAAAGCTTGCGAACGGCGGTGAAGTCGATTAACAAGTGCCGACGAAGCGGCTTACATTAAACTAAAAAAGTTCCGATTAACTGCCCCACTTCCTGCAGCGGAGAAGGAGGCTTTGATGCTGTGATACGGTGACAAAGCCATCTGAATGACAAAAGCTACGTGACAATGCTCCGGACAAGGCCAAGCGTGGCACTGAAGAGGCCGAGAGCGGCTCGCCGAGGGGGGCACGTGTGCAGACTCAGCTAACATCAGCAGGCGGAAGGGGAGGGCGGCAAAACACACACACACACACACAATAGTCACTTAAAATGGAAATGAGAAGAACATTCAAACAGTTATTCTCATACGATGTAGTTAATTGAGAGCACACCACTGGGCTGCCCGCCCTGTCTGGGCACAGCGATGCCCCGATGGTCCCATGGGAATGAGGGCTGCCACTAGCGACTATTTTTCTCTCCATTAATCCATCGACTATTTTACCGATTAGTCGTTTAACCTAAATTTATTTAAGCAAAGTTTATTAGTTAATTTTATTTTGACAACAAAATAAATGTATGTCATTGCAGGGATTTAAATAACGGACACCGGACTTACTTACTTACAGTCGCAGTTTGAGTTAGCAGCATGCCTAAAATATTAATAAGGGGCGTACTGTGATGCCCAAATCTGTATAAATTTGGAATATCCTTAGGCTTATTAAATTCAGGTAATGAAGCACACTGCATGCTACTGTTTTAGAAAATCATGGAAGCGATAAGCACTGAAGCTGCGGTGAAGAAACAGAAACAGACAGCCGAACAGCCACAGCATCTACTGAAAGAGGAGATACTGTGAAGGTAAAAAGACTTTTTTTGGTAAATACAATTTTTACTTTTATTTCATTTCACGAATCATTTCATTTTGTGTCCGTTTTCATTTCAGTTACAGTTTACAATAATAACGCTGGTCCCAATGAACCCTACATTTACAAAGACACACATTATAATAACGAATGCATACAATATCATAAGTCCAGCTTCTGAAAAATGTAATGGAAACTTCAATGGAAGCTATGACATTAATGATGAGTGTATTTAGCAGCTACAAGGACAAAAGATATTGAAACACTGTCTGTACTAATGGTAATTTAATAAACATCAACAGAGAAACAACAGAGAACACGTAGGGTGGTTCTGCTTATTCTGGCGGCCAAGAACAGCGCCTGTGCATTTTCTCTTTAGATGCTCGCGCGTAGCGCTACTGCCCATGTATTATGCCATCGAGCTTTGCACACTGTAAAACCGCCTTTTCTGTTGTGTGATAATCGGAACTACTCCCATAATTACATAGTGGTATTACAGTAAAAGATTTGTTATAACTGAAGCGTTTTAGAAATAAAAAAAACAAACAAATATGTCAATTTAAAATATTGATGTTGATGCATTTTCAGCATCAATGTCATTGACTATGTCGACTAATCATCGCAGCCCTAGTGGGCATGACAGGAAGTGGGGGAGGAAGTGATGACAACCTGACACCATACGTTCCGGTCTAGGCCCAGTCCTACCCCCCCCCCCGCCCCCGCTGCTTGTTGGCATTTACCATGACTAAGAAGTGCAGTTGAAGGACACCATCTGTATACTTTGCGCATCTGCCACTTGGTCTGTGCTGCATGACGCGATCCTACCCCCCAGATACACCTGTCACCTGCATTTGCATAACCCCCCCCCCCACCACCACCACCACCACCATCACAGGTGCAGCTGGAGTTGGAACACGCAGGAGCAGACATGAGCCCCCTGCTTCATCCCCCATCTCCATGAAAAACAAGCCTTCTTTCTCTAAGCATTGAGTCATTCATTTACTAACCCATTCATTCGACATTCTGAATGTCACACAGACAGACCTATGTACCGTCACTGTAAAGCATTCGGTGCGGACAGGTTTGAAAAGACGCTTATAGACCTCACCTCCCTCACCTTCATCACGACCTTCACGCCCTCCATAATCAGGATCAAACAAACTAATAACAGGTATCCTAATAGACTTTTTTGAACCAGGAATAGCAGACAGAGTTAAAGGCGCCGAAGAAAAAGGCATGATTTTGCACGGTATGAATGAACAGCCCAGCTGACGTATGATTTAACACGTCTCCTCATGCAAGAAACAAATAAGTCAGACCTGGCAATGCGAGGCTTGCCCACTCATCCCAGAGGAACACAGAGTTATATATTTAGTGAGTACAAAACAACCTAATGTTTTCGTAGTATTTTTTTTTTTTTTTTTTATAATGACGGTGACAGTGTTCTGAACACGGCTGTATTCACAGCTGCCATGACAGCTGCAAAGGTCTCAGTGTCCATTCTTCTGGCCTCTGGAGCTGTGGTCATAACATTTTTTGGAAATTGCCATTTCCATTGGGATTACTCCTAGAAGTTCGGACTCCGAGGACATGAAGTCCGGAGCCTCCCCGAAAATCTGGCCTAGCGAAATCCCACCCGCCCGCCCCCCCAGAAATGCAGTCACTGCCGGGCCTCAAGGGAAGTCTGCCCTCCGGCCGCGAGCCGCCCAGCATGACCAGGATAACGACAGGTGGGGAAGTGATGAGGCGGCCGGCCTGCAGAAACGCCGCCAGTTGCCATCTGATGAGCAGATTCTACAGCAATTAAACACACACACACACAAACACACAGGTTTGGAAGTATTCCTTTGTGGGGACCCTCCATTCATTTCTAAGGGGAAAGTTCTAATCCCAACACGATGACCCCTACTCAGCCCTAACCTTAACCATAAGTAACCAAACAAAATACATTTGGTCCCTACAATATAATATAAACATAATTCACACACACACACATACACAAAGACCCTGCTTGGGTTTATTCCTTGGGTCTATTAACAAGCGCAATGAGGACACGGATTTAACCACATAAGCCGGAAGGTTGGCGGTTTTAGTCCCTGAATCTAAATCAGTCAGGTAAAACATCCAAGCATATACACCAGCAAATGTAGTCCCCATAAATCAGTGCTAACAGTTCAGGTTAAGGTGCTTCGGGTACATCAAATCCACACTGAAACAGAAGCAGGATGAGCCGACTGCTACACATGGACCGACTCGACAGAGGTTATTTCGGGTAGCAATAACTCAGGGACAGCGGAGCTCCGCTTCAGCTACTTCATACTTCTGCTCGAATCAATAACTGCGTATTTCACCACATATTTATTTATTTATTTATTTAATCGGCCAGCGTACATCTGCAGCGGACGGAAGCCGGCGATAAAACGCTGACCTGCGAAATTTATGCCGACTCGAATATGTCAGTCTAGAAGCCGGCGTGTTGAACGCTCACGATGCACTGGCAAATTCATCTCACGCAAAAAGCAAAAAAAAAAAAAAAACTGTTGCTGTTTTCTGTGTGCTAAGTCGCTTTCTCTGCTTCATGGCAGAATATATGTCTGACGCTGTAGTGGGAGTGAAAAACAAGACTTAGATCCCGCAAACATGTCTGCGAATGGCTGACAGTGAGCTTCACAGATCAGCCAGAGACACGTGCCCGATTACTTTAATTGTAGTTAATTAAAATTGACGGGATCACAGAAAGCGCAGCCGTGTTCACAAGTGGATCCGTGCAGCGCAGAACTAACAGCAACTGCAAGGAAACGGGGACGAGTCGACCTTTCGGGGTTCGTTTACGGCACCCTCGGAGCGGCAGCGATCGCGAACCGACAGCCACACGACGATATGGAAGACCCAGTCAAGGTAATGTCAGTGCCCCCCCCAGCAATCACACATGCCACATTTCCTTTCAAAGATTGCAGCAAGTTCAGACACCACCTCCCTTCACCCACCGGGCTGGATTTAGAAACTGTGCGTCATAGCAATATCGATATGATCCGGAATGTTCTTTCTGCAGGCGGGGATTACTCTCGTGGCCTGCTGGCGTGTGCGTTTTTCAAATCTGTGCGTCCGCAGCGACCCGGAAGGGCCCTAGTTCCTCCCGAGTGCCCAAGAGATGATCGAGCCTAGAACGTGCTCCCCCAGGAATGCCCACATCAGCATTGGACTCACCCCAAATCGAGAAAAAATGCAGACGGCCTGTACTCGTGTTTATATATTAGTAGCATGACAGGGGTCACACCTCTAGGTCTAGAACTACAAGTAACTAGAAGAGCTAAGATGTCTTGGACCCACCTCCTCTACAATATGGTTGGTTATCTTTCTGAACCTATAATTTTTCTTTCTGCCTTCAGAACAGGTAACACTCCTACATGTGTGATTTCTCCTCTTGATCCCATAGCGAGAAGAGCAGTGAGGTCATGCAGTTGTTAAGATGACAAACTTTAAAATGCTAGTGGGGGGCTGGGACCCCATGACTATCAAAAACCTCATAGTGTTATGCTACATAGTCCTGACTCTCAGAAATGCAGCCTGATTGCCATGTGACATACATGACCGATATGCTGTTGTCAGGAAATTATGGGAACCTCTATTTACAGTTTAACATGAGATCAAACAAAGGTATGATCTGAAATATAAAATGTGAAAAGATATGTAAAAAACATGTTATCAGCTTCAGCCCATGAAATATTTTGAAGTGTTGAAGATTTGCTCGGGACAGAACAGTCGTCAGAACGTGGACAGCAGGAAGCAATTTATCGGGGCTTATCGAAACGGACAAAAGTATTATCGTGCAACTGTCAACTTTCCTCTCACGACCACTACCAGAGCAAAGGGCCACACCCAGAAACGCAAGATGGGCACTGAACTGAGCAAACTGACAGATCAGGTCAGGGCACCGAGAGGGGGAAAAAAAAAAAAAACAGATCCTGTGCTTATATTACAGGTAATACGGCACAGGTGGAGGCAGTGAATGTGATCTGCACATGGCTTCAGCTATGTCCCCATGGGACATCCACCCCCATCCTACACTGAGGCATAGCCAGCTGAAAATAAAACAGAATTATTCACTGATGAAAAATGACCGAGCATAGGAACAAATGAAAATATCTGCTTTTTTTGTAATAAAAATATCAATAAAAGACCTGTTACTGAAATACACCTTTGACTAGATTCCAGGTGCAAGCACAAGGATCATTCACGCAATCATGAATCACAATGAATGAGATCTGTATCACTCTGTGTTAATATCAGAGCACAATGTAATAGCATACATAATCAACCTAATATGATTTCATATGGTTCAGAATAATTTAATAAGAATTCAGTATTTACTGTCAAATATTGTCACCCATCTTTATGCAGAAGGACTGCTCACAGTACAAACCTCTGAACCGCTTGGTTTTCTTCTGTGTCAACAACTATCCAGCCTTAGTGCTGACAAGCCTGTGAATAAGAACACTAATTAAAGGATGCCTTTCAACTCCATTTTGAAAATAGAACTCTTGGGCGGAGCGTGTGATTGGCATACTCGCATTTAGCAGGAGCCAATCAGAGAGAAGTCCAGGCCTGACTGAATGTGTGCTGCGATCAAAGGAGGCACAGGGCGGATAGGCCTGGGAGAGCTTCATGTCTTTTCATGCGAGATTATCTTCACACTTCCCGCTACAGGTGTGGTGAGCACAGGGAACAAGGGAGTCAAGTAGCAGTCTTAAGAGGCCGGCAACCCTGCGAAAGCTGTGAAATTAATCTGAGCCTCGACCTTGCTGGAAGTGCTTAGGATTGGTCGAGGGACGCTCACACTTGCCTAATGTAAACAAGGCCTTGAAGACTACTTTCACTTTTGTGTGACTGTGAGTCCTGTATGTGATTTACACCATACTTCCCTAGGCCAGGAAGAATGTTCCTCATCAGTCCATCCATTTCTCCTATGCAAGGTCACACGGGTTCTGGAGTCTCTGGGTGCAACCCATCACAGAGCACACCTATAAGCAGTTCGGAAACTCCAATTAACCTCAGCGCGGTTCTGGACCGTGGAGGGAAACTGGAGGACTTAGAGGAAACCCCATAAAGACACAAGTAGAACCTGAAAACTCTAAACGCACAGAACCTGGTCCCAGAGGTATAAGGCAGCAGTGATAACTACTGCATCACCACTGAACTCGGGGTGTTTCCAGCCCTGCTGTTCAATCATAGCCCATATTGCATCATGGGGAAGAGTACTAATGTAATCTTGGGGCAGGGATCTCCAAGGCTGCAAAGGATCTAGGATCAAGGCTCCTCACTGAGTAGCATGAGAGGCGGAGCATTCCTGGCTAATGGTATAGGAGCAGAGTAGGGAGGGTACCTGGGCTTCACCAGAAGAGAACGTGAATGATGCAGAAGGGCTTAACTTTGGGGTGAAGATTGTGGGGCTGGAGATCTCTACCCAGTTTGTGATTATTTAGGGGGTGTGGGGTCGTATTACCTGGTTTTAATTATTGATTGCGGGTGGGTCACAAATTCCGCCCCCCCCCATAATTTATACTCATGATATGAACCAAGGGCTTCAGGAGCACAGAAGAAACCCAGCACTGCCCGTAAAGGTTAAAATGCATCTCGTATCAATTACCGTGCAAATCAATAAAAGGTGAGCGATTCCGATTGCTGAGGCTGAACCCTCCCATGCCGTCTCCTACCCGACTCCACTGGCCCCCGGTGACGCTTATCGCCAATCCAGATGGCCGGCAGTCAAATGCAGCCTAACAGGGCAAGAGTCAGGGCTGGTCACGTAAGATGCCGAGGGACCAGACCCTAAGGAGATTAACTGAGAGGGATAACCATATTTAGAAGAGTAATTCCCACCTCAGGCCACACTGTCACTCCCACTGCCACCATATCCTTGAAGCCAAAGCAAGATGTACTCTATTTATGACCTCTTGTTTTGACTTGCTATTTCTGTCACTTGCGGACTGAGAAGGCTGATGGCCCTCGGTTCAGTCTGGAATGCAACAGGGTGCAGCGCGTGTGCTAAGTGCCAAAGCATTCTCAATTTCGCTGTCAAGTGACAATGACAATAAAGATTCTTATCTATCTATCTGTGATAGTTCCTGACAAATATGCTACTTTTCGGCTCCTTGGCATTGCCAGAACTTTCCGTTGAAAAGCTGACCTGGGCACAGGTCTCCTCTCAAAATGGACCGTATGGTGGTCTGCGAACATTGCCGTGGCCCTATCTACAGGAATCCCCCTAGCTCTGCATGCGTGTTTAGCTTGCATCTTTTACTCATGGTTTCCTTGCCTTCCCACCTCCAAAACCTTGCAGTTCAGCTCAACTGATGCCTCTACATTCTCGGCGATAGGATCATACGCTCAGCATTGGGTCACCATCTCTCCATGCCTTACACCAAGTGAAGAGCTAATGGAAAGAAGTGTTTTCTCAAACACTGCAACATTTTAGCTCTTTTTTTTAATCATTGGAAAAACGCAAGCGCAAACCTGGTCACGGCTGAAAACACAGCCACGTCCACAAATGATAGGCGGCATTTGAAGCGGCCGTCATGCACATCGGAGCTTCCTTGTTGATGAGTATGGGGGAGCAGCAGGAGCCCTACAGCCTAAGTTTGACAAGCTTCTGTACAAAGAGGGCCTACAGAAAAAGTGCAACTGCCAACACACAGACACTTTCCTAAAAATGCATTTTCAATTAGGGTATTTGTTTGTTTAGCATTAGAATTAGCAAGAGGTGCATAGCCGGCTGGGTTTTGAAAACTCTCGGGACAGAGTTGATGAACTTCCAGGGAACAGCACAGCAAACGTCTTATTAGGAGAGCTGCAAGCCAAGAGAAAACAGACCAAGTCAGTTACTGCTGCATATCTGCGCCGTCCTGTCAAACCCCGACCTTGATGGGGACCATTTTGGCTTTAGAACAATATCTGGGTGGAATGCCCGCCTGAGAGAGGATTTTACCTTGTACAGAACCCTGAACTCAAACTAAGTCATTACCTAGAACCATAATAGCATGCATTGGAACACGTTTGAAAAATTTGTGTCACCGTATCAAGAATGTCAGCTCAAAGCTCAAAAGCATGCATGTCGTTAGCCAACAATCGCAGCGTCACATTTTGCCATACATAAAAGGGTTTGCTTTCGGGTCAGGAGCAGGTAAGGGATCGTGTGGCATTGCTGAGACATCCTGAAACATCTCTGCGCGTCCCCCATGATGTTGGCCATTGAGTGCCAGCCCACCCTTTAGCCGCCAAGGACATGATTTTCACCCAACCCCTAAGATCGGGGGACCGGCGATGGACTCTGCCATCTCTGAAGCTGCCTCATGTTCCTGTGTATAACTCCACTAATTGGATTGAAGGCTTTTCGCTTGGATTAGTTTCCGACGTTGCGGGGAAAGTGAGTGGTAACGTCGCTGCCTTCTCCACCCAAGGTACACCAGCTTCTCAGAGGGCACCCCGTCCTCCTGCTTCGGCTGACCAGAGACGCTCTGCACCAAAACCAGTCCATCCTGTATCGCTGACTGACCTTCAAACAAGCAAAGCCAATGACTTCCTACACAAAAATACAAAAGCCAATTTCCATTGCTAAGCAATATTTGAAATGATACCATAGGACGGCTAACAAGATCCATTTACTGTCGTACTATTGCATCTGTCACCTGTTCTTTAAATACCTCACTACCTTCTACTCTGATCAGATTTACTGTAAAAATATATTCTTTCCTTTCCTGTTAATACTTTCAATGACATAATACAGTGTCTTTTGCTGCATCCCGATGATGACACAATTCATCCATCCATCTATACTTTCATCTACCCATCTTAGAACATAAGAACATAAGAAATTTACAAACAAGAGGAGGCCATTCGGCCCATCAAGCTCGTTTAGGGTGTCATTTTGTGGTTTACGTAAACACCACTCTAAATGCATTTATCACATCCTGCATAGCCAGTATGAGATTTGATCCCTTTAAAACATGCCTGAGCCAGAAAATTACTTGCTTATTACTTCTAACTACTTATTGTGTGTGTGAGAGAGAGAGTTTCATTTGCACGGAAGGGAATTTTCCGAAGCCAGGACAGAATTCTGGAGATTTAAGAGAATCGTTCACCACTCCCGCTACACTTCTGCATGTCTATTCAGAGTCACATATTTCTGAAGGTGCTCAGAGGATTACAAAGCTGTAGCTCAAATGAAAAGGGGGGGAGGGAACCTGTCACAAAGGCTGATCGCAGCGCACGTTCACGGACCAAGCCTGGACCCTGTGCAGAGGTGCTCTCAGAAGGCATCAGTGAGATGTCCTCCCCGCTGAGAACACAGACAGAGAGTTTTGAAATTTGACTCATTAGAGGAAAGAGACAGAACCGGTCACATGGAGATAGAAATTGATCCAGTGAGTCGTTCACTGGGAGGCAGGTAAAACAAGCTTACTGGATCACTGCTCTGGGCCACATCTCAGTAAGGTTTTCGCTTGTTTTCTAAGCATTTCCTGGCTTCTCAAGTCATAATCAAGGTCACTGTAACTTCCTGAAAGCTGAGCAGTGGTATTGTAAACCAGGAGTTAACACGACAACGAAAATCTTTCCGTACACATCCAAACCAAAAGCGAGTCCTGCTAGGACCATTTAACAATTTTAGACGTATACAGCAAATACGACCTTAAAAATAACACACACTATCGTTCAGCAAAAGACCATTAGCACAAAACGTCTGCAAGTTTTGAAAAGTCGTAAAGTTGCCATTTACAAGATTGTTGACATATCAAATCCAAATGCGATAACATAACGGGCAGTAATGCTTACCTAACCAGCTACTTGCCCATTTTGAGTGACTTCGCACTCTAAACCTGTCACACACACATCGGTTGCTTGATTAGCAGCAACTTCTACCCAACACATCTTTAGCAGAATGGATATGTGTACCAAATGTACCAAAGAATGGGTATGTGTACCAAATGTACCAAAGAATGGGTATGTGTACCAAATGTACCAAAGGTTTATCATTAAATACCTTAGTCTATATGTAGTTTTAATACTAATTACAAAGATTCAATTAAAAAGAAACCCTACAAAAGTAAACACAAAATAAAAATCACTACTGTCAGGCAATTAAAATGTTATGAAACATTCAAATGCATAAATACATGAATCATACAACTTGAAACTATAAAGTTTTTTCACATTGAGTCAATAAACCTTTGCTGTTGGATCTGCAGATGTGCTCTGCATAGTCAAACAGCCATTGCTTTAAAGGTTAGAAGTCACATTTTCAGGCCAATATGCTGACCGTCTCTATATGATGCAATAGAACAATCTAACTCTATACTGTTGCAATAAAAATGCACAAAACATTTACATGGATCCTTATATGAATAAATATGAGATGATTTTTCCGTATCTTCAAACTAATAAAAAAAAAACGGTAAGAATGATGGAACACGCTATCTTATAGACTTACCTGGAGGTTAGAAAAACAATCTGCAAACTTATCTGATCTAACACTGCTTTGGAAACCTGCCAGACTTCCATTGCAGGAATTTCCCACAATTTCATTCACCAAACTAGCACACAATTTCCTCAGCATTAGCCCTGACAGACACTGCTGTTGGATTTTTGTTGT
Source organism: Brevimyrus niger (assembly GCA_015164015.2). NCBI lineage: Eukaryota > Metazoa > Chordata > Actinopteri > Osteoglossiformes > Mormyridae > Brevimyrus > Brevimyrus niger. Next base: position 8,113,793 of record JAABNY020000015.1, read on the forward strand.
TGTATTAATCCTTCCAAGGAATATAGGAGCTTTGGAAACACAACAGTGAAAGCACGACTAATTTTAATATGAAATCACTGAGCTTGGAATGAGACTCCAGATTCTTAAAAACCAATTAACCGCAGAAATTACATGCTTGTCATGTCTGCAGCCAATCAATGCTCACTTCCGTCCAACAGCTCGCCGATTTTTCAGGCATTCTTCATTATTTTTAAGCCAAGATGGACTGAAAGCTATGGACAATAGGGACTGAATCAAACTGCACTCTGACTGTGAGGGAAAGGTGATACATTTTTTCATATTAGTAATTTTGAGCTAGAGTGGTTTGACATTTAAGGATGATTAAAAACAACCATCATAATAAATTATCGCTAATTCATTTGAAAATGAGATCCGATATTACAGGCTTAGGCGTTTATATCAAGGGACAAAGTCTTAATGCCTTCAAAAACTAAAACCATGTTTTCACAGTGATGGGCTTAGTGTGTCAAGAATGTTAGTGTTTTTTTGGCCAAATTTGACATATTTTCCATTCCCCACGAAGTCCAAAATATTTTCAGTGAGAAGCTGCACACCATGTGTCCTTCATACTGACAGTGTTAAAGGAAATGACAGGTTAACTTGAAAGTCTGGATTGTTGGCCTGCGGGCCCTGAACACAGATGGCTACACTGAATGTTGTGGGGCTCATCGGCTCAGCAATTTCCATAAAATTATTGCATCTTGAGCCTCAACTAATAAACCAACTGGCACGAGGCTGATATTAATGCTCTGGACAAGTCAGCTTTGCCTGTTTTGACACAACATTGAATCCTTTAAATGAGGCCCCAACCGCTGAGATATTTAGTGCAAAAAGTTACTGCTTTGAAAGACTGGGTGTTCTCAAATTTACCAGTAGACATTCTGACCTCTAAGACCCTTCAGTGTTAATATATTCTGCACCGCAGGCCCCTTGATAGAACAGCAGGGATACCCTGGGATTTGAACCAACAAAGTTCTGGTCTCAGGCTGTAATCTTGAACTACCACATCATCTGACATCTATTGCTTTGGCCTCACACCATGCCAGCTCATCACTGGAATGTTGGGCTCACCTGCCAATCGATCAGCTTATCCTGGACAAAGTCATGGGGTTCTCTAGCCTATCCAATCAACCTAGTTAGAGCAGCTGTACATAGGGTATTGAGACCAGGCTGTGAAGATGTTACCACTAGTTACTCAAAACCACCGGGAGCAGCAACAGAAATCGCCGTCTATAAACATTTGTCATATTCAACGCAACAAAGCTTATAAAAATGCATTTGCATTTTATGGAAAACATAGTGCTGTGGATAAATAGGTCACCATATCTACCCTGTCTTACCTCTCTGACATCAGCGGCTATCTGTTCCGCCATTGGCACACATTTCACGTGAGCGTCTACTCAAAGTAGTTGCTATGAGTTTCACCTTAGTAACGGCCACACAAGGCTGAATCACTGTTCTCCGTGTCGTACATCTGTTGCATAGCAACATATTATGGACCCTATTTTGATGCTGCCCAAGTACAGACCATACCCCATGGTGTCAAACCCAAGGGTCTGCATGGTCTAGCCCATAGTGATGTTCTGACACAACGTCAAATCCATCCATCCATCCATCTTATCAGGGTCGTGGGGAATCCGAGGTCTATCCCGGAGGCTACAGGCGCAAGGCAGGGAACAACCCAGTAGGGGGCGCCAAACATCGCAGCAATGTTACATGCCCACCCCTGGATGAAGTACATGAGTGCAGCACCGTCAGGCGGCAGGAGTGACAGGTATCTCACCTTTGGCTGGGCTTCCGCTTCCACCACCTGGTTCCTGCTAATCAGGCTTTTCACCAAAATCTCCACCGTGGAATTAAACTTCATGAAAATCACGTAGCTCGCGTAGGCCGACAGCAGCGCCAAGCTTTCCCAATAGCTGATGTAGTTATCCAGGAAGAAAATGATGAGCATGATCAGGTCCAGGATGTAGAAGGACACGTCGCGGAAGAGTGGCCACCAGGTGAGGTTCAGGATTTCCTTGGAAAACAGGGCGCACATGCCAATCACAAACAGGATGTTGAACACTGCCGAGCCCACGATTGTCCCGATGCCCACGTTGCTGTGCGAGATAAAGACCCCGATCACAGAGGTGAAAAGCTCTGGGGCAGATCCGCCCGCGGCCATAAAGGTGGCACCGGCCACGTCGTCCGAGATGGTGAGCTTCTCGGTGATAACCGTCAGGGCGGGAACGAAGAACTCGTCGCAAACGATAGCCAGCGAGATGAACATGTACAGCATCCCGAACATGTGTAAGACGACGGCCCCTTGCCTCCTCTGCTCCAGGCTGAAGAGGTCCCGCGGGTAGTCACCCTGGCTGTGGTTACCCGACGGCGCCCACAGAGCGTCCGCAGAAACGTTCTGGGCATGCTGCGGCTTGGCGGTCAGGAGCGTTCGATGTGGCACCGGTCCGGACAGCCCGCCCGGTGAGAAAGGGGCCTCCGCCCGGCGCCCCGGGCTCCACGTCAAGGCACCGAACGAGCAGGAAACTGCGCTCACTGCGACGAGGCTCAGGACGAACCCCAGCACCCGCACCGGCCTTAGCTTCTTCCGGAGGTACTGGCGACAGTGACTGGTGCATCCCATCTCCAGGAGAGGGTCACTCGGTGTCACCGTGGGGGGTCTCGGACCCATGGCCGCGTGTCGTCGTTTTAGTGGTCAGGTGGAAGGCTTCCGGACTGGGCTCTATCCAAAGCGCCGCATGGTGCTGCCTGCGAATTTAAAGAAGGACGGGCGATCCCAGGCGCGTTCCGGGGTCTAACGCACCGAAAAGCTTCTTCATAACAGCCCCTGGAGGAACATCAAAGGGTGACAGGAGAAGTGGTGTGAAACCTTGTAACCTGGCGGCTGAAAGAGCCGGTTGCACAATCTGTCCATTCACACTACAACTGAAACGTATAACACACACACAGGAGCGTTCTAAACACTGTGCCCCATTCACCGTATTGGTGCATTCTGTTCTGTTTTAAGCGATCCACACCTTGTGACTTCAAAGCTCAAGGTCCTGTTACCATGCATTTCAAGGCGAGTAATATGGTTGTTCATTTAGGCAGCGTATATACCTTTTGAATCGGACCCTCTCCAGAAATATCTATCCAATCCAATCTAATATTGAAAGGCTGACTAAGACTGCATTTTAATAGACTTGATTGGATAGACCACCCAATATTAATGGTATTAACAGAGAAATACTTAGGCAACACAATAAACATGACACAGGACAATTCTAAGGGCCCCTCTCATTCAGGGGGCCTAAACAATGCGGGGCCCAATAAAACTACTCTTTTCACTATGGCAGACACAGTGTTAGAGTGATTATTTAATATATTATTTATGCTATAATTTAATATGTTATTTATGGTATTGAAAAACAATATAAAATTTCTTGATAAAGTAACACGTACGCACTCCATTCCTTTTTAAATAAGCGAAGGGAAAAAATGTAGTAAATAGGTACAGTATTTGGGGAACATGGATTTCCTTACATTGTGTATAGTCAGCCTAAAATATCCTCACACAGTTCCTTTTAAAGACCGTTGTTACTATAAAGATGCGATTTAAATGACATTTCTGATTTATCTAAACGCACTTCTGCGCCGCGTTCAGTCCATAATTAGATTAGATCAGCTTAATTAAAATAGATCAGTTGTACTTTCGGTGTAATAAGTAACGGGCTCCACAGAAATAGTCGCGAAACGGCTTCCAGAGACTTTTTCCCCCGCTGATATTTCTTTTTGGGGGTTAATTTTGTGGAACGAACAAATCAGACACAGAAAATGAGCTTATTCATCTCCTTCAGCCTCGCGCCATGTGATGCGCGCGGCTATTAACCCACTTAATACTTTTCGCGAAATAACAACAAAAAATAAATAAACAAATGCATCCACTTCCACAGCTATGTGCATTGAACCGAATGTCTTTTACGCGTATGCTAAAGCGATAAGCTGTTAGGAATGGAAAACACGTGAATAAAAACTATAAATTCTCCGCCAGGCTATAATGCTGCATGATATACCGCAAGCAAACAGGTGATGAACGTTGTCGGGAAAATATGTGAGGCAAACTATCAATGGTGGTAAAAAAAAAATAATAAAAAAACACAAGCTGACGGTCACGTTTGAAGTTGCCCAGCCTTTGAATTGGATATCAGTAACAAACAATAAGGCAGATGTTTAAGGTGTCGGTGCAAACCATGTGGATTGTAGCCCTTACCTCGGGAGAGGCCGGGGACGTCGGTGATGGGAAGGTCGGCTAGAATGGAGAGTGCGATCCTGCCTGGTGCCCTCCTGCTCTCATTGAAATGTGATGTTGCCGATTCCCTCTGGCTGGAGAGGAGGAGCTGCGGGAGGCTGACTGCAAACTGGCATTCGCCCATGCACGGATCGGGATCTTATCCCTCCCTTCCCTCAGCGCAAAATCCCACCGGTCAAAAAATATCTTGCTAATCTACCCGAAAGATCAGGGCTGGGTTTACCACGTGAAGCGGGTAGTTGATTTATACAGGAGGAGGAAGAGGAGTAGGTGGTGGGGTGGGGGGAAGCAGACAGCACGTAACCATTGTGCCGGCACCGTCCCGGAATAAGACAATGATGCTGAAGATGGGCTTCATGTAAAAAGAGAGTTGCCGTGGTTACACCGGCGCTGCTATTTGATAGAAATATGATGGCGCTGATGTGGTACAATGTCCAAGCAGTTTGAAACATCTCCCGCGGAGAATCCGGATAATACTGCCGTAGTTAATGTCCGAAGTAAGTCGGCGCTGAGAACATACAGCGTCTTCTAACTCTATCTTTTCATATATGTATAATTTATATGTAAACACTGTAAACGTATTGGAGGAAGTCCTGTTCGTTGTTGGATTGAAAAAGCTGATATTGCATTCGCTATCAGTCCGTTTTATCGCTTAACCAGGGGAGGCTCACGGTAAATTTAAGGTGAAACATAATACAGAGCTACAAAATACCAGGGTATAAAAATCAGACACCAAATAAGACAGACTATTAGGAGATACTGTAAGCTCTGAAAATGTACTGACGATATTGAACATGCTGCATAATAAAACTACCGCCTTTCTTGTGAGTATATAAATTTGGGGAGTACAGGGCACCAATGTCAACAAGAACAATAATATAGATGCGATTTTTAACTGTAATATAAGTTTAAATTACATAGACCTAACTGATTAAATCGAATATGGACCCATATGCTTAATATCAAGTTAACGTTCGGTTGGAAAATGACTTAAGCTCATTAAGTTATTATTAAATAATATTTTTGTTGATGGATTTTTCTTTTATTTACTTTAGTTCCATTTAAAGCTACGCACCAATGGTCTATTCCTGTCCCTGTTTTCTGTCCCTATGTGTGATGTTACACAGATAGAATAATGAATACCCTCGCAATTCTGCTCCCGCATCACGGCGTCTCTGACATCGCTGCTCTTTCAGCAAGTCACGAATAACGCCTAACAGACGCTATCGATTTCCCTTTTTTTCCTCCATTTTCCCTCCGCTAGCTAATAACAAAAAAGAGATGGCAAAGCAAAGATAGTCGATTTGAACAAAACTTAAATTCTGAATTTGCGTTTGACTTGCAGGTGAAATAAAGTTTCGTGCAATTAATTAAACCGCAGTGCTCTTTGTGGTTACAAAACTTAAGCCTAAAACCCAGCGCCCAAAGGGATTCTAAAGGGAAGTTTAATTGCACCCGATGTGATATTCCGAGCTGGCATTGCATGCTTTTTGTGATGTATTTTTTTCTGCTGTGCCCGGACTAGTTTTTTTTATGCTTATGCTTTTTATAGGATTTCGATGAGTGAATCAAAACAACTTTAGCAGTGGTTTGATAAAAGCATGACGAGTTTGATGCTTCCAGAAGATTAACTCTGCCAAAGTATTTTCAACAGAATCACACTCTGTCAGCATAAACAGCTTGCTTTCTTCTGTGTATGAAATGGAGATGTTCCACAGGCCGTACTTAAAAAAAAACCCCGGATGCACGCATTAGGCTCTGCTGTGAGCCTGCATGGTGGAATGAAAAGCTTGATTAGACTCTTATTTGCACGAAGTTCCCTCCACATTTTCCACGTTGTCCTCTATAGCTTCTAGTGGCCCAATCCCATCATGCATCACACTGTCTTTGCCACATATCTATGAAAGGAGAGTGATTACGGAGGATGGAACATTTCAGTTCAGAGGCCCTAAAGTTCTGTTAAAAACATGGCAATCGTATGTGTACCCTATCATGGTTACCCTGTGACGCATGACGTTTTGAATGTGCCATAAAAGAAAAAGCTTATGTAACATCGGGCATGTGCAGCTGAGGGGAGAAACCTGCACTTTTCATTGTGGACCATAGAGGTCAACAGCCCTTCGATCTTTCAGCAGTTTTTTGAACCATAACAGCAGCACTTCACCCTGGTAATAATGCTCCACTTCACTTGCATATCCTGATACGCGAGTTCTGCCCGGCAATAAGTAACAGTTAAAATCCCTCCCCAAAAGTTTGACAGACAGGGGTTCGCCGCAAAAAAAAAAAAACGAGACTTTTTTTTTTTTTATTTAAAGGTGTTGTTTTCCTGAGTGCTTTTCCCGAATGCAGGACAATTCACAGCTATTCTGAGACCGAGGACACAAGCAAATGAGCCATATGGGCTGCTCGACTTTCTACTGACATATAAAAGCTTATTTTAGCGTCATGGCTTAATGTTCTGTCCACTTCACGGTCTTCTATATACCCGTCTTTGGGGGACAGTGTGTTTTGGGGGAAACACTTTCATCCACATTGCATTTGTCCAAAACTGAAAATGAAACCACCTCAACCCATGACCAGGATCCCGGACAAAAATGTCGCTAAAACTGCTTTTTCCTAATTTTTATTTGTTTTGGTCTTTAAAAAATAAAATAGCTACTAGCTTACACACAGGTCTTCTTGCATGTTGTTATCAAAGTCTCGTTGAGAGTCGAGTGAAAAATCATCTCTGTGTATATTTTTATATATGTGCACTCCCAGAAAAAAGGATAAAAATTTTCACATTTGCTTGTCACTGGGGCTGAATCCTCAAGGGTCTGCCAATTGTACCCTTGGCTGTAGGTAATTGTACCTTTTACAGACTCTGCAGTGGACTTATCGATGGTGTATTAATGCTGTTTGTACCTTTGGGATGTGCCATAGGAGTCCATTTCTGTACCTTAAAAGGTACAATTACAGGGGTATGGCCCCAGTGACAAGCAAAGGGACACATTTTTGCCCTTTTTTCTGAGTTTGATGAAACGTCTGCAAACATGGTGCACGACTTGGGGGGGGGGGGGTTTGGTGGTCCCCAACAAAGGCTGTCTGTTATACGAACCACCTTTGATCCAGGTGAGGCTGTAGCTGGAACCAGCCTCCCATTCAGCTCTTTCCGACTGGGTCAGGGTGGCGGGCGCCTGTCCCACACAGAACTGATGACCAGCAGCAGAAATCAGTTGGAACGCTGAACAAAAACAGGAGGTATCCATCGCTACCACCCCCAGGCCCTTCCACACCGCCCCCCCCCGACCCCACCTAAATCCAACCTTTTGTTTTCCTCTGGCTGGTCGGCATTTTTCTTTCTGGTGAGCCAAGCTTCCAGAAACCCACTTGGCCTGAGAGTGAATGCGGGCATTCTGGAGCGGTAGAGGCGCCCCAAAAAAATGCGTTAAATTCCGAAATTGTATTATAAGAGGAATTATGGCCCATTGAACAATGGATGAGGATCAAATGCTAAATGTTCAAGTTTTAACAGAAAATTTTAATTTGGATAATATAGATTTTATTGATGTCTACAAGTTATGCACCATTACTTTAATGATATTATAAAAGGGAACTTGCTTATTAAGAAAACAATGCTAAAAGTAGTCGTGCAGGCTTACCGGTCAACCACAGGTAAAGGCATCTAAGTTATATGGGGGACTTAGGAAGCCAAGACACACACCAGGGATTCCCATAAACAGGAATGAAAAATTAGCTGCGAAATTACCAGGGATAAATGGTTTAAAACTTGCGAACTTCAGTGGTCTTTACCAATTTATTGGACAGAATTCTGTCGGAAGAACATTATTAATTATATAATATTTAATAATATTATATAATATTTATTTTTCTTACTCCAGCACATAAAGTGTACCAGTCAGAAGAAAAGACCAAGTGTTGGAGATCATGCAGAAATCAAAAACACACCCACTGGCAAGTGTCTCGGGATTGTCCTCGAATAGGACAATTTTGGATATAGGGATATTTGACACCTCAAAAGAAGAGTTTAAAGGATTTCACCATTTACATTTGAGTTTTTTTTGTGCTTTGGCACCTTGGTAAAATAGATGCGGATCTGAGTGGATGCGAAAGATATCGGCTAGTTATTCTCCTGCCTGCGAGCAAAAAGGCCAAAAGAAAAATGGTTTCTCCCCCCATTCGCCAACAAAGGATGATTGGATTGACATAGTAAACAATACACATGTAATGGAAAAATGAATATTCCCCCTTCGGCAACAGATGTCTAAACTTGTTAAATATTGATCTATATGGGTAAAATATGTTAAATCATTGAGGTCTGATTTTGTAAAAATACAAAATTACTGAATGTTCCGGTGTTGATTTTAGAAATTGAATGACCAGTCATCCTCTGATACTGTCTGAAGTAATTTAATTTTGATGATGATGATGATGATGATGATGATGATGATGATTACTATTCCCCATGTTCACTTTCCCCAATAAAGTCAAGAATGAAAAAATGCATTAAAAGAAGATCGATGCGGGACATGGGGTCCCCGGATGAGAACTGGGCAGGTGACGATTGGGAGATGGACATGTGGTCACTCTGTCAGGGAACCTGCTAACTGGATTAAGCAGCGGTAATCTAAGACAAGTTGTGCATGTTGAACACAGAGGATTAAGGCCAGGACAAAAACTGTGAAAGTACGACCCCTTACCCTCAATGTGAAGTTGCTGATCGCTAGATATGTGCATAGGTCACAGAAATGTTTATGCGCCTATGAACTCACCATTAATCACATCTATTTTCATTCAGGAAAAAGAAGTCAAGAGATTACAAGGTCCAGCTGTGAAAAAAAAAATAAAAAATTCTGTTCTGATAGAATAATGGATTAGTGTTGGGGCTTTATGATTCACCGCGTCATCATCTTCTCCCAATGCTGTCGCTTCACCAATGTTTCCAGAAGCTTCAATAAAGCCAGCCCTCAAAAAAAACAAAAAACGCCAGCATTCTCTGGGATGGCTAGTTGCTACGTCATCATGCCACTTGTGGGTCCAAACTAGTGCGGTGTACCGTGTTGTAAAAGCAGAATGATGTTGACAAATCTATCTTTTGTATTATACCTCAGAAAAAGTGAAAAGAAGGTGGCTTAAGTTGATACAGTAAATTGGATCTCAAATTATAATCAGTACAGCCTAATGCCATTACCTCACGTTAATGTTAGCACCAGGTTACCCATATCTGTTTATAGAGACAGGTAGCAACGTAGCACAACCAGATAGTAGCATAACAAACATTATTTGTTTGAATAATCCAGAATGTGCTAGTTAGAAATAGAAATGGAGTGATTACACTGGTCAAAC
>JAABNY020000015.1:8123550-8134567 GCA_015164015.2 Brevimyrus niger
AGCATGTTAGAAAATGCCGGCAAATGGCTGCCTGCACACTGGTTGGCTGCGTAAGCGTCACAGCTCACCCTGTGACAGTGACATTATAAAGATTGTTAGGCAAATTGTTAGGTTTATTATTCTATTGAGAAAGGTTATCATTAGGTCACATCTAACACTCAAAAAAACTAGAATTTTTGGCCTACGCTGAATTTTTGGCCTTAGCTGTTCCCTACCAGAATCAAGGAATCTTTAGTCTGCTAGTGAGAACCACATGCATGATTCTGCTGATTTTGCAATGTAGGGTTAGTCTGTATCTGTCATGCTGGTGTGAAAATCCTTAAAACACTACTAAAGAGGCACTTAAGCTTGTCATCCCATTCCATAAACTGGATAATTGCTGTGGCTTGTAAAGAATGTGACACTGACTAATCCTGGCTTTTTAATTTCCAGTAAGAAGCTTTCAGATTAGAGAACAATGAGGCTCTTTGACTAGCATAAAATTAAGCAATATCTCCCAGCACCCTGACTGTCAGGTGAACGAAAGACGATAAGCTGACTCCTCCAAATCCCTTTTTAGGAAATGTCTTCATTGGCATGGACTGAAAGCAGTAGTGCTAATAGGTCATTTCTTAATCTATGATGCAACTATGAATGAATAAAACAGATATATCCTCCAGCTGGTTCTGAACTAACATACAAGCCAAATTCCAACGCCCTCCAGACCCAAGTTTCCTGCAAAAATCTAAAAAGTTCCATAATGCATAATGATGTTACATTTAGACCTGAAGATCTACAGATTCAAATATCATGCAAATATTCTAGAGTTTTAACACTCCTTATACAGCAAAACCCCTGAGTGGAGACTTCTCAAAAATCCCAATTCCTTTCATTTTGGGGAGTCACATCACACAGTTTCTCTCATTGCTGAACTACTGATGTTCCAAATATAAGTAGCTATGAACAGAAGGTTTGTGGTGGGTAGAGTCAAACTGGTTGGGTCCATTGAGAAACTTATTGAGCACAGGCCTAGCTAAGGGTCAATGCACTTGCTGCTGCTTTAACTGTTCATGCAGATTCTGTTTATGTGGATAACTTCAGCATCCCTGCAGTGATATTGTGAACAATATTGAGCAGAAAGCAGCCAGATTTTTGCAATTGAAATAATTATCCAAAGTCACTCACTGTGACTTACGTTTACTTGCTTCATATTTCTTATTTTAACAGTTATTGACTTATAAAGAGACTTTGCCCAATTTTATAGTTTGGATACTTCACAGGAGCAGTTCAGGTGGGGCACCTTGCCTAAAAGTATACGAGAAAAGCTCTTAAAAATGTCCTATAACACAATCCTAAATACTGGAATATCAAGATTCGATCATTTGCTGATTTTATGGACATTTCAATGTTTCCATTTTAGCATCATTTGAAACTTTTTAAGTCAAGCTGAATAATATACAGAAAATGCAACCATTTTATTCTATAACACATATTTACCTTTCTATTTCTTTTAATACCAAGAAATGTAGTAATTCCCCATCATAGCAGAACACAGAGTCTTTTAAATGCACTTGTTAACTATGCATGTTTAAGGGGTTCACTTCTGCATTTTGCAAGTTTTTATTAAAGAAAACAGGAAGGCAGACGAAGATTGATTCTAGAGTGAGGCTGTTTACTTGTCACATTCCTACACAGAGTACACAAAATACATTTACAAATGCTGTAAGTTACGTGGGAACAGTGATCAAGAGAGCATGTGAGTACAGTGCAGGATCGTAAAAAAGGAGTTACGGATAATACATCAATAGAGGAAAATAAGTGCAATTTTACCCTCAACTACTACAGTAATTGGAGGAAAAACCACAAACATATTAAACAGACATTGATAATATACCTGCACAGAATACATGAAATCCATATACAAATTGTGTATGTGTAAAATGTGTACCCCTGTTGAACGAAGTACGTCTTTATTACAACCACATATATTTCGGACTCTTTACAGATAAATATTGGATTACAATAAAGGAAAAAAGAATTTAACCCAAACGTAGCCATTCCACATAAAAAACTGGTCCAATTCACATGGACTCACTGCCTATTCCAAACTTGACTAAATTTCCAACCATACAGATCTTACGCATCGAACCATTGCAATAATACTTCTCTTCTACTGGGTCAACAAAGTATGCTGAAGCCACCCATTATATTTACAATTAACCACACATTCATCTATATAAAAAATGATAATGCCTCTGACCAGTACACACCTTCTGCTCCCGCAGCAGGAGCAAAAGAGCATGGGAAAATATGGAGGCACTGGATAGTGTAACCCTCCTCCTGGGATCAGTCCATTCCAATTACATAGTGCAGAGGTTGTGAGGGCCACTTCTGACACCTTCCCCGGTTTCAGATTAGGATTTGGCATAATATGAATTCTTCTCAACTTGTACGTTTACTATCCACTTCTATGACGGAGCAAATGCCCCCCCCCCCCTCACTGTCTACATAGCTCTTTCCACAAAGGCATATCAAAGTAATAGATGCAGTTTCCTAACAACATAGTCAAACAATCTAGTGTAATAGCATTAATAGTTTTTATGCTTCTTCTGCAAAAAACAATAATTTAACATATCTTCTACTGAATACATCAAAGACTGTTAAATTCACATACCATACTTTGTTCCTCTGAACTCTTTTAAGCCTGCTTCAGGTAAACCTCAGGAGATTAGTGTGGCGTTGGAATTAGTGTGTTTTGTGTTGGAAACTGAATGGTTGAACTGTTTCCACTGTCCATCTTTGGCCAGCTGTGTGCTACAGAGGGGAGGGGAACTTGCTAATGCCCCCTGTAGAACTGAAATTGTTTTTAGCTTTATTGTGTAGTCAACTCTACTGCATTTTTACTCACCACATCACAAGTATAGTGGAGCCAAACCAGCCTTAGTGTTATCCAAAGCCATTTTTAGACTGACAGTATGTGACTATACAAGTGTATATATGATACATTAGTGAATCTTAATATCTATGTCACATGCTTCCCATCAAAGTATAGTGACTAACAAGCATATTCCGTGAATGTGATATTTCAGTATGTCTTTTCTCATGATACTACCACTAGATTATTCATTCTTGTAGGTCTCTGTATATTACATTGAACTGTCCTGTGCATGGATCGTATTTAAAGCAAGAATGTCAATTGCACTCTACCTTCGGAATCAATTTACAAGATATTTTTTGACCAGAGGGAACAGTTGTTTGGGGCTTCCTAAATTTAATGACAAACTATCTACCTCGCCCCCCATTTTATCAGGCTATTCGCCATTTCAGAAGCACTGAAATAGAAACAGCAATTATGATGTGGATGCTCATTTACTGCTTTATTATGGTGGATTGTTAGGTAAAGAACAGAAGCTTATTTCACAAATGGGCTCTCCAAATGAACTCAATGACACGTCAACATTTGATACTGTTCCTCATTTTGGAGTCCTCCCCCAGTTACTCTCACCATGCTTTATCCTGCAGCATTACCTTAAAGATGCCTGGGTTTCACTGTCTGCATTTGGCAGGTCTCCTCCACAGAAAGCACAGTCAAGAGAACTTTCTAATTTCTATCAAGACAGAAGGCAATCTGGTGAAAAAAAAGCAATTTTGTCTGTTGTAATCCTTCTGGGGCTGACATAGTGAGATGATTTTAAACACATTCACATGAAAAACACCTTAGGAAGGCCAGTTCTGTTTGAAAAAAGAATTTTCTAGTTTGTGATGAATGGTTGGCTGGATGGAGATAGAGCCTTTGACTATGTGTGTATATCATATGTCAGCAACACAACGTGCAAAATCATGCTTATCAGAGTCCGACCAATAAAGGATTTTGAAGGCCGATACCGATACAAATATTTGTTGGTTTTAAAACGCGCAATAAAACATTAACAGATTTCCCTAACATTAGTTATTTGTAGTTAGTTATGAGTTTTAACTAACACAGTATGATAATGCATTTTAGAAAGAAACCCGTTTCTTTTATTGTCACAACAGAACAGAGGAACATCAAAATATATTAAATTTCTGATCAGAGGCAGACATTTTAGGTCCAGAAAGTAAAAATCCAAACCAGGATTTTGTTTCAACCAGCCAGTTGAGGATTCTGTGACTGTAACTCTTTATACTCAACTGGTTGGTTGAAACAAAATCCTGGTTTGGATTTTTAATTTCTGGACCTGAAATGTCCACCTCTGGCCCTTGGCAGCCAAACGCCCTCCCTCCATGTTTCCATCAGAGGCCCTATAGGGTCAGGGGGCCTTGTAAGCAGAGGATCAAAGAATGTAGGCCCTCTAAAATAGACAAACGAAAATACATTGTTGATAAGCGTTGCAAATAATTTTGGGTTAGGGGCCCCATGGGCCCCCTGCACACCAAGGGCCCCTGAGCAGCGGCCCCGCTGGCCTGGTCTGTAATCCGTCCCTGCAGATGAACAGTGTCTTTCCACAGGACGTCACTCTGATGAAATAAGTGTCAAGGACAATTCTTGTGCATTACCTGCTATCACCAAGCACCCACTGTACATCATGTCTACATAGCAACTATTATCTTTGCACTGTCCTTCTGCTTATATCGCTTGTGTGCATGCTTTGTTTTTAGTCTTCCTGTTTTTTTTTGTACGTCTGTTTTATTGAAGTATACTGAGAGCGACGACAAACCGGAGACAAATTCCTTGTATTCATAAACACGCTTGGCCGATAGAGTCGATTCTGATTCTGATTACTTGTCTGCTTCGGATACTCTTGGTCCGTGTTAAAGCATTTACTCTGACCATGGTCTATAAGTCCCAAGATTCGGTTACCTTCACACGGTAGGAGGGGCTCAAATCAAGAGATCAGTCGGGAGTCCGACGAAACTTCGGTCCAATTCCAGACCAGTTGTTTCGTTTCTCTCCGAGGGGTATTACTGCTCTCAAAGTCTCATGTGAAGCTTAGTCTCTGCACTCCACTCTATGACATTTACCTGGCAGGGTGTACTGTAGTCACATGAGACACCCTCTTGCAGCCTGCGAGGCTATAAATAGTGTCTTTGAATGAGTTGCCATATTGATTTTTTAACCAATCCATTGAGAGCGAATGGACAATTCTACGCAGATTGCAATTGTTAATACAGAGCGCGTGCACAACTGTTAACAGCACCTCTAGTGGGCGTCCCTGGAAGTGTACGGCAAGAGTTCAACCAAATTTTGAGTGTATCGCAAAAGAGCAAGACAAAAATTGGTGTGAAGGGATATTCAACGCAAGGTCACAGAAAACTAGGGAAATCCTACAACTCAAAGAATATATATAAATATATATATATATATTAATGGTTGTTCCCTGCCTCGTGCCCGTTGCTTCCGGGATAGGCTCCGGACCCCCCGCGACCCAGTAGGATAAGCGGATTGGAAAATGGATGGATGGATATATTCCTCTTATAAACTGAGATACGCTCTGGTTAGGATCCTAATCATAATTTGACTTAAATAAAGGGCTGGGTGGTGTTGCTGGCAGCATGTTAATATCGTGTTGGCAGATTTGGTCCTATTTTAATCGCAACGGCACTTATTTAACCGGAACTGCAGGTTGCCTGTAAGACCCAAGAAAGGCACCTTGCGAAATCAAGTGAGGCTGACGTGACAGAGTCTTCTCTCCCTGCATGGGGGCCAATGTGAGAAGCTTCCCTCGGGACAAAGTGTGGAGCCACGGCAAGAACCAAAAGTATCCTGCTTTCAATTAGTCAACCATGACGAGCGTGCTGTGCACACGTGGAGGAGAAGACTATATCTGGAGAATTAAGATGGGTGCACTCACGTTGTGATGAATAGTCAGTCGAGTGCCGAGTCCTGTGGTCACCCCAAACTCAGAACTTAGGGTCAGCGTTATTCCGTCGTTAGTGCTATCTACTGGCATCGCGGCATTCCATAGCCACAACGAGAGATGTACAGAATAAGGAAAAAATGTGTCATTGGTGCAGAAAAAACAGCATTACAAAATCAGGATATTGACGCCCTTGTTTGGCAAGCTAATGAGGTAGGAGATCTGCATTTACGTTCTACCGACCATTGACTGAGCAGGGAGTAAAACGGGCTTAGTTTGCACTTCGCTAACATCGAAGCTGCACCGTGTCATAAGTACATGCATGGTGAGTGTCAGGTTTTTACAGTCGCCCAAGGGCACATCCCAGACTTGCCTAGATTATCCATAGGCAGAGCAACATTCCTACTTAATTACTTGGCTCAGAGATTTTTTTTATCATGTTTATTTATTTATTTTTTTCTAATCCACCTGCTTGGTATTTTTCCGTCCTTTGATTCAGATCCAAATTACTCAGTGTTCTGTGCATGAGCAGTATATTACAGATGTTGCACAATGATGTTTTGTATGACTGAATCCATCAATCATTTACACGAACAGTAATCTACAAATAGGAATAATGTGATATCTATTTATACGAGGCGAAAGTGATTACCGAGTTTTTTTCTTTTTTCCCTATTTTTTTCCTCTCATGGTTACGGGCGCCATCTAGTGATCTGACTAACAGATTGTAGGGATTTCGTAAAAGTAGGCTTATAAAACGTCATCACTGAATTGTCGTCTATATGCATACTTTTCGTACCAATTCCCCCCCTTCACCGGTATATTTAAATAGTTATCTGATTTTGAAATCCGGATGTACGTTAAGTGAACACAGTTACAACGACATACATTAGAGGAAGTGTTGTGTTTCAATAGTAGGTTTCCGAGATATGAATTAAAACAAATAGACAATTAAATAACAAAACCACAATATAATACAACAATGACGTAAAACGGTATCCAGCAGGTTTTCTACCTTTCTTTGACTCTGATGAACCGCGTCTGATCTCAGGCAGATAGTAACTCAGCAGATAGATTGAAAGACCTGCTGGATACCTGACTTAAAACAGACTGTCCATATAAGGCAGAAGGACTCTGTCGTAGCCACATAGGCCGGAGCGAAGAGGAGACGGACAAGACTGCAGCACATGCATGGGCCCCCACAATCTTCGAACCAACGTTACGCCCCCGAGGACATGTATGATTATTTATTCAGCATTCAGAGCTAAACTCTAAGAAAAAATATTTTAAAATGTAATTACACATATAGCTGGACGAAGTGGCCGCGGAGAGGGAAGTCTGGGTTTCCCTGCTTAGATTGCTGCCACCACGACCCGACCCGGAAAAGCGGTAGGAGATGGAAGGATGGATTACATATACTGTAGCATTCTGTTGCATACAGCTAATGCTCTTTTCCTGTATGAAATATCGGACAACAATATATTCTAAATGTGTCTGACAAAGGGATCAGTAGTTTTTAATAAAACATTCCACAGAAAACTGGCAGACGTGCACAAACTCTAAATTCGATTTATATTTTTACTTTTTGATATGACAGCTGAACAGCGCCCCGCAGACACTAAGAGGGTATTTCTTAGTAATTTTCACAAACATAAGCTTATTTATCTTTTGGACACGTTGACAGGATAGTTTCATTCGCTGTGATTTTTTTATGTAATATGCTTTAAAAACAGTTCCCGATTGACGTTTTGGGTGCATTATTTGGGTAGCGTATGTCATATGCCTGTTCTTAGTAACTCAAATCTCAGCCTAACCCTGCTGTAATTTACTTAACAGGACTCTCTCTTCCAAAATGCCTGATAGCCTGAGTCTATCTTCACTTAATTCTTTCTGTCATTGCGCTACGTACAGTATAAATTGTTGTTCGTTTTCTCCGTGAATACGACATTATAATTGTAGAAGACTGGAAAGAAGAACGGGGGAAACTAAAGTGAAACAATCACGTTTTAAGGTATAGATGCATGTAATTAAGTTGTTTTTAGTCCGAGAATTATAGCCCCATTATATCTAACTAAACAGACGTAGACGTTAATTTACGTCAAAAAGTAGTTCGTATAACTGGAGAACTCCATCTCATCGGCATTTTCCATAGTAATTCCTACGGAGCCCGTGAAGGGACTTGGGAGGGAAAAAAACATTTAGGGTATATAATATGCTGTGTTGAAATACAAAAGATGGAATATTGGCCTAATATTATCGACTAATAAATATAAACGTGAATGATACAGACATACAGACATGTCCAGTTAAGTGTGCTTTAAGCATAAAACTTTAGGGGACAATTAATGATATATATATATATAAAGAAAGAAAGACATATTAGGCCTATAGCCAGAGAAAGATATTATAGAATATAAAGATAACTTTACCGCGGTGTTGAAATTCCATTTCCATGCATGTATACATCATCAATGTAGAATATCATTGTCAGGGTTAAACCTTAACCCTGGCACAGGGGTAAAATACATTTTATTCTGTTTTCCGGCTGCCATATTTTTCAACAAAAGCGAACGACACCCATTTCTCAGATTTATGTACGGTCGAATTTTTTATGAATATTTCAATGGTGGTGTGTGCACTTTATGATCAATATAGTCCAGCTATCTTTCTTACAGTCACAGTGCAATTATTAAGAAATAAATGCGTATAAGAACACATAATATTACAATACAATGCTTAAAGCAGTTAACTAGACATGTCTGTATCGTTTACGTTTATATTTATAGACGATAAATAGACCAGAATTCCATCTTTTGTATTTCAAACGGACACAACACAGTTATTAATGTTTTGCAAGATCTCACAGATGTTTATCTTCTTTTTTCCCTGTAATTTTTTGCGAGATCTCGCAAATGTTTATGTTTTTTTTTCCCATGTTCCCTCTCGGGTTTCGTAAATTCCCTCGAATTTTAGTAGTAGAAAAAAATGTTGAAACTTGTCCATTTAATTGGTTTGAATCTGATATATCTGTCCTAGTTTTCATAACCAGGCGTGCAGAAGGACTTCCAAACATTTCCACTCATTTGCTGGAAGCAAACTATTTCCACCATCTGAGTCACAGATTCCTCGGGAAAACACACGTCATTGCGCGCGCACACAAGCAAAAGAAAACCTATCGCAGACAAAACATCTGATTTTTTGGTTTTACCTTGTTGACCTCTAGTCGTATGTATCTACATAAGCACAGCCTATACAGCTCTGGGAGAAATTAAGATACCACTCGTTTTAAAAAAATAAAAATAAATAAAAAATCATCCAGCATTTTTGAATCCTGATCTAATTGTTCTGCAGGCAGAAGGCAGCGCCGCATGGCAGAGTGCTTTCAGGCTCAGAGTTTCTAAGACGCCAGTACACAAGAACACCGTGAAGCAGGAGACACTGGCAAAGAGTCAGGTAGAGAACAGAATCAACTTTCTGTAATGCCAGAGACGACCGTCAACTTATACGGCAGTTCGTCATGAATTGGAGGATGACCCCAAGTTACCTTCAAAAGCAGTGGGGAAACATTAAGTGTGAGTGTGAGGTGCACTGCTAGGACAGTTCATAACAGGCTCCTAGAAGCAGGACTGAAGACCCATAAAGCAAGGAAGAAGACCTTCTTCAATGAGAAACAGGGAAGAGCCAGGATGGAGTTTGCAAAAAAAAAAAAGATGCATGTTTTTAAATTGAAACTTAAAATGTTGCAGTGGTCTCTTAGTTGTTTTCCAGAACTGTGTAAAGGGAAAGGTGAGGCAATTGATTTATTTCTACATGGTTGAGTCTTGAATAGGACTGAGGACTCAGATGGTCTTAATGTTGTGGGCATGCTTCGTTTATAAACACTGGTAAAATGTGATTTGGAATAAGGAAGCAGTTTAAATAGGATATCTGAATATTACACATACTATCCGCTGCACGTCTCTGGTCTGTTTTGGTCACAGTAAAGGGTACTCTACAATTCATGTTTTAGTAGTTTGAAGATGATTAAGGGATGGATGGATTCAATCAGTTCCAATTAATCAGCCTCATTACACTTTCTCATGTTGAACTCTGTTTATCTTCTGCAAATCAGCCTTTTGCCTTGAATGTCACAGCTAATTGTTTTGTTCTATACAAGCCACATGCATCAATGCAGCCAATGGCTCCTCGTTTTACATTTGGTGACTACCCTGCCCACTTTTTTTTTTTTGGTTGGTTGGTTGGTTGGTTGGTTGGTTGAACTTGATCATATCTTGAACAATGCTGATTGGTGTTTAGCGTGAAATCAATATGGAAAGTTGGGTGCATAGTTCCTGGCATCAAAGAAGTACCAGTTATATAATAAGGTTTCATAATTCTGCTTCTGCATTAAAGTTGTCATAGTGGGCTATGGTAGTGCTGTACACAAATTCCACATTCGTATTTCAGTTAATAAAGCAATGGCAAATTCAGTTTTACTGTTCTGTATTAACACTAATTCTTATAAAAAACAACAGGAAGCATTTTAGATGTTTTCTGGGATTTCTGGTGAAAGAGAAACTTATACATGTACAGACCAAATGACTGCTGTTTTATATAAAAAATAAAGCTAGTATTTATTTTCTTTAATGGTGCATTTATTTAATGGTGCATTTATTTAATGGTGTATTATAAAGTTCAATTTCATTACTACCTTTCATACCACCAAGGACTCACAGGAAAATAAAAATTTAAAATGAGAGGAATAGGAAAACTGGCCATTTCGTTGTGTAAATATCATTATTCACGGGATACAGTATTTTTTTCCAAAATGTAACTCTTGATTTTCTAAATCAACTGATATACCACAATTAGGAATGGATATAGCAGGCAGGGGAAAAATCCATCAATATGAAAATTTTAAAAATTTACTCTTAAAAAAAACATTCACACACCAGTCACTCACACACCATTCACTCACACATCAGTCACTCACACACCATTCACTCACACACCATTCACTCACACACCATTCACTCACACACCATTCACTCACACATCAGTCACTCACACGCCATTCACTCACACGCCATTCACTCACACATCAGTCACTCACACGCCATTCACTCACACGCCATCACTCACACGCCATTCACTCACACACCAGTCACTCACACACCAGTCACTCACACACCATTCACTCACACACCAGTCACTCACACACC
>JAABNY020000015.1:8161038-8175648 GCA_015164015.2 Brevimyrus niger
AACGGAATCAATTGCGTTGATTTTATTTGAAGTACACAGCCTCCATAAGAGCCTTGGGCCTTCCGAGGCATGCATCTGGTGGGTCAACGGCCTCGACCGCGACCTTGAAGACTGCGGACTGACCTGTGTTGGGGTTGGAAGCCAGGCGACACTGGTAGAAACTCTGCGTGAGCATCCAGGTGACCTCATCCTGCCGGTGCCCCGGCAACGCGGTAGCGATGACATCATTGAGGGCCAGCAGGGGCACACGGCCCTGAGAGCACAAGTAGGCCATGAGGAAGCCTGTCTTCTCCAGGTTGGCCTGCGGGTGGAGCGGGGTGGACATTCAGACCCACCTTCACCTTCCCAACCCACTAACCGAACCTCAAATTACTTGCCACAACCATGACTGATATGTCTATAATCTGTGAATACAGATCTTCACACCATAAAGACTCTTAATCTTATAAGTCAAGTCACCCACGAAGGGTCTACTGGAAGTTAGCGTGCATTTCTATAGATATGCAATCAGGTGTAAGTCATTAGCTAGTAAGACACGGAGATCCCTTGGTGTCTGTCGGCTCATCACAGAGGCTGAGACTCGAATGAGGAGCAGGTCATACGGGCACATAGAGCACAGAACACGTTATCCCCAGCATAACGGCTGCGCGTACAACAAAAGGCATCGGTTTACCTCAGTGACACGAGTGATCCTGTCGATCTCCTCATCCTTCATTTCGGAAAGACACTTAGAAATGCCTACATACAAATCAACTTCACTTTCCTACAAAAAAAAAAAATAATTAACAAGAGTGAAATTAACAATGATTTTAACCCCCATGATCTCCTTCTCTTTAGAATATGTACCATTTTCAAACAGACAGAACCGTAGCCCAAAATTGCACTGGTGCCTAAACATAATGAATCACGCTGGAGTAACTAATTCAGGCAACACTGAACAAGCAAGAAAGTTGAAGTTAATAAACTGCATAGATTATGAATGTTGCAAGAAGGTTGCGGAGAACTACATTAAGTACGTCTCGGACAGACCGAGTAAACTCCTCAGACTAAATTTATCATTAAGAATGCAAAATACAACTATAATTAAATTAAGCAACAATTATGAAATTCCACACAGAAGTTCACCACCAGTCAAAGGCTTTTCGCACACACAGATTTTCATCATTTGAATGTTACGTAACATTTACTAAAAATACACTCAGTATTCTTTGCTGACAAAAAAATGTACAGTATGTTCACCATTAAAGCATCTTTATTACCAAGATACTTCATCATCAAAGAATCAAAGTAACCTCTAGCAGTTATAACAGGAAAAAATTTGAAGCATTCTTTCTACAAGGGACATTAAATACTGCTGTTTAATGGGACAAAACCGGTAACTAGTGCATCTGAAGTTAAAGGACAGCTTAGAATTTGACTCTGCCATCATCACACAACCAGTTAGGATGTCAGACGTGCGCCGCACGTTTTCCATGTTATAAAGGAAGCCTGTTTTATTTCACTTATATTTTCACTGTTGTTCATTCAACTTGCAATGCTTCAAAGGAACAAAAAAATCTGCAGTTTATGAAATAAAAGTGGTACAAACCTGCGGTGTGCAAAAATGTTTGACTGGTGGGGCGACAGGTTCGTGACCCAGCAGCGACACAAAAACGCTCCCTTAACATGTTTTGAAGTACTGCATTACCAAATATGGTAATGCCTTAACACCCCCCTCCCCCTCCCCCCACAACCCGGGCAGAGGGAAATTGTTGACGATTTCAGGCACAGCAGAAAGCAGCTTGCAGGTTAGCGGGGCACTATAAAGAGGGCGGCCACCCGCACTGATGGGCCCTCGGTAATCCTGGGGAAGATACCTGGATCTGCTCGGGCAGGAGCTGGAATATGGCCTCCGTGGCGGAGCAGAGGGTGGCCCAGCCGTCTTGGGTGGGGCCCGGCAGGGCCATGGCCCGGGCGATGCCCCCCAGTACGGCCCGGCAGAGCTCGGCCCGCCCGGGAAGGTCCCGCTGGGCGACCAGCTGCAGACCCAGCACGCTCAGGTAGCTCTGGACTTTATCTGCCGGCACGTGCTTCATCCAGAGGGGTAACGAGCGGTAGAGGTGACCCCTAGTACGTGGCTGGGGGGGGGGGGATTACCACATCGTTGTCAGGCAGCATCCTGAGCATGTTTCATCATCAGTCAACGTGCTTCCGCTCAGGGTTCGACACGGAGCTGTTACGACACGTCGCGATCCGAGGCCTGACTTTAACATGGATCCGATAACGTTACAGTTCAGTTCCTGCTGCTACGCACGGTTAATAAAAATCAACATGGACACAGCCTCTTAGAACCAGAACGTAAATACGCATCCCAAATCCTGACTTGCCTCAGGTTATTTCCATAAAAGCATGTTATAACTACAGTAGTTATACTAAGTGATATCATTCATGTTTTTTTTTTACACTTAGCTTGTGCCTCAACCTGTAAATCTCACCTCATACCCATTGTGTTATTCCTGTATCTTTCACTGGAAAGTACCAGCTCAACTTACGCTCAGACTGTGGACCAGTGGCGGGCTCAGCCATGCGCCCAGGAAGAGTGATGCACTCTGGGAAGTCTGGCTCTGGCTGGCAGCCAGCTCCATGCAGTGATGCTGAACATCCTCCCCTGCATGGCGGCAATGAGAGGGATGTTGTTTTTCAGGAAGAGGTGAAGGAGTGCATATTTCATCTCGTTTGTGCCGTTGTGGACGACATGACTGCCGCATGATTGAACATCCTCATAGAATCATCCCAAAATGTCTCAAACCAACCAATTCTGAAATAAGACTTTAAAGCCCATCTGAAACAATGAGTAATGACAATACTAGAAATTTCATTGTACATGACAATTAAGATATTCTGCTCTGAGAATAATTAATACTAGGCCTGTCGCCAACACCTTGAAAAAAAGATTAAGAGGTAAGTTTCACTAATTATCACGAGTACCACAGTGCCAAGCACAGGGTTTTGCGGTTGCACTTTCACAATGTCTGAAAATTCCCTCCCCCCACCCTTATCTGGCATTCCCAGCCCCCAGGGTACCCCACAGACGGCAAGGCCGGGTGCCAATTTACCGAAGTTCAGCCTCATGAGTGGGGCGAGCAGAGTGCTCCAGTTGACAGGGGGGTACTGGAAGCTGGTGCCCACAGAGACCAGGGGTCCCAGTGCCACCTTCACCAACTTGGGATGGGCAAACTCAGGTCCTGAGGGTAACAGTGTAGGAGACAGCTTGGGTTTGGGGGGAGCACAACTTCATAGAAATGCTAAGGTTTATTTATGGGAGGAGGATGAATAAATCCAAAGTAAATACTGGGGGGTACATATTCCCTCCCAGTTCCTAAGCCTCTTCGTCATGGTCACTGGGTGGGAATATCAGTGTTACTGGGCATCTGACAGCCCTATTCAGCCAATCATTTACACCATTTACCCATCCCAGTCCTCAGAGACCTCCGCCCCCCCTAGACAGTCCACATTTATGCTCCCTCCCAGCCCGAGCAAGAACTCAGAGTAGCCGGTGCAGGGGTGTCGAGAGTTGGGAGCCGTCTGTCAAACGGGCGAGTTACATCACAGTTACATTTTGAGAATTTTCACGACAGAGGCAGCGCCAGGAAAACCCGCGTGACAACGTGGTGACGTGCACCAAGGGTCACTTTGCTACACTTGTGGTTTCACTAAAACACCCTTCGTACTTCAGAACTTCGAAATCGAGGACAGGGATCTCGACTTCTTTTAGTCACCACAGTGTCGAGCAGCCGAAACCAAGAGCGGCTAAAAAGGTACCCAGAGCTACTTCAACGGCATTCACACATTACTCTGGAAAGCAGCTCATTGTCAAAATACTTCAATCAAACAAACCCTTTTGAAGTCTAACAGCTTATCAACATCTGAAATTAATGCAGAGATTATCCTTCCGGGATTTCAACAACCAATAAACTGCTAATCCGAGACGTGAAACATTCATAGCATTTTTTTTTTTGTCCCCAGCGAGAGCAGTTCGGAAAGGGAAGGAGATATTCTACTTCCACGTTTCCTTTCTGCTCTCTGTGGCACGACATCCACCACACCTTTTTTTCCTGCGTCTGTGATGTAATCCACGGTCGCTCGAATGACACTCCTCTCCGGGAGATAACCGAAGTCCGGGGGCACTGCAAAGGGCGGGGGCGACAGAAAAGAGCACGATTTGAATTAGCTAGTTGTCTCCGGACACGCAGGGGCCGAGTGCCATCAAAAAGACATGGGCCTCTCCCACACTGCCGACACTGCTTAATATCAACGCAATCCATCACTCTGGAACAATCAGCCACCTTCTTGAAAATTTCTTAAGAAAGGATATGATTGCCGGCACAAAGGCGAACCACTTTTTCTCATGAATCGCAATTGGCCGCAGGCTGATTCTGGAATTGTTATGACTTTTTCTGTTTACACAGCTTGACAGCACCTTTGCAGCACAGGTGAAAAATAACCCTGGAAACCCCACCCACCCCCAAGGCTGGAATCTGCGAGCACTTCCTCCCCCCGAGGTACAAATCAATTACCAGCAGGAAGCGCAAGGGTTAAAGACATGAGCACGTAACCTGAAAGTCACAATCATCCCTATTAGGCTTATGTCCACAGTCACACACACTGACTGACGGCGCCCCCCCTGCTGTTCAGCTCATTGGGGTTAATATCAACACTTACGTTTGGGATGCATGGCGGCGAAAGCGGGGGCTGGGGACTCACCTCCTGCCATGTTATGATTGGCTGACACCTGGGTCAGGTGCAGATGTCCCAGCAGGCATGAGGCGTTGCACTGCAGCCCAATCGCACTGGAACATGTGATGACCTGATGGTGGAGGTCGTGGCGGGGAGGGATATCACACAGTATCAACCAGGCGCGCTAAGTGGCACAGGCCAGCCGCACAGCCTCACTGTGTTCCCCTCCCATAATGCACCTCACCTGAGTGATGGCCCTGATGACTTCGTTCAGCCTGGCCTGATGCTGGGAAGTCTCCCCCGACTCACACTTCAGCTGTACAGGAGAGCAGACAGACTCTAAGAGGGGGAAGCCAACCAACCCCGTAACTGCTACGGGAAGCGCAGGATTGCGATTTTCGCCACGGCCTCTGCAATTCCACCTCCCACCAGCAAGTCTCAAGCATGCGATAAAGCATGCAATAAAAATTTCTATGAACATAGTGAACTTTAAATAAAATCCCTTCCTTCAGGGTGACCTAATGGGGGCAGTGCACAGGCATCTATAAGCATGCTCAAAAACATACCTAAAATTATCAAGAAATAACCTGGCACTTGGTCCGCAGAACACATATCTGATACAAGTTCACCCCCATGTGGCCAAACAGGTGTACTGCATATCCCGCTATCACCCAATCCAACCTGATCGTTCAGTCTTCACTCCACTGATTAGACGATTAGACTGACTGCGGCATGCAGCCATGGAAATCCCCAAAGCGTCGGAGGCAGGGGACAGGCTTCACGCAGCATCATTTAAAATCTCATGCCCAGATAATCACTCGGCAATGAGCGGGAATCACTCAGAAGGTGGTGACGGCTATCAGTCAAGACTTTGCAGCCTTGCGGATTTCAGTTTTTGCATCTTTAAATGCTCTAAACGTTTTAACTCAAAGAATAAGAGGAAGCCGCCAGCAAACAGTGTGTGATGCACAGAGCCAGCATGTGTCTGTGAATCGGGGGGGTGGGGGGGGGGGGCAGGCCTAGGACCATCAGAGAGGCACAGCAACGTACCTGGATGAGGGAGCTCTCCGAGCCGGCTAGCGCCACCAGCCCATTCGCCGCAGCTAGGCGCTGCATGGTCGGACAGCCCTGTTCAGGGAACACGGCCCCCCGTTACACCAGCAGATGGCAGCACATAGACAAGGAATTTGGCTCTTAACCTTTTGGTCTTACACACTCGAATCAGAGCTGGAAAAGTTTAACTGAAACGGCAGTGAAGGGATGTGGTGAATAATAAGGAGACAGGAGACCGAGAGCCAATCAAGGTCGAGGTCAAAGGTCGGCACACCTCAGCAAGCAGGATCTTGATCCAGGCGGCCAGCAGCCGGCCGTGCAGGTCCTCCGCCTTGCCGTGCCCGCAGGTGGACAGACCGTGAACGGTGAGACCCAGGGCCAGAGCAAAGCCTGGAGTCTAGAACACAGGGAATAAGGCTTCGGACTAGAGACCAAAATCACCAAAATTATCGCACCCCTGAGCAAAATCACCATAAAAAAATTCTTAGTACACATAAATACAAAAGCTGCCAGTATGTAGCTGTATAAAGTTCATCTTATGAAGAATTACAGAAAAACAAACTGTGCCCCCCACAGGTATTGCATGCACACTGCAGTTTCTCGATTTAATGCGCCATTTCAGCATAGAGCAACAATCAGGTATCCCAGTGTGCCCCCCCCCTTCACCCCCACCCCCCTCTTTTTAAACACAGAGCTGGAGAGCGCTTTGTAAGCCATAAACTCACCCCCATATAACTATTACAGCTTGCACACAGATTATGGGATTTGGGGGGGGGGCGGGGGGCTGATTTAGACCACAAATGTAGCACGACAGGGTATCGAACCTTGATCCCCACTGCTGGACACCTCGCTTTGCCTGGACGCGTTACTGGAAAGGTTCCACAAGTCCAGTTAGTTACAGTGAAATAATATTTCCAAGGATGACGCACGCAGCCCCGAAAGCTTTTAGCGCAATAAGAACTTCATCTGTGAGACGTTAAGCCGATTTCGTGCCAAGCGAATCGTTACCGCCGCAGTGATGCTCCGCCGTGAATCAATGCGTCGTTAAAGCCCCGATAATCACTTCCTACTGCCGCAAATCTCTAGTGGGGCCAAAAGCAAAACTTCCCATAATTGGATTCGGAACGTTCAGAATTTCAAAGCAAACGACTGTTGCGTCCGTCGTTGCAACATTCCGAACTCGCAGATGCGAAGGTCCAGCTACATAAAGCTACTGGCTCTCCCTTTCCGGAGACACCCGTGGCCCCCCCTCCCCCCGTCCCCCCCTGCCTCCTCCAGACATTAGCAGGTCCCCGGGGATAACGGGGCGTTTGCTTTTATGGCTGTGACTTTATGAAATGCCACGGGCCTCTTTGATACTGGATTAGCGTGATTAACCGGGCCGGTGGGGAGGGGCTCACCTGTTGGCTTTCCTCGGTGATCTGTCGCAGGCTGTTCATCACCTCGTCTGCCGCAGCGCCGTCGACGAGCCCAGTGTCGAAGGCGGACACCACCGTGCAGGCCACCGCATAGGCCAGGACCTGGGCGGGCGTGTTGGCAGCGTCCAGGAAGTGAGGAAGAGGATGAGGAAGAGGAAGCACTTAAAAGGGCAGCTGGAGGGCACAGGCTGTAACGGCGGGTTTTTAACACCGTGTCCATAACACTGGTCACCAAGAAACTGAAATAAATCAGCTATGATACCGAGGAGAATCGGCTAAACAGGGTGATATGATGCACACCTGTAGGCTGTATGCCACTGAGGTCTGCTTTTAATAAATGAACAGCTCAGAAAACCATCCAGCACACGCAGAGAACGATGGCCGTCATATTCACATAAAGCAAAGAGTGTTTGGCGTCGCAGAGCGAAGCGGGATGGGGGGGTGGGGGGGGGGCGGGGTTAGACTGCACCTCCTGCACCATTCGCCCGCGGCTCTCGCTGTCCACCAGCTCCCGCCTCAGCCGCTCCAGCCCCAGCACCACGCGGGATCGATCCTCGGGCCGGCCGCGCCTGCTCAGGCTGGACAGAACCAGGCCCACTCCCAGAATGCATCCCGTGCTGCAAGCAGGCGGGTGAGAGAGAGAGACAGACAGAGAGAGAGAAGATATGAGGGAGGTCCGGGCATGAATGCTACATCTCATGTTAGCGTCGGCCTCATGCACTGTACCACAACTGAACTTAATGTACTGTACAGCTACCTCTCCACTAGGGGGCAGCACTTAGCCTGTACCATGAACGCCAGCTTAGGGACGGAAACGCACTTGTACTCCAGGCTGCTGTCAAAGCAACGGGACTCCAGGGTGTCCAGGGAGCTCATCAGCAGCTGGCCCAGCTTCTGCCCTGAGACCTCACTACAACGGGTGGGGGGGGGGTCACCATGGAGACATGACACATGGCAATAAACGGGAAGCAGCAGAGAAGGAAAGAAAAACAACCAGGCAGCTCCTTAAAGCAAAAGACAAGCAGACAACTAGCCAGACTAGACAGGTAACCTTCTGTAAGGATCGGATTGGGCAGTGTTATGGTAATATGGTGTAGCACAGAATTCCAGGTATATATTGCAGTATTTCAAGTATATACCATGGAAGTATAAAAGCTTACATTGCTATAGAAAATACTGTCAAAGTACTGTATACCGCAGTACAAAGTCTGGATGTTATAACAGTATAAATATTTAATACCAGCCAGGCCAAATGGTCCCAAGGACATGAAAATAACAGCTTTTTAATCAGATCAATGGGACATTTGGTCCCCACAATGCAATATAAACACACACACACACACACACACACACACACACACAAACACACACGGCCCACCTGACCCCCTCCTCGTTCAGGCGGCACAGGAACATCCCCAGCGCGAGGCCTGTGTGGAACTGGACTGCCTGGGACTCATCGGCGGCCGGCCCCCCCGGTAGACCTGACTCCAGGGTGCCCAGGACCTCGAGCGCGGTGTCCCTCTGGGAGGAGAGCAGCACGGGGACCAGCAGCGACAGGCACAGGGAGGCGCAGGACCTGGCGATGGTTCCTGCGGTGTTTCCCCCGGAGTAGGACCTCTGAGAGACACAGCACAGAAGGACGGCCCTCGTCGTCAATTAAACGGCAGGCTCCGGAGCGGCCTGGTACCAGGCACTAATTACACATGGGCGCGTCTGTCGTCGACTCGCCACCTTAGTTCCATTTCATTTAAAAGCCCTTGATTCCGAATGAGCAATTTTTGCTATTTCGGAGCTGTGTTTTCGCTGAACCAGTTCGGGTTCCCCCTCAAGGTGCGCCGTTTTGCCCTTCGAGCCACCGAGCTTCCAGAATCAGCGGCAGTCTTTGTAGCGGCCTTGCACGGCCGGAATTCCCATCTCCCAGTAGCCGGAGAGCTGAAATCGGGAATTCTATGGCGAGAAAGCCGGCGTGTGGGTTTTAGAGATCTAGCTGGGACCCGACAAAGATCTAGCTGGGACCCCGCGAGCGGCCCCAGGAGCAAATCTGCAGGCAGCGTCTGACTGCCATCCATCCATTCCGCATTGTGTCTCGCCTGCAGCGGCTGCTGAGGCCGTTGAGGGGGGGGGGGGGTGGGGGGCTGGGCTGTCGACGCCACCACCGTTTCTCACCCCCGTCCTCGGGGGACCCGCTCGCTCCCAGCTCCCTGCCAGACAGTCCACATTCGGGGTCTCCGAGGACCGGTTTGAGAAACAGGGGGGTTAGCGCACAGGTGTGCAGAATGCAGGCCGCCGGCAGCGGGTCCCTCTGAACCTCCTGGGGGGGACCCAGCCGCCGCAAACGGCAGCCAGACGCGAGGTTAGCGGCGCTATCGAAATCGAAACGGTCGCCCTGAAAAATCCCCAGCTAAATATAACGATTCTCTGCACAGCACCTGCAAATAATTCCAGGCAGAGGAGAAAAAAAAAATTACATCTAAATGGTCCTCTTTGAATCGCAGAGCAGTAGGAATCACAGCGGAGCTACCTTCGGTCAACACCTAAAATTGTGCAGCTTGGACACGACCCGGGGAGAAGAGGAGGACAAGAAGGAGAGGGTCTGCGTGAACTCACGTGCTGGAACCAGGGGAAGACGTTGGCACTGGGCTGGTATCTGCTGCTGACCACGCTCCACAAAGTCTCCAGTACCATAGACATCCAGAGCCTGGCGGGCAGGAACTCAGAGCCCACCTAGAGCAGCAAAGACCCCCACCGTTAGCGCACAGGTGTATTCTCACGCGGCAAGAAAGCAGCCCACTCCACTAGTAAGACAACAATGTGAAATATCCAAGAAAAGGAAGTGTGCATCAAGCAGGCCTTGGGTACTGAGACATTATCATCGATTCAAACAAAAAATGTCACATTCTCTGGAGCGTTGGGCCCAGCTGAGGGAAAAAGTCGCTGTATCTAGGAGAACCCAGCAGGGCGGCGCTCTGGGACTCACCTTAGGGTCACCATCCGGGTCAATGGGGAGGGTGCTCTCATATTTGGCCAGCGTGGCTGCCAAGCCACTCAGGGCCAGGATAGAGTTCCCCTGGACCACAGGACCGTCCCTGCGGGCAGATGAGACCCACCATACCTACGTTTAAAACTAAATCCTGCATCACATCAATAATACACGCACAGGACAGGGTACTAACCTGGAAATACCCCAGATTATTTATAGGCTCCTTTCAAACTGCATCCCATTAAAGTCAAAACAGCAAGCAAGTACGGCCAAATGAATGCATGCGTATCCTGTACTGTCTGTACTATCGGTTGGTTGCGTTCAAATCTGTGTTACACCCTGTGTAATCATGTCATTTGTGGACCAGACCGGTACTATGCTGTAAATTAGGGAAAAATGATCCAACAACTGACATGCCTCATGTGGGCAGTGTTGGTAAGGAGGGGGGGGGGCGGAATAGGGGAGCAAAAGCACTCACTTTGCTGCAGACTTGAGAACATCCATCAGCTGGTCCCGGACCCTAGGGAGAGCAAAGATGGGAGGGAAGCGGTGATTTAGTGGGACTAAACCAAGGAGGGGCGGGGGGGGCGGTGGGGTGGATTCTTCACCCCGCTATGACCGATCACTGGTCACTGGGACTCCCCAGACCCCGCCCTAAATGGTCCTTGCACATATCTCGGTCAGCCAGTATTTCACCAGCGCCGGCTTAGATGAGACGACCGCGGGATAAATTACGACGCAGGGCCAGAGTACGCCGGGGTGGAGCGGAGAGGAAGGTCAGATGGGAGAAGGAGTGAGAGAGAGAAGCTGCAGGGATCCTCAGTCACTTTCGGTGGCTCCAGAGGTCAGGGGGATGAGCCAGGGCCTCGTTTAAGACGGACGTGGGCTCACACTCCAGCTGTTAGCCCTATAGGCTGTGCTGCGCCAGCAGGAGGCGCTGCTGGGGAAATGAAAGGTCTGAAGGTCGGCTCAGCTAACTGGAGCTTCCCTGTGGCATCGGGATTCTCAAATGGAGGTCCCAGATGCCCGTTTGTTTCAACCCTCTGGGGTCAACGGCCATTGCAGCACCGTGTATTTCAGTTCATGACTCGCTGAAATCTTACTGTAGAACGCTGACTAAATCCGTAATCTGCCTTCTTTTCAAAATGTCCACTAACGGAAGTATTACAGTTTGTAAAATTGTTAAATCGGCAAAAAATCAAACCATGTCACCTTACTTTGTTTTACCTGCATCGGGGGCGTGTAGTACCGCTGTCACCCGAAGATCGCTATTCACATTCTAAATACCCGCATTAGCGCACATTCAGATCGCATTCGCACGGTAATTTGATTAACAGCACAACGGTGAAACGAGATCCAGATACGTCCCCATCAGCGCCTTAAAAGGGGGGTAGGGGCGTGGCCAGGTGACAATGGCTCATTCATACACATGAAAGTTGCTACATATTTAATGGATGGAGCCAGAAATAGTAACATGAGTTTGATTTTTCTTATTTATTAATCCAACTGAATGTTGCAACTACACCATTTAGTCATCTTCATGTAGCCAAGACCTTGGTGATCAGATATCTGGGATCAAAACAAACTGCCAGCATTGATTACTATGTACTTATATAATGTTTCTGCAAGTGTTCCAAACTGCATTTCGCAATTTCTATACTTTGATGTCAAATTACAAACTTCCCATAAATCTGACATATTTACAAAGTACGCTCAGAGTTTAATGCCAAAGCAGACATATAAGAAATAAACCTAATTCATGGCAAATAAATTATGATATCAAATCAAATGTGCGACCATGCCCCAGTCGATGAAAGTGTGTTCCCTGCCCCTAGACTCCAGGGGGTTAACAGTGACCTTATACGTGGCATCTTGCCTAAATATGGTTAAGGTTTAGGGGGGTCTCGGAGCCATGGTTTAGTACGGAGTGAGGGGAGACCCTGGTTCTGGGAACTGGGGATTAGTACAGGGTGATTGGAATCCTGGTTCTGGGAGCTGGGGTTTAGCATAGAGCGATGTAGACCCTGGTTCTGGGAACTGGGGATTAGCATAGAGCGATGTAGACCCTGGTTCTGGGAACTGGGGATTAGCATAGAGCGATGTAGACCCTGGTTCTGGAAGCTGGGGATTAGTACAGAGTGAGGGAGACCCTAGTACTGCCTGGGTTTAGTACATAGTAGTGGTGCTGGAAGCCAGTATCTTACCACAGCCAGGCGTTGTGGTGCTCCACCTGCAGCTCCTCGGGGCTGCCCTTACCCTGCTTCTGCAGCATCTCCAGCTCTGCCCGCCGGCCCTGTCAAACCATCGTGTCAGGGTTTCTGCGAAATCCGGAACTTTCCATTATTCCACCCAAGGTGGTTCACAAGCGCATGACTGCAACACTTAGCCGTTAGCGTTACCTAATGAGCCACAAAAGCCTCGTGCTTTTATGGACGCAAAGCAACAAAATGCCAGTAGAAAGTAATTTAAAAGCTGCCCTTTGAGGAGAAGGCTTAATGCTATGCGCCCCCACCCTACCCTTCCCGTAATTACCTGTAATATGGCATGGTAGGCCCTGCCCATAAACCCGAGCCAGGCCTGGGGGAGGAGCAGGGAACGGTGCCATTCGGACGGCTGGATGTTCACCTTGGGGGGGACACACGTGACAACCCGATTAGTCGGAGTTCCAAAGGTGCCAACACCGCCACATACCACCAGGTGGCGCCTCTCACTTCCTCGCGTCTGGCAAAGCACAACGCGAGGCTACAGAACCGATACCATCGCTGGGCGGGACAAAACGCAGGCTGCGGGCCACTGCCGATCTTAATTCCTTTTACAAAGGTCGAAAGTTTAAAGGAGATGGAGAAACGTTAAAATGCGCCGTAGCGTAAATACATTTGGGAAGCATCTATAGATATAGATGGGAGTCTGAACGTGGTCCAAGGCTCAGACAACTGATGCCATCTCGTACTGTCCAGTCATATACTGTCAAAGGGGCAGGAAAATAGGAGATCCTCAAAAATAACGCCCCCTCCCGAAAGAGCCCCAGAATTCTAGGCTAAGTGACGCACAGCAGGCCGGGCCCAGTTGGGCTTTCAGAGCGCAGGATTTTTCGGGTGTCCGCTGCACACGGACAAAGACAGGACGAGCCCCAGTGGCCACGGCCAGCCCGCCCTTCTGGAGCTTTCCGTGCTCCCTGGAGCAGACGGGCCTGCCTCGCCGTTGCCCCCATATGTTGGCCGGCAACCAGACAAAAGGCGACGCGTTGGTGCAACTCGGTGGCGAAGCAGAAGGCGCTTACGAGTTGCCCGGCGTTTGGCTATCGGTGCACGTGGCTATCTGGTGCCACCAGATCAGGCGAACGCTTAGCCAGCCTGAAATGCAACGGCAACCTTCCTGGCTATTGACGCTGACGTGCCTCGGCAAGCTAGGAAGCCGCAGTGCGTCCAGGAGGGCGGCGACGTTGAGCACCCGCCACAGTATTTACAGTAAATAATGCCAGAGAGCGTCTGAAACGCAGACGTGTACAGCATGTCGCCCAAGGCGGCTGCTGGCCCTGCCTTTCCCTCCCTCCCGCTATGACAAATGGTCCGACCGCCAACTGAAACCTCACGGCCCCCAAAGAGCGGAAAAGAGGCAGACAGCGGCTTCTTCCGACAGAGACTAATGTGGGGGACATTAACCTGGTCCCTCTCCATTACTCTCGTGACAGGACTCCAGCCAAGAAGGAAGCAGTCTAGGAAGGAAGGGGTTATCGGGACTGTTCCGGGAGAGCGTCTCTTCTGAAGGCTGCCGTTGGCTTTGGATGCAGACTGGCCTTGGGGAATTGGGCCAGGAAGGGGGCGGGGGCAAGTGGCACATTGGGGGACGGACACTAAAGACAGGGAGCGCTAAACATTTCCCAGGGATCTTTTTGTGGTGCGGGGGAGGGAAGGAAGAGCAGCTTACCTCGTGGATCAGAGTCGCCAACATCTGCTGGTAGCTCCGCCCCCGGCTGACCAGGAAGCGGCCGATTGGTCGCCCGTCCCGGTCGGTCTGCACGGGCAGCTCGTAGCAGAGCAGCAGGCCGGCTGCAATGCACAAGGACACGGGAGCTGCCAAAAAGCCCCCCAGGGGACGCGCCTCTCCCCGTCTGCGCGGCCTAATGCGTAACAGGGGCCAGGCTGTGGCACCACCTCGCTAACAAAGGACGCGCCTGAAAGATTGCAGCCATTCTCTTCCCCTTTCACACCGAAGAGGCCCATTTCCATTACATTCCTACTGGCTGAAGGTCTCAGCCTGGGAGTCTTACTTAACAGCTGTTTTTAAAGTCAAATCAAGATCTTTCCCATTATAGTGGCTGATGGGAGAGAAAAGCGCGAAGAGGCAGGAATGATTGCTGCAAACCGGCTGCCAGACATGCTTAACCCAAACAGAGCCCTAGCTACAACCAGCAGAAGGAGGGGTATGAACCCATGTCCCATT
>JAABNY020000015.1:8199033-8213946 GCA_015164015.2 Brevimyrus niger
TCTGCAAACTGTAGCTTTACCGAAAAGCACCCTGGGACACAAAGTGTTCATATCATTCTATCTCCCATTAGGGTAACAGTGACACAGAGTCTGCATTGAGGCCTGCAGGGGACATGGCAGGGCACCCTGTCATGGCTAACAGTGTAACAAAGTAGCCAATATCCACGGGCTGGAAGTGAAGCATGAGGTGGAGGAGTGTATTAGCTGGGGGGGGTCGTTTTAGAGGAAAAGGGCGCACTCCACTCTGCCACACGTGACCTCCGAAAGCACATGTCAACAAGCCCACACCGTGCCACCGAGATGTCACCAAAGCCGCTGGCTCGCAAATAGGGGAAAACCTCACCTTCCCCAGGGGGCATACGGCTTTTAGGTCGGACGGGCTCGAAGAATTATACACACCGATCGCTGACACTGTCAGTCCGCAGTGGTAAGGGCAGTGCTTCCCGACCCGGTCCTCGGGAACGCCCAGTCGGTCCACGTTTTTGCTCCCTATCTGACAGTCCACATTTAGGGAGCTGGGAGGGAGCAAAAACACGGACCGTCTGAAGGGTCCCTGGGGACCAGGCTGAGAAACACCGGGTTAGTGATCGGAGAAGCAGCATGCAGGGCTGCCGAGTGCTGACCGCTCCTGCCTGGTTTCACCCAGCGATACCTGGTAAGGTAACTGGTGGCCGGCAGGTAAAAGGTAAGATGATACTTGATTGATCCCAGAGGGAAATTCTTTAACTACTGGGTTTAGAAACCTCATGGCTCAGTACTTGTTTATAGTTTCTATCGGTGCTTTTCCACTGGCATACAGGAACCAAGTCGTACCCGAGTCGTACCGCGAAGAGAGACTAGTTACAGTGCGGTTCCAGCTCACTTTGGTTTTCCCCTGCAGAGGGGTCGGCTCAGTAAAGGGTTCGCTGGATTTGGAGCGCGACAGTGACGTAAAACCAAAGAGATGCTTATTCACTGTTCACACGGCGCACATCATAATTTACCTGCTAATTTCCATAGGGACGTCTGTCAGAATCAGCATCTTATGTTCTTATGTTAGCATCAAACCCTAACAGAATTACCATTTGCTTGCATGAATTTGCACTATAAATCCATCCTGCTCAGCCATCCCACAGTACTTTTTTAAGCAAGTAAATGTAAATTTTCAAGTTCCGCATTGTCGGGAATGCATCAGTACGCTGAAAAGTCTGATACTACTACTAATGAATAATATAAAGAATATGACTTTTTTTTCCTTCAAATAATCCATGGGAACACCAGTATGCCCCTGCAGCTCGACCAATCAGATGGCGGTGATGCGTCCAGCTGGCTTTGGTCATGCTTTGGGCCCTAAGAACAAGCAGAGTCAGCGCAGATACGGCTCAGATACTTTACAGCGGAGACCCGCCAGTTCATTGTACGGCTCGGTTCTTTGCTGACAGAGGAAAACCCCAACAGGACTACAAGAGATCCAGATCATGTAGCGTGTGACTCAACAGGTTGGGAACAGCGTGACCGGAATGTTGCCGGTTCAAGTCCCAGGGTCAGCAGAGTCACCCCTGAGCGAGGGCCTTAACCTCCAGGAACTGACTCTGCCTACTCAACTGGACGTCACTTTGGATAAAAGTGATTAATATATAAATGTACATATACATTTGTATATAACACAGCTGACAGCTCCTAAAAAAATCGTTTTAGTTGCCTATAATCAAATTCTTATTAAAATATGTGGATAAAAAAAACAAAAAAAAATAATTACCAAACAGAACCCTGTGACAAAGCCAAATGGCTTGAGGAAGGAGAGATCGAATAAAAAATTCAATATTGTAAAGCTATAATGTACTGATATAGGCTGTTATCGTGAAAGGAAATGACCACCCACTCCTCTACATGTCCCTGTTGTTGGCCAGAGATAGAAGCTAACATGCTACCAGCCTTTCATTCCTTATCACCGCGGCGCAGGCAAAGCGCCCCCCCCCCCTGCCCGTCCGCCCCCCGAGAACAACGCTCTGCCATTCGCCGGTGGGGGTGGACACTCCTGTCAATCATCAAGTTATCTTTAGGGCTGATTCCTCTCCACACCTAAAAAGGCAACAGTAAGGGAGAAAAGGAATACTGTGAAGCCTGTCTGTTTCACTCTTCGCTCAATTTTCAGGAAATAAAAAAAAAACAAAAAAAACACATAGCCTGTTTACTTGTATATAAGAGGGCTTTTAAAACAGCGGCCTGTAAAAATATGCATAGTTGTCAAGGAAACCTGTGGCATGCGCACACACACAAAAGGATCAGATTTAATGAAAACAAATGCAAGTCAATCAAGAACGCACTGGATGTTGGGGGTGGTATCATCACCTGCTTCAGAAAACCCTTCTTTCATACTGGAAGTTAAGCCCCGAATAGCCAAACAGAAAACCTACATTGCTCTGAGGAGGCCCAAATAAATTTATGCTAAATGAATTATTGATAAGTCACCTGGGGAGGCCCGGGGTGACGGGATCTGACGTTCTGCCTCTCGAGTTCCGCTTTTAGGTATGACAATGTGGGGAAGTCGGGCATAGCAGCTGTCATGCGGGCAGTGCTGGAACCGCGCCAAGGCAGATTAACATGTGCTGGGTCACTCTAAACGGAGAGTGTGATAGACAGCGCACGCCCACTGCCTATCACACCCCCCGCCACCCACCCACCCACCCACCCAGACACAGAGAAGCACACGCGATCAGAGTCGATAACGCACAGGCTGCCGTTCAGCCCACCGGTACTGCAGCCCTCACAGCCTGCCCTGACAGCTCGCCTGCCCCGCAGTGTGACCACAGAAGTGCCTGCAGGGCCTCGGACAAGGTAAGGCCACCTCACGCGGCAGGGGGGTGGGGGGGAATCCGCTGGAGGGCTGACATTCTCTTATCATTTAGCAAACATTCTAACAACACTGAAATTCTCATTAATTAAAAAGTTGAACAATTGTGTTTTTAAAAAATGCCGATATAATGACAAAATATCCAGGGAGACTTGTAAACTTTGAGGCAAGAATGTTAAAATCGACAGCAATAAATGTTGCTTCGGTGTTGCCCAACCACACAGAATCCCGAACGTTTTACTTTTCCCATTCACAACCTGACATTTGCAAGGGACCTGATTTGAAAGAGAATGTCACTGCTTCTGTTTGGACAGTTGGGCTTACAGTGTGTTAATTACATGAGACAATGAATGGTACGGGTTCCCAGACGTTGTGTAATGCACATGAGTATTGTACATATTAACATGCTGTTGCTGTGCTTGTACCACGCTTTGTAAGCACAACAGGCAAATTGAAATATTCCGGAGGATTCTATGAAGGTGTGGAGCTGAGCTCTGGTCTGTTTTGTCTGACTAACAATGCATTATTGATGCGATTATCCGTTCCATTACAATGAGCATAGCTGCGTTAAAGATATGCGGATAACAGTATCGGTGAACATATCCAGTAAACAGTATTTCATACTTTTTTTGCTGTCAGGGCTAACGTTACTATAACGGTAGTTATAACCACGTATAATCATATTTGCATAATGAAAACTAAACTATGTCTGATGCTTGGATGCATAGACACGAGCAGCTGCCATTAAACAGGTTTTATACAAGCAATTAAAAAGGTACTACCTATGCAATATAGGACTCCACTGTAACTACACACAAAACACGACTGACTTTAATCAAATCTGAAAGGAAAGAACTTTAGCTGGCTGGAGCTAGTTTTACAGAAAGTTAGTTAGCCTTAGCTAATTCATCTTTTCACCTATGGGAGATGCCAAACATGCGCAAATTGCTCTTCTCGCAGGCAATAGTGAAACGTGAAACACAAGTTATATTTTGTAAACCCTAACAAAACAGCCTACGAAAGGATCCAAATTTAGCTTTACTTACTCGTAAAAGACTATCAGAGGCAGCACCTCCAAGCCAACGCCGCACAGCGTGCACTGACGTACGGAAACTCGATAGGCTCAAACTTCCCAAAAGCGGCGAGAATTACGTGTTTGCTTTCTTGTGATCGCTAGAGCAATACTGCTTGATAAATGAATTA
This sequence comes from Brevimyrus niger, assembly GCA_015164015.2. NCBI lineage: Eukaryota > Metazoa > Chordata > Actinopteri > Osteoglossiformes > Mormyridae > Brevimyrus > Brevimyrus niger. The sequence continues at coordinate 8,203,070 of JAABNY020000015.1, forward strand.
AACTAATGTAATACAATTTGATGTTTTATAATTAAACAATTTGCATATATATCTGGGACGTTTGTGGAATACAAGTTATATAATATAAATTATGCATTTTAAAACATTTTTTAAATATATTTTTACGTTTTATTTTGAATAGTTTCCATTTTTAAAGAAATACTGAAATGACTAATAAATAAATTTATTTATGACTAATAAATTCAGTTCCCTACGGTTATATATTATTGTTTTAGTTAATAAACCGCTTATAACTGTTTTTCGCTTCAGTGTTGCCAAATGGACATGACCGCATGTTATTGTGTCAAAGCACTAAAATGTCTCACAGTTTCCTAATAGATGCAGGCCATGGCATGCGGAGTGATATGTTCTCATCAGCTGTCCTACTTTTGATGAGAGGGGAAGTTGAATGTTTAGCATTTCCGTTGTTGACAATGCACCCCCGAAAATGCACGATGACGTTTGTTAATCCTGTTGGATTATCCAAGTAAAATGTAAAAAAAGGGAATACGTACCATGCCAGTGCCGTTCAGGCTCCAACGATTCTCTGCAATACTTTGAACAAACATCAAAACGTAAGGGCGTAACGAAAGACCCGTATGGTACTACAATTTAAACTTTGGCTACACGCCATAGAATTACTTACTGCTACTATTGAAAATACTAGAATCTAAAAAATATTTGTATATTTTCCTAATTGAAACTCATATAATCATTCATCCATCTACATCCTACTCTTCTTGGTGTGAGTTGCTCTCCTCATATATGAATGTTCAAGGAGAAAAAAATTAAATAAAATCACCCCTATATAATTATTGCTCAAATAAATGATCACCAAATCTTATTGAGGCAAAGAGTGGAAATCTCAAACATAGTGATTATCTGTCGATTAGCTCAATGTAGAGAGAATGATTTGCATTAAACATGATCATTTATCAATGTTTATTTTAAATTGTAAAGACATAACTAACAATCATGGGACCAAACCCATATTTTTAATGAATATTTTACACATATTTGCACATAGCCTACTCCAATAGAAAACATGTTCAAAATGCTAAAGTTTAAGCTTCATATATAGTACAGAGTTGTTTTGGCAGCACAGGTCATAAGCAGGGCAATGCTTCTCAACTCAGTCCAAATGGACCCTGAGGAGTCCACGTATTTGCTCCCTCCTAGCTTCCAGTCAATCAAGAACTCCAAATACCCAAGTCAGGTGTACTGGGTGCTGGGTAAGAGCAAAAACGTGGACTGTCTCAGGGTCCATGAGGACTGGGTTGAGAATGACGGAAATAGGTGACACTCTGATGGGATGCCAGCCGCATTTTAAATGTATAATCATGCGAACTGCCAGATATCACTCTGCTTCTTCAGAGCATTGCATATTCATATTGCATAGCTGCAGCGAATAAAATTGAATTTTACCCATGCAAATTGACATGAAATGTGCCTTGTCAAAAATGCGCCGCCTCACCAAAGCGTCCATGTTTTTTTGCCACAGAAATGCAACCGACTAGATTTTCTTTTCTTCGTCACGCCTTTCCTGTGAACTGTAGACGAGCACGGTGCAAGAAAATCCCAGGAGGGTGACCGTTTCTGCTGCTGGAAACACCACGTCTGGCACCAGCAATCACCCCACATTCAAAAATCGCTTAGGGAGGCGTCTAAGGCATTACATTGCTTAGTCAAACGGTTACTGAACCTCTTGACCCCGTCTGCATGTTGCATGCGTTTGCTTGCTGGCACGCGATTGGCTGTTAGTGGGAGCAGGTTGTTTGCATTAGCTGGCAGGTGTGCCTAATAAACTGACCACGGAGCGCGTGTATGTATGTATTTAATAAACATTGGACAGATTATTAGGTAGCACTTTTGGCTCACACCTCCAAGATTGGGGGTTTGAATCCCTCCTTTTGCTCTGTGTGTGGTGTTTACATGTTCTCTCAGTGTCATTTAGGTTTCCCTTGGCCACTCGAATTTCCTGTCACAGTTCAGAGACAGGACAGGAATACTGACATCTTTAAATGACCTGTAGTACACAAGTGTGTCTGTATATGTGCCCTGTAGTGCACGGACGTGTCTGTGTATGTGCCCTGTAACGCATGAGTGTGTCTGTGTAGGTGCCCTGTAACGTATGAGTGTGTCTGTGTATGTGCCCTGTAGCACACGAGTGTGTCTGTGTAGGTGCCCTGTAACGTATGAGTGTGTCCGTGCTAGGTAGCATTTCAGTGTGTCTGTGTATGTGCCCTGTAGCACACGAGTGTGTCTGTGTATGTGCCTGGTGGCTTTTGAGAGTGTCTGTGTAGGTGCCCTGTAGCACATCAATGTGTTTGTGTATGTGCCCTGTAGCGTACGAGTGTGTCTGTGTCCTGTCCAGAATGAATTGATAGAATAAATAATTGGGCAATATGATGCACTATCAGAGGAGGTTAAGCTCTACTCTATTATTCCTACGATAAACAAAAGACTTGACAGAACAATTAAATGTTAAAAATCCCTATCAACTTTGATTCTGCAAATGAGCTAGCAGGGCAAAAACGACAATATTTAAAGTAATTTCTAATCCGCATATCAATATTATAATGGATGAGGAAATAAAATCAATAGGAATTATTCCCTGTCAACAGTGAACATCGCCAGCCCGAATACAAATCAACAGCTAGATAACACTTCAAGAGTTCGTTTTACGCGTTGCAGCGAGCAGTGTCATGTGTCCATCTCCAACGTGCCAGCTGCTAGCCGAACTCCTATCGGTCGTGTTGGGTTACCTTAGTACTGTCAAAGTACACTTCACTTCATCCGTTAACTGATCTGTGAGCCATTGATCGGTGGATGGTGAACATGTCCGAACCGGTTTATTTTAGAATTGTGGGGGGAAATCCGTTTTTTTTTCTTTCTTTGGAACAGTTCTTGTTTGAATTATACATCACAGTCTACTTTGATAGGCCATATGTCACGACTCGTTATTTTGCGATAACGAGTTTTATCATTTGGAAGTGTGAATAGGTTAAAGGTGAAATTCAAGAGGTAGACTGAAAGGAATGGTTGACGTAGACTAATTTATTTTGCGCACTAATATTTCGCTCTTTTTTATCCACCAAACGATGAAATACATTCAGAAAAGCTTATTTTGTACTTTCCATATTAAGGGATCTAAACCGTAATAGAACCACGTTTATTTTATATGTCTCATATTTTTTTCCATAAAAATATACAGTGGCTCAAAGATCCTATTTTGGACAAACCTCGTTTCTGTACCGCTTCAGCAGATAAGATAATAGCATTTGTGAATCAATCCCAACACGTAGTTCAGCTTTGCCTGTTTTGAAGTTTATCATGGAGCTGGATTATTCACTCTAAACGCACGTGCCTCCGCTTGGCAAAGTCGAAAGCGCACGAGAAGCGCGAGCCCTTGTGCGGCAATTGTGCATCGCATATAATTCCGTCCCTTTACTTTACACGCCTTTGTAACAGAGGAGGAATAATGCCCCTGTAACTGACACCCCGTTTTAGTTTCTTTTTTTTCTCCCTCCTCCCGTAAGCCTCATAAGGTTGTGGCTTCTAGGTGGGCTAGTTAGATGCTGCATGACATTGGCTGTCTGCACGCTTAGTCCGTTTCATTGGCTCGCCGGCGCCCCGTTCTGTAGCTCGCTCCTTCGTCGGAGCACGGAAACTGCGCATGCGTCCTGCCAGCCCCTCAGCCTTTGAAACTCGGACTGAGTTCAATTAAGAGACCATGTCCGCCATCAGCCTCCTGCGCCTCTCTGTCTCCACATTTATACCAAATTCTCCATGAAATAACAGTAACACGCGGCCGCAAGCATGGCCAGCTCGGTGAGTACGCCGCGGCCGTCGGCCCTGCGTCTGGCTGCGCCGCACGATGCTGTTTTCTGCCTTAAAGGAGGGGTGGTAGCGCTCAAGTCCGTTTGTGCCGCAGATATCCAGCCATATTTCCATAGAAGTACAGTAGAAACTAGTTTAGCTAAGAAGCGCGTCTAGTGCACCGCATTTCTCACGTATTAGAGCATGTCTGTGAAGAAAGTGCCGATGCCAATATATGAAGACAAATGACGTTTAAGAATTAATGGTTATTTTTCATAACGAAATACGTGTTCGCGTTCCCCAAAATAATGTCATGTTCTGTGTTGGTACAGCCAGAATCTCGATTGGTCTACATTTCCATATGCTTTGTTGGGAGACTTCGTCAGAGATTTTTATTATAATGACTTAATATATAATCTAGTCGTCTGCACGAAATGTTATGATCGCCTGCATGCCTCTTATTCGGAATGCGTGTAAGCATAGGAGTGGATTGCAATATTGCATAGTTGCTTATAATTCGTGCGGGCAGACTATGCAGTCAGAGCATATTCTTGTTGAATAGTAGCGTCTTCTGTTATCTGGATGTTGTAGGGTGCAGTTCAGGTGAAATTAGAGCTTGGTCACCGTGCCCAAGTTAGAAAGAAACCTACCGTGGAGGGTTTTACACATGACTGGACGGTGTTCGTGAGAGGACCGGAGCACAGCAACATCCAGCACTTTGTGGAAAAAGTAGTTTTTCACCTGCATGAAAGCTTCCCAAGACCAAAAAGAGGTAAGGCTGTTTTTTTACTTTAAAATTAAAGCGCTTGTGCTATACATATTGTGCTCGATAGTATTGAAAATTGATGCTGATTTGCGGGTGTCCCGAGCAGCCCCCTTCAGAGTGAAATTGAATGCACGTTGATGCAATTGAGATACTCACATCTAGTATTAATTAAAAGGTTAAAGATTGCTTGTAGCTGCATTTTGCGGTCTTTGGTTTGTCCTGAGTGGTTCATTCCCCCCCTCCTTCCTCCCCAAGTTTAATTTCTTAAATTTAAGAACTAATGTACATTAAGGATCTCTGCAAAACGTTCTGATCAGACATTTCATGCAATACTATACGGAGAGCGGGGCAACTGGTCTGCACCGTATTTCGTCCGCGCAAAAGGTATTGTCTTAAATTTATTATACTTGTGTTGACGTCTGATTTAAGGCTAGTTTTGTGTGTCATTCCAATGCAATGCACGGCAGGGCAGTTTCAGGCAGCCGAAAATGCGTGGATTGCGTTAAGATTTATTCATTTTAGCACCTGAGCAAAACCCCGGGGTAGCGTGTGTACGGGAGACTTAGCCTGGTATAGGGAGTTAAAATCCCGGCGATTCGGAAGTTCACTGAAATAGTATTATGAACAAACATGCTTTGAATATGCATTAAGATATGTTCAGTGGCTGCCCATACAAATGCGCAGCATCGAAGCAACGGCCTTTGCAAGATACAGCTGATTATTATTTTTGTTGCATTTTCTGAATGGCGCTGCATAGCGAAATAAGAGCGTGAATATTCGTGTATCAAAGGTGCTGGGAAGCGATCCGATGGAAACAACGAGATTTAGGTCTAATTCATCGAATCGTATCCATTCTGTGGAAGCTCCAGTCTAACCAGTTTTTTTAGCGAAATGAATGAAGCGGAGTCCACTGGCACCGGCTTTTCGGGCGGCGCTGGCTCCTATTTGTATCCGGCTCCCTTAAGACCGTTTCTGTGCCACATACAATGGCAGCAGTCGCAGGGGACGGGAGTCCCGCATCGAAACGCATGTTGCTAGGTGTGGCATGACATTTGTGTGGGTGTGTTTTTTTTTTTTTTTTTAATTTAATGTCGTGATAAAAAATGAAAAAGGAATAAATATGGGCCAGGGCTGCTTGGTCTGGCGGAGAGGAATTAAAGGGCTTCGCCATAGCGTGTGATCATGCGGGATCAATTGGTACGGAATGATATTTGCTAGTGCGGGTTGATGCTTATTCCCGGTGTTGCTGGTGGGTTTGGGTTCGCCCTGACGTGGATTGTCGCCGGGCAGCCTGTGCCAGGGAGAGGGCTCGCCGGATCGCATGCCATGGCAGTCTGGTCCCGGGAAAGCCGGTTTCTGCTTAGGGGCAGTGTTTCCTGGATGCCCGCAGATTCCCGTCCCGAAATGTCGGAGAGGGATACGGGCTCGAAACCCCAGACCGTAGTTGTCAGCGCCCGGTATTTCCTCGGCGATTTCCAGTGTAACGCATCCTTGCGTGTTAAATGACGCAGTTTGACCGGCCAGCAAAAATGGACTTTAATGATATCAACTTTAACCCCAGATGGTTGCAAATTCGATTCAGTTGCTCTAAATAAAAAAAAATGCCAGCTATAAGATTCACCACGCGTTAAGTTGTCCGCAACAAATCGCTATTTAATCAGCAATTCAAACAGGTTTTGACGTGCAAAGTTATATTGTTATCAAGCTGCAGACAAAAGTACTGCTGGAGATTCGTGTTACCAGTTCCGATAAATAGAAAAAAGTACTTTTTTCCATTCCTTAATTTCTACGCGTTTTCAGCCAAATTTTATAAGTACTGGAGACCACATGGGCTAATCCAGTATTGGCATCAAATGTATGAAACTAACGTCAACGCGATCAACGCATAGGCCTATATCACATATGGAAATTGACTAGATTTATGTCAAGATTAAAATCGGGCCTGTTCGTTTCTATCCACTGGAATCGATAAGGCTACAGATCTGTCGCGCCTTTCGTGCTTCCACAGGTTCTGGACTTTTTATCGATTTATCATGCATATCACTCTTACACCTCTCAGTTAAATATCGGGACTCAAAGGCGCATGAAAACGCAATACCGTGCCTGTTTATTTCCCCTCGATCATGTGATGGCATGAATATCAGGCTTACCGTCTGAAATTTGTTCATTTCTAGTTCAGGTTGATAATTGACTTTCTTTCGAGGAACCCTGTTGCCAGGGAGACAGTTTTGCAAAACGTCCTGGAAGCCTGCCTTCCTATGCATTGTTAAAATAACAATCACTGTCACCCTGCGGAGGTCTCCCCGAAGTAGTAGTATTTTTTTTTGATGGTCCGATATGCATTGCTGCCTGAACTTCATTTCAGCGTTTTTTCCACGAAGTCAGCGGGGTCATTTGAGTGCATCTGGTGCTGCCGCGGGGTTGCGACTCAGCGTCGTGTGACGTTCGTCTGGGCTTTCGACTGAAAAGCTGCCTTTCAGTTTGAGCTCTGGTGTGAAAACATCGGACTCCTGTGTGCACAGGCGATCAGGGAAGTATCTGGGCTATTGTACTGACGTGCAGGTTTCCTCTCAAGATGTGTAAGTGTTATTAATCTTGTACGGATGACCCCTAGTACACATAAAATGAATTATGGCCGTATTCTTTTCATTTTAGCCAGTTTGAGTCCTTTTAATAAAATGAAACATCTGCAAAGATGAATAACGGTATAACTCAAATATTTTTTGGAGTTTTATTGGTTAGTTTTTTTTTTTTTTTTTTTTTGCCATCCCTTAACGTTTCCAAATGCTGCTTGTGAATTCTTGGCACACATGGAGAAGCATCTTTAGACCAAAAACACCTGACCGTTGATGCAGGTCTGGTGTGGTCAGTTTAGTTGGTGCTTTAGTGCATCCTGCCGACGGCTGCTGATTCATGGCTGTGTAAATGATGAACTTTAGGCTTAATAATGTACCTTTTAAGCAGCTGAGTGTGCATTAGGGTTGCGTGGAAATCCCCCCCTGAGTGTTTATTTTCCCCGATGCAATAAAATGTCCCATTAATCAAGCCCAGACCCACATTTGGGAATGACGTGAAATGTGTCCACGGTTGACGAGAGATACCAGGCAGAGGGGTTTTGTTTTTTTCCTCGTCCCCTGTGTCTAAACGGGCCCTGAGATTGAAGGTGCATAGTAACAGGGATGACACCCGCGTGATGGGCACCGTGACCCTCGGTAAACCTCCGAGCGACTCAGCGTCACTTCATGCGCGCGCCTCGGTCACTTCCGGATCCTTCGAAAGCTGCAGGAGTGCTCCTGAAATCCGCAAACGGTCCCCGTTGGCGTTTTAGCTGGCAGATATGAAGGAGAACCATCTTTGGCGGTCATTCCTCCGGCGGATGAACGTGGCACGACGACGGTGGAACGGCGGAAGCCGCTCTTGGGTCTCCGTACAGCAGGACGCGGAGATCCTGCCGGCGCTGTTTGTCTGATAAGCGGCGGGTCACTCCTCTGAACACGATTGGGGCTTGTGAACGTCACTTTATGCAAGTGGGGATGGCCTGTTTTGTAGTGGTATACGTGTTCGACTGTCGACGGCGGCGGCGGGTCCATTTTTCCCCGTTGGGCCCGGTTCGGCATTCGGTTGACCGTAGTTCACTGCGTGTTGATCGGCGGCGACGCCTCCGCCTACGTTTATGTATCTTACCGCGCCGCTTTAAAGTAAACAGTCGGGCGTATTGTTTTTATACGCCTGTGTCTGCAGTGGGAGGGCCACATGGGGGAGTGGACTTCTCTCGTGGCTTTGATCAGCAGGAGTGAGGTGCTGTTGGAAGGGGGGGACTGGATCGGCCGAGAAGCTTTGGGGTCCGTGCTGACCTGCATGTGTTTGACATCTTAATGCCAGCGGCGTCTCACCTTGTGCGCCCGCGTCCCCCACAGCTGCCGGCCGGCCCCCCTGCCCCCCAGTGCGGGGCCACCGGCCCCGGCATTAGGTCACTTCCTTTGCGTTTTTTGGGGCATCTATACTGTTTAATGTACTTAATTTCCCAGCTGTTTCGGATTAAGCCCGTGGCCCCTCTCTGCTCGAGGAGGGCCCGGTTTAGCTTACCTTACTCTGAAAGCGGCTGCGAATATACCCCCCCCCCCCCCCAGCGGCAAATCTAAACATTGTAGCATGGCGCGTCCCTCGGATAACAAAGGCGTGCTCTGCTTTTTAATTCATTTACTCTCGGGGCAGCAGTACGAACGACGGTAATCTTTAACCATCGTGGCACGCAAGTTCGGTCCTTAACCATCTCGGCTTATCTTTGTGGGGGGGGGGCAGCCCTCCAGATTTAATCTTGCAATTTTGAGCATTATCAGCAGCGGGACATTTTTTAACCGAACGGAATAAATGTCCAGTAAAACGCTCTGATTGGCTGGCATGCTGTGTATCCTTGGAAACATGATATTTAGGGCTTGAACTGGGGAGGGGGACAGGGAACGATTTCTGAATAAATGGGTTGGAACACGAGCTTTCACTTTTTTTTTCCCCCCCCCCCCCCCCTTTTTGTCTTCACCTGGCCTGTTTCAGTAGGTTGAGGCGTGGGGGTGTTTGGGGGGGGGGGGATGCGTGCCACTTTACGACGAACTGGCACACGGGTACTGTGACCGCTTTTCTGTGCTGTTTTTTTTCCGAGCAGGAAGAACCTTAGTCCCTGGCCAGAATGTGCCAGTGAAATTAGAGGGGGGGGGGAGCTACATGCCCAAGTCCTAATTTAGCTGACCAGACAAATGTTTGGAGCGAGTTTCCAGTTTGTACACTCCTCATCAGTGGTGGTGTCACTTTGGGGGGTGGTGTTGCTTTCAGGCTGAAACCTCCCGTCACTGAGGGTGTGTGAGATGCGATGCGCCTTCGTCGGACACCCCCCACTTCTTGCCTTGTGGTTCTTTGCGTGCGGTTTCCGTAGCGATTTGATTGCCAAGGCTGTGTACCAGGCCTGCCTTCATAATCCCTGGATGGTACTTTATTGCAGCTGCTCTTGGCTCTGTGCTTACGGGACGGTTTTGTTGTTGGGAATGTAGTGACTGTATTGCACACTAGATGTTTGCACTGGTGAGCTGGGCGCGAGGCTGCCGTCGCTCGTGGACTTGCAAGACCGCTCGTGAACATAGAGCGTGTTTTGGACGCTCCTTCGGATCACCCTAACCGTAGTTTCTCCGGCTTTTCACTCTTTTTGTTTAGTTGACGGGCTACTTCTGTATTGCCGTGAAAAGAGCGTGACCCTCAAAATGTAAAGACGTCGCCGACAGCTGGAGCTTGTGTCTGGATAATGGTGCCGGCCTGGCTTTCAGCTTCTCCACGGCGCCGCGGGCCGATGGTTCACACCCTTCAGCAAGTGAACTGCAGGCGTTCACCCCGCTCTGTGTATCTGACCAGAATTTTCATCCTTCACGATTTGGACGGTAGCTTCAGTTAGACTTCTGGCCAATCGGTGACCATTTCTGTTAGAGAATTGTATAAAAATAAGTGTGTTTGGCCACGGAGTCCAGGAGCGGCTCCTAGGTTGCGTTTCTAATGCTTGTTGTTTTTCCTCGCCCAGTGGATGGGTCTCCTGGCATGTGAAAGTGCCCCTGTGTGAATATCGCAACCCCCCCCGCGCCAGCAGACATGCCAATCCTCAGCACGCGCTAAATCCGCATCGCGGTTGGCAGCGTGGCGCTTCATTAGCACGACCTTCCAGGTGTTTCCGTGGAGACGGCTTGGCATAACGGCACCGTTTCCTCGACGGGCTCCGCGTCTCTCTCTGCATTTCCTTCGGCTCGCCGCTAATGACTCATATCAGGCTTTATTCTGTATAATTGGTGGCGCCGCGTAAAAACAGTGTTAGTTCAGTTCCGAGGAAACGCCTCATCTGTGAGGGTTCAGCTACCGTGCCCCTTAAAGCCAGGTGAATTTTTCTGCTCTGCCAGCACACCGATGCTACTTCTGTGGGGTATCTGTGAAGAGCTCCGGTGGTGAAATGTCTCTCGAACCCGGGCTTCTGCCGTTCTGCACTGTATCATACTTCGGATCGTTCTACATGCACGTGATTCCCTGTGTTCCTGAGAGACCCTGGTACTCGTGTTCAGCATACATTTTCCCTCTGTTGTTTTGGCTTCCTGATTGGGTCAATGTGTTGTGGCCTCGGGGCTCCTATGTACAGTCTTTGGAAGTCGGGATAAAATTAAGTCTCTCAACTTCGCTTCCTTTCATTTCCTGATCAGACCCCATTACACTGAATTTCCTACGGGTGTGAGGTGGCTCTCCGAAATCCGTCGCCGGTGTCGTCACC
>JAABNY020000015.1:8262268-8293720 GCA_015164015.2 Brevimyrus niger
TACAGGGAGAGAGTCTGGCGGGGCCGTGTTGAGAGCCCCCCTGCCCCCCCCCCTCATGTGGGGGTCCCCACACCTCCTATTTGATTATATCTTCCCGTTCCTTCAAAATGGCTGCTTTTTTGTGGTTGAATCACAATTGAAACCTGGACTTTGATTTGTGGGCTGGATTCCGCCTCCGTCCCATTCGCTTTCCCTTGATGTCACTCGGGGGGAGCCAGTGAGGCGTGACCCCAGCACCCTCCGACACACACACACACACACACACACACACACACACACACACACACACACACACTCATGGCCACAAAAATGGGACGACAGGATCTGAACAGGCCCAGTGGGATGAACTGCTGATGGTTTGTGGCTGGTCGGTTGGACGGTGTAAGAAACCGGTCTTGCAAATCCACGCTGTCTCCATGTTCTGAGTCTGCGTTATTCCTCACGGAGAATCTGGATCTGGCAGAGTGCCTGCCTACTCCAACAAAGACCCTGAACTGGAGCACTAAGAAACTGCATTTGTTCCATGCATTATACATTGTACATCTTATACATTTTTTTTTTTCTCTAACCTTCCATTACTTATTGCAAAATGTCAAATAAAAAGTAGTTTTGTCTTTAAGTGTTTTATTGCTGAAGATAAACAAACAGTGAGTGAGACGGCTCGTGAACAACTTCTATGACTGGAATCCGTCAGCCTCTCGTAGCATCTTATTAGCATCCATTACAGGGCATCCAATCACATTTGTAGCTTTTGATCACATGATCATCCCGGTGAGCCCTGCTGGCTTGCAGGCTCCACCCCGCCTTCACGTGGCTGCACTCCAGCGTTGCTTCTGAACGTCGGCAATTTTCTGCCATCGAAAGGTGACGTGGCAATATTTACTCCCCTTTAAAACTTCATAAACTTCATGCACTCTGCCCGCCTTTCAGGGCCCAGATGTGTGCAGCGGTCCAAGCAGCGGGCTGCTCGTCTGAACAGTGTTACGGCTCCAAGGTGTGCTGCTTCCGTTCAGCTAATTGGAAACAAACCAACGCCGGGGCGTTTTCTGCAGCCTTAGTCGACTTAATGGCAGAGAGCTGGGCACAGGTGGCGTCTCCGTTTCTGAATTCACAGCATAAACTGAGCTCTTGTGAGGCCCATTAATTATTATTTTTTTAATCACACATACATACCAATTACTTGCAGCAGCTGAAGTGGTAACAGTTTACTTGACAGGGCACAAACACTTAGAGTAACTCAGAAACTATCCATCCATTTTCTGAAATGGCTTATCTAAATCCGGGCCATGGGGGTCCAGAATCTGTCCCAGAGGATATGGGCACAAGGTAGGGAAGAACCCAGGATGGGGTGCCAAGCCATCACGGGGCCCACTGACACAGCATTCACTCACAGACCATTCACTCACAGACCATTCACTCACACACACCTGCAGGCAATTTGGCAACTCCAATTAGCCTCAGCATGTTTTTAGCCAGTGGGGAGAAACCGGAGTACCCAGAGGAAACCCCACGATGACACAGGGAGAACATGCAGACTCCGCACACATGGAACCCTGGCGGAGATTTGAACACAGAAATTTATGACTGAAGTACAAATCGTGAGCAAGTATAGTAGCTACATGAGATAAAAGATGTGCCATAATTCATTAATGATGAGCAAACATTCACTTGTGTTATTCATTATTTGTTCCTTCGGTAGTTCATTCAGTAGTTCATGAAGGTTTACAGAACAGATATTGCAACAAATATAGTAATCGCTTGGCATTAATGATGAATTAACATGAAAGCCATATGTAACTAAGACTTTTGAAGAAGTTTGTGGTTAATTAATACATAATTATTAATATGATACTGTACTATCTGCGCCCCATCAAGTAAAATGTTAATACTAAAGTGAACATCTTCATCAACGTCAAACACGTTAAGTCACCTGACCAGGTTTTAGTCAAAGCCGCCTGTATAGTAATTTGCTGCACTGTCAAAAAAACAAATCCATCATCGAATGGTTTTCTGATGGCAAAAAACAGGGGGTTTTCCACTCAGGAAAAGCATGAAAATTCATTTTGAAGTTTAAGCCACATTTTATGTGGAAAATACACTACTGGAATACTACTACAGGAATTGCTTCATGCAGCTCACTTCATTCCTCGACACTCACAGACTTCAGCGTTGATTCAGACACATTCAGCATCGATCACTCACCAGGCAAGCCGCTCAAAATGAATCGAGGCGATTCAGGCTCAAGGACACCTTCCCCAGATGGCGAGAGGCAGTCCGGATGCTGACAATCCTGCAGAGAACATTGTGTGTCACACCTACTGGGGATCAGGGTTGATGGTTGGTCACTCCCCGCTATCCTTGATGAAGACATTCTGTTATAGTCATTCTCACCCCAGATCCGTAGAAATGGGTGTTGTAGGCTCAGAGAGGAAGACCGTAACTGCTGGGTATTTAAGCCCAAACACGATGGGCTCATCTACATTCGCACCTCGAATGGCCGAGAGCGTTCCCATCAGCAGTAGGTGGTCCTTAGTGAAAGTCACACGGCCATATTAGGTTTATGATATATAGCGGCACTTACGAGGAATGTCGATCCTGTCCCACCATGTATGGGGCATCCCAATTTTTCTAACTTGGCATATAAACCGGAGCCATATTGCCGTCGCTCTCACTTACAGGAATCCGTCTGTCCTTCCGGCCTGCCTGCCTTTCTGCCTGTGACATCTCTCCTTCCTTCCCTGCTGCTGTACCGCCATTTGTCAGAAGCAGTACAATCACCTGCCTGCCATCACCTGCTGCCCACCCTGCGCATTTAGACTCAAATGGTAAAATTCGGACTGTGTGAATTAGGATTTTCTCATTTTGTTCATTTGACTTCCTCTGTGCAGCCCCTAGAGGAAGGGCTCCCCCTGTGAGTCTGGTCCCTCCCGAGGTTTCTTCCTACTAGGGAGTTTTCCTTGCCTCTGTCGCCTCTGGCTTGCTCACTGGGGGCCTTGGGCAGGGTTAACGTAAAGCGATTTGAGACGATTTAATGTGAAAATCAGCTGTACAAATACAAATTAATTGAATTGTTTCAATTTAGTTTCACCAGCCTCTGCATTTGAAGTGACGGCTGACCTGGGACAAATTAGTAATTACAGTACTTTGAAAACTCCTTCAAGAAACAACACTAGACGCATGAGTATGATGGGAACTCACACCGCGCTGTAGAAGACTCGTTTTCTTCAATAGCTATTTTTAAAAAAATTACTCATTCATACAGTAGGTTCTGGATCCCGTCAGACAGAATTAATTGCTTTAGACAAAGCAAAGCGAACTTAGTTCCCCAGCACTGGGCTCCTGACAGAGCAAACGGCCAAGGTCAACTGGACTGGACCTTTCTCAATTATTTTGTGTTTGAAGTTTGCCGTTAGACCTTGTTTACTTTACGCTGGGCAGCAAATGAACGAAACGACATTTTTCTAATTAATGAAAAACTGCATTCTGTGTATCTTGCTGACCTCGGGCTCCCGGATGGATATTGGGTTTCCGTGGGGGAAGTTTTGTCTCTTCCTGATGGCTCGATTACATAGCCAAGCCACAGCCTCCATTAAAAATCCAAGCTTTACAGTCGCACACCTGGAGCGTGCCACTGGGTGATTGGTACATGGGGCCATGACCTTAGAAGCTCTATTAGTGCCTGTCTGAGGTGTTACAGTTTTGCCAGTCCTGGGCTCGCCCACTAGAGGGAGCTAGAGCTAGCACTAGCAATTCTTGCTTCTACAAGGAGAAACAGGTTGTACTGGAAAACACCCACTCAGGCCATGCTCGCACCCCTGTCTTCCCACAGGTTCCAATTAGTATGAGAACACCAAAGTAAAGACAATGTCTGGTCTTAGACAGTGCGCTGGGGGCGGTATGTGCCTCAACGGATTAGGATGCAGTATGTATAATCATATAAGTGCAGGTTCACATCCTGGGGTCAGCAGAGTGATGTCATCATTGGGCCCTTGAACAAGGCCCTTAACCCCCATTCACTCCAGGGACCCTGCTCTCTCACTGTCATGCTACTTTTGATTTTTTAAAAAAAAAAAAAAAAAAAAAAGCATCTGCTAGATAAATACAAGTTTAAAGAATATGCTGTAATGAGCAGGCTAGTCGACAGATGAAGGGAGTGGTGTGGGAGCGAATGTGGCCGCACGGACGGTGCTCAGAAAGCGTGAGCTGACCGCGGGGCTCCGGTGAGAGGGACGGCCGCTGTCTGATTCCCTGTGTTTCGGTTCATTCTTTTAAGTTTCCAGCTGGGGCGGCATTGACTTCAAACATGCTCACCCTCATGCACTATGCATGAGGCTCGTGGATTAAAAAGAAGGGAAAAAAACGAGCAGAATCAATTTTACTGTGCAAATATGTTTCTTACCGATGGCAAATACCTCGGTGTTTTATATAATCGCCAGTGACTCGTAATTTGCTCTTTTATCTGGTTTTGGTTATTTTATGTGTTTGGAAGGCAAATAGACCTAAACACTGAAGCTTTCATAACTTGAGATCTCTGTGTGATCGGCTGTGAAATGTGCAAGAATGTCAGCGACTTCAGCAAAACCAAAAACACCGGGGGTAGTCAACGTTCCGGTCACGTGCAGCTCCGGTACTGCGCAAGTCTTAGGTCAGTGGTCGACAACCACGTTGCCCAGCCGCATCCCCCCGCCAGCTGAATAATATGAAGATACATATGCCCCCCGCCGATCGTCACGACAAAGTCGCTTCCGCATATTGTTTTCTTTGTAAAATTAGCTTTCATTATTTAAAAAAAGGCTTTGGAGACAACTATCTGTGGCAGTCATAGGAAATTTAAATGATCCTCACATTGGTGTGAACTAGGATATGACGTCTGTAGGTGCTGTGAGGCAATTCAGGTAAAGGCGCCCCCGTGTCCCAGCACGTTCACGCTGTGGTTTCGGCTTCTTGAGCCTGTCAACAAACCATCATTCTACCGGAACATAAACCTAAAAGACGAATGGCAATGTAAAACCGACGGGAACGAACCATCCCGAAGGGCTCCGTCTTTCACAGGCACGCCGCCGACAAGGAAAAGCCGTCCTGCGGAAGCCTTCTTGCAGCCTGTGGAGTAGGAGTGACGGGCGGATCTGAAGTGACAGCAGACAGCTTCGCCCGGTTCCTTCGAGGTAAGGGAGCGTTTAAGTCCTCCTGGCAGCCTTGGGCTCCTGCTGGGTAGATGTTTACCCGCAGGTTGCCCTTTTCGTCTGCACAGGGATATGCACTGTGGGGGGTGCGAGTCGGCTTCTGATGCTCTCTAGCGCATGCGGGGATGCGGGGGGGGTCCAGGACAAAACAAAAACTTGTGTCTGACTGCAGGAATGATGACTAAAGCACAACCAGCAAAGGAGGAAGGAAAGGTCACGACTTGCCCAGGCAGAATTTCGCAGTTGCAGCGTATGGGAACATTCCGGCTCCTGAAAGCACAATTTGGCACCGGAGTGCATAAATAACCTTTTACGTGGAAGCGATTACTGCCAGAGGTGGCGAGGTGTTCGGAAATGCCCACCTCAGCCTGCTACAGATGTTCTGCGCCGTACCAGGCCCAGCGCATTCTGGGAGACTGGCACAGACCCACACTGTTACCTCGGAACCAGCGGCGACCCCGTACCTCACGCACCAGAGGGCGACCAGGCGTGCTTTGCTTCCGACAGAGTTCCTGTGATGTTTTTTCCTTTCTTTCTTTTCTTCTTGCACGACTTGGGTGGCTTTGAGACTCGCAGTGTACATTCCACCGAAGCCAGAGTGACACAGCAGGCAAGAACAACGAACCATCTCCCGCAGTGTGCTGCCCGAATCTCCAAATTAAATACATAAGAACACGGCGCATTGCAGGAATCGTACAATTATGGACAGTTATGACAAACCATGAATGTTATCATTTAGCAAAATAACAGACCATTGATTTAACGTTATATACGTTTATTATATATAAAATGTCCCCATCTATTTATTCCCTAATATTGTTATATCTAGAAGGTGTATGTGATATCTAAAATATACCATCCAACAATGACTAACAAAAAAAAATCACTTTTTCTGTTTTACTGTCTACTATAGAATTAGTTCAGGGTTTAGCAGCGGCACATAATTGATATTTTAGTGCCATCTAGTGGCTATCACGAAGAAACATACTTCATGATCAGAATCATTCCAAGTGCATAGCTGATCCTAATTACAGCTAGTTCAACGTGAAACTCTGAAGTTTTCTGAAGCTTTCAAACAAGGCATCACGAAATTAAACGGCTCTAGAACCGATTGTTTTATATGAAGTTGTTTTTAAAAACCTAGTTAAAATATATGTGAAACGGGTACATGGAACATTATGATCAGTAACTAATTCATTAAACATGACTTTAATACTAAACTTCCTAAGTACTTTACCCTGACAAACTATAAACATTTTCTCAAGCTTTCAGATCAAATAGTGTAATTCCCGTGTTGTTGATTCAGATTATCTGGCAGATGCCTAATGAATTTAGGGTAATTAACCTTGACAATGACTAGGAGTGACGTCTCATCGTTTTGCCCAGTAGCTGACACAGCCATTCAAGTCGCCAGTAAACCGCATGGATGCCATTGTGCTGTATTGCACGGTGAAACAGTGCCCTCTACCGCGGGGTCTCCCCCATTTTTGGCCCAAAAAAAAAAAAAAAAAAAACACACTTTACACGTGCTACATCAGTTTTACTTGGTAATAGTCAGAGATCTGCCCTTTGTTGGAAACATCTATATGGACTCCTGTTTACAGGTATTCAGGAATCAACATGAATACTTTTGATCAAATTGTATGCATGCGTTCAATAAACCCGAAGTGGGAAAATGAAATATGGCAGCAATGCATTATAAAACTAGCCTCTACCATTGTCCGGCACAACTTTAAAAAGTCCCTGGATAGTACAACACAAGTTTGCAGTCTGACCTGGCATTTATAACACTCAGGCAACCAACAAAGTCTTACAGGGACCCCAAAGCAGTGCACGAGTCAGAATCTGGCAACCCTGATGCCAATGTGCAACCCAGAAAACCAATGCAAAACACTAATTGTTACTGTAGGGTTTATTGAGCTTTTATTAACACACAATTTCAATCAATCCATGAATGCAGTCAACACACTAGAATAAGGTTTACATGTTAAATAGTGTACACAAACTGCTATAGTATTCTAATGCAAGCCCAAAATAAAACCAAGCTTCTTTGAAGCCAAACTTTTGTTTAAAACACCCCAGAAATGAGTAGGTGAGAAGCTCAATTAAAAAAATAAAACAAAGGGGGGAAAAAACAGCCTGTGGATCTTCAACCTTCAAACCTTTCCAAGAGACCTTTGTCCTGAGATGGCTTTAACAAATGTCGGCAAATATTATACAGTCTTCTGCTGTCCTTTCTTCCCAATCAGAGATTTGTGGATGTGTGGGATGACACCTGGTGGGACAAAAAAAGGCCATTTGAGACATAGGCGCACTACATGCCAGATATAGGGATAAGCATGCCTTAGGGATAAGCAGCCCTTACCACCACCGGCGATGGTGGCTTTGATGAGAGAGTCTAGCTCCTCATCCCCTCTGATGGCGAGCTGCAGGTGACGAGGGGTGATGCGCTTGACCTTCAGATCCTTGGAGGCGTTCCCAGCCAATTCCAGAACCTGGGGAAAAGGAGGAACGCGGTTCACAAAAATGACGATGGCACCTGCCTACCCTGCAGCCCCCCGCAAATCGTAGAGGAGACACGCAAGGCCGATGCATTGACACGTACCTCGGCGGTCAGGTACTCCAGAATCGCCGCGCTGTACACGGCTGCGGTGGCTCCGACGCGACCGTGACTCGTGGTCCTGGATTTCAGGTGTCTGTGGATACGGCCTACAGGAAACTTCCGACGTGGAGAGAAGAATCCATTAATCTCACCCGGTCGGCAAGACCGCGTCGCCACCCGGGGATTACACACAAGCCACATCCCCTCCCCCATACATGCCTCCAACAGATACAGCAAATACAGCGATATTTTGCGCTAAATTAGATAAAAGTACAATTGCACAGTTGCGATTTTATATTTTTTAAAAAAGCTTGCAATGTTGAGCCCGCTAGCCGCACGGCTAGTTAGCCAGCCTGCTACAGACCTGCAGTCCGGCTCGCTGTGAGCGCGAAACAGCCTTTGTCTTCGTCTTCCCGGAGTCCTTCCCAGCTTTACCGCCGGCCTGCATCAAACATGAAAATGCACATCGTGTCATCGGGGAATGCAGGGCCCAAGTCATCCAACCAGGTGCCTACAGAAGCATCTAAATAGGCAGCTAACCAGGCGAACGTAGAGGGGTTACCACGCGGCGCGGGGGAGAGCCATTAGCCTACTAGCTAAAGCTAGCCGACCGCAAATTAGCGCTTATTACGAAACCGACGCCTTCTTCGCAACGCACATCCGTAGCTTAAATGTAGGATTTTCCCCATGACACAAGTCCCTAAAAATAAAAAATCAAACCACCACTTACCATTCTGCTTTACGATTCACAGCTCGAAACCAAAACGACCCGAATAAGCCTCTTCACCGTCTTATTTAAACGGCCAGTCCCGCCTTCACTTTAATATATGTGCATGGACCGCAGCAGCATCCGGGTATCCCGGTATTCCACACGAACCAATAGGAAGCCGTTGCCCAATTAGTTTGACATGGCTTTAAGCCAATCATTTCTCGAGTGCGGAGCAATGGGCGGGAAAATGAAAAGCGCGCGCCTGTTCTAAGATTTTGAAAGAGTGCCTCCGAAATAATACCAGGTATAAGGAAATTGTACGTATTTAAATTTTTTATTTTATTTCATGGCATTATTAATTGTTTATGTGCAGAACGTTAAAGATATCGTATGCTCAATAAATAAGTCATTGCCAGTGTTTGCTGGTGAGCGTTTTGTTGCTTTGTTTAACGTGGGAGAATTACTTCAATAGAAAGCGCAAACTCTTAGGTGTTTGTATTTAAGGTAAAAAGAAATTTTCTTATTTGCCAGTACAGGTGGAGAATTGTGTCAGTAAGTAATTCGCAGATATAACATTTTCTTAACTGAAAATTTCAGTTTGGAATGAACTACCGGTTGAGAGCTTTTCATATACAAAGAAATGAAGCGTGCAAAAAAAACATATAAGACAACCGCACTTTCAGAATCATTTTCTATTTTTCAGAAAGCTAGTTTGTTTCAGTACCAAACCCCCCACAAAATTGATATTCATTATTTATAGTCACAGATCACCGTGTTGACTCAGTATTCGAATTGAATACATTACTCAAGGTACGCCGAATCTCCATGAAATGATTATTAATTTTTTGCGGTGCGGTTACTGCTATCATAATGAAGGCTTCTCGCTAAATCTAGGCCAGATGAATAAATTTGCAGTTTTAAAAATTTTATTTTAAACGCATACAGTGGTCGGTGTGCTTCTGTTACATATTCCTCTACATTCATATGCATGATGGATAGTCGGCATAGAACAATCTGAAATGCGGTAAAGTGACAATAGCTCTCTGACTGAGCATTTTAAGGTGTCGGCAGTGGTGTTCTAGGAACAAAAGAAAGACTCCGAGAGCGTATTACAAATCCCGGCATCGACAGCCTGCAGGCTTTGACTGGCATTTAAATTTATATGTCTCAGGCCAACATAATGGCTAATAGTGAAAAGCCAGTTCGGATTTCTTTAGGTATTTTGAATAAAGTCGAGAGTTTGGATTCACGCTGTTTATGTTTTGTACATAGCAACAGCGTTGTAATGTCGTATATCAGCAGATTATTGCGAATATGTAAATATTAATGAAAGCACTGTTAAAAGTATAAAGTTAAGGCATGTTACAAAAATATATAAAACGGTATGGCTTAACTCTCGTTTAATGATGGTCTTATGCCATCGTAATGAAACTCAATTTTCAAGGCGAAAACATGCATAACACATGGCTGCGTATATTTCCAGTAAAGTATGGATATCCAGCTTGTGGTCTCCAAACAATAGGTAGACTGTCTGTACCCTTTGGAAGACAATTTACAGGCTTGTTTTCATGAAGATATGTCCTATCAGCCTGATGGCAGCCTGAGGCGTTTATTTCACCCCTGAGAAAGGTACAAAAGCTGAATTGTTCTAATTAAATTGTTCCGTTGTGCAAATAGGATAAATGTAAACGGCACAATAAGTGAAAATATAAGTGTATGTTTCGGAGGGAGTACGTCCTCTTATTGTAGTGTTGTATACATTATGTAAAAATCACATATAAATGAATTTCTGCTTGTGCATATCTTGTATGAGACTTTGCGCGTCCTAGACTGTGCTACTGACATTTCACTCATACCTACGATGGGTGTAACATACCCTGTAGTGCTTTTGCAAGATTTTCGTTGATTTGTTTGTTTTGTTTTTTTTTGGAAAGTTAATGCAGGACTTTCTAAAAGAATCCGACTTTAAGACGCTCCAGAGTCATCATCCAGAAGGTGGCAGTACGCGACTATCTTTTGTTGTATATTAACTAGTGAGTGTCATCATTTTGTGAAGAATAACTGAGTCTTCAGTATTCGCTCCACACTGCTTACCAACCCTGGTTTCATAGCACCCGATGTCTTGGCTTTCTGCCAAGCTTTGCTCTTTGGCTGGCTGAACTGCTGACTCGATTCTGCACTTATTTGTTACTCACAATCCTTCATTTTTAAAATGAATGCCTTAACTGAGTATTTTAATTTTTCAGTAACATTAAAAACAACAATAATAAGACAAAAATGCTTTGAAAACAGATTTCCTTAAAATTAGTTTAGTAATTTATTAATAGTAGTATATACTTGTTACTTGGTACTTAACCACAGAAAATTGATTATGCTTTTGTAAAGTTTGTTTGAATACGTACAGCGGTGTTTACTGTAGTTTGACGTGGTTCAAACGTACTTTACTTCCTCATGCAATGAAATGCATCCTCTGTGGAGCTTAATAATGAGCTCAGTGACGATAACTGCAGGTTTGGGAAGACATGCTATGAGTTATGATGCCGAGGTGCTCCAGCGATACAAATTTAATCAAAGGCGTAATGGCACGCGAGTCCTCAGTACTTTTCCTAATCATGTCATTTTATTTTCATCCTGACGTAATGCCCCTGGACCTCCAGTAAATTTCTACTCTGGCCAGCAACCCTGACTGCAGCCTAAGGAGAACGTGTTAATATCGTCTCTATGTTTATAGTAGAAGTTGCAAATGTTTCGCGAGACATTTCAAATGAGGCTGCCAAAGCACATTTTTCATTTGTTTGTTTTCCCAGGTTATGTGAGCTGAGCTTCATTTTCCTCACACACTAAAAATATGAAAGATCAGAGTTCAGGAGAGCCTCGCTTTTCTTTGAGCCCACTCCGTGCTCCATGTTGTGCCAGAGCTGTGCCAGCACTATTATTACGTCCCTGCAGATAATTTGGGAATGTAGGTCATAGCCTGGTATCAGAACAACAGATGATATACCAGGAAAAAATAGTGGGCTAATGTTTCAGATTAGTTTCCTAAACCTTGGCCTATGTTTCACTGAGACGATTGGCTGGTGGATATAAAAGAAGATTTGTGCTCTTTATTTAGTTACTCATTAGAGCTGAAAACTGCCCCGGTAGGCAATTATTATTGCAGTCTGATGAGCAAGGGGCAAAAAAAAAAAAACGTAGACATTTTTCATAAGATGACTGGCAGTGCTGCATTTTGTGTCCTCGACGGAAAGGTTCTAGGCTGTTGCACAGCTCGTTGCTAATCCAGGGTGCAGCACACTGCTGGTCGCCCTGCATAATGCAGCCTGACTGCTCCGCCGTTCAGCCCTCACATGCTGGTTAGGACCTGTTTTACTGCACTGCTCCGATTACCCCTTTTTAATGTCAGCTGGCAGATCATCTCGCTGGGTTACAATGTTTACCTTTTCCATCCTAATATACCGACCTTATTTCTATTTCTGCTTGAGGTAACTGAACCAAAATAAATCAGTTAAGACCCACGCCAAAAATCAATCTTCATTGACATTGTGCATTTTCTCAGTTCTGCGCTTGCTTCACATATAACCCTACTTCAGACATCATATTCTAGCATATATACTCTGTGGCAGGATCATGACAGTCAGGACAGTCATTCTGTTTTGGAGTAAAATGTCATGAAAGAGGGTGTCATTGTGGCACAGCGGGTATTACTGTTGTTTTACACCACCATAGCTGGGTGTTTGAACCGCCTGCATGTATTTGCATGTTATCCCTGTAGTTATCTGGGTTTCCTTATTTCAGAGTGATTGTTATTGTGATTGACATTGTGATTGTCATCATGATTGTCATTTCCAAACTGCTAGTTCAGTGTGCCTAGTGATGGTCTTACATGCTGACAGTTCCCACGTCTCTGGCCCTGTGATTTCTGGGATAGACTCCAGGCTCCCCAACACCCTGTGCTGGATAGCTGGTTGGAGGATGGTTGGATGTTTGAAAAGAGTTGCATGATGCTTTGGAACTCAGACAAGGATCTCTGGTTTAATAGATCTTGCCAGGGGTGCAAGTCTACCCATATGGAATTTCTGTTCATGTGTGATGTCACTATCCGATGACATAGAGATTGGTCCTGTTTCTGTTCTGCCTCTCACTGTGTGTGGATCTTGCATGTGTTCATCAGCAGAATTAGGGTTACCAGTGCTGTTTTGGCCTTGCATAGTCAGAGGGGTGGTTCTATATCTTATCTGGCTGTTTGATGCTTTGTAGACATGATGATATCACATAGCTAACTGTGTTGTCCTATACACTCTGTTCTCATAAAGATAGATGAGTACTAACTGGGACTATTGAATATACCCTCACGGCCAGTGAAGGATGGTCCCTGTGAAGATAGCTCTGTGGGTCTGGGCCCAACAGCAGGCTGGTACCATTCTCTAATCACCGGGGAAACGAGAAATCAATAGTAATCTTCTAAAATTAAAGCTGAGTTTTTGGAAGGGTAGTCTTTCAGCGCCTGACACCAAGCGCATTTGATGAGTTGCTGAGTTCACCGTGAGATGTGACTTAGCACAGACCCGACAGGAGCAGAGTATATAACTGTCCGCTTTTTTTTTTTTGGCCCATGTAGCTTGTACAAACCCGAAACTAACAAAATCCAGATTTAAAATGTGGCCCGATATGCTACTGTCATACCTTCAGTACTCTCTAGACACCTTTCTCTTATTTAATGTTAATCGTAACATTACTCAGAGCGTAGAGTCTGAGTAGAGAGTCGACGAAGTAATGCCTCGCATGCACGTAGTTTTAATATGTGACGGTCTGGAAGCATGTTATGTAAAGTGTTGGTGGTGTTTTCACAGGTCACGGTTACACATCTGAATGATATTTTGGGCCCAGTTTGAGTGACCGCTCTATGTATGTTATAAAAAAGGGATGCTAGGTTGGTGGGTCACACGGTCATTGCTGAAGAGAAATGTGCGTTCGGGGCCAGCACATTCAGTTCGTGGAGCAGTTAACTACACCCTTAAGTGTCAGGACATTGCAAATGGTGCTTAATAGTGTGTACTTGTTACTCAGCCGGATTGTAGCCGGCATGTCATGGGCGTGAGGGGAGGCTGGATGACTGCCCGTTTTCTTGTACTCTCTATTGTGATGGTTTCACAAGTGATTGATATTGTGGTATTTTTTTTTTTTTGCACATTTGAATTCTGGAAACCTTTGACAACTGGATTTACATTTAGTTTAGCTTTAGGTGGAAAAATGCTATCTGGCAAACTGGCCTAAGGGCATTTTTAGGGAAGATATGCAGTGTTTCCCCTAGGTTTACAGCTTTGGAGGTGGGGGGGGGCACCGACAGGATTCATGGTGTTCATGGACAGCAGTCAATATAACAACTGAACTAAACATCAGAACATTTCTTTTATTATATTATATATGTGTGCTATATAAATTTTATTGAAAATAAAATTACCTTGACCTTCAAGGGGGGGGGGGGTGCGGCACCCCCCTTAATATTAAGGTATGGAAAACCCTGATACGCAACAAAATAGAGCCCCTTCCGGGACAAACCCTTCCATATCCATAATGCTTCCCGGGATTACTGGCACCCTGGTTGGATAAACACTCACTGGAGTTCGACGGCTGGATGTCTCACGGGCCGAATTTTAATATCGTGACTCATCATAATTAAAGTTCACATTTTAGCACAGAAGTGTGTTTCTACAACTATGCACAAAAGTTTGGATTGATTTGCTCCAAAAGGTCACAAACACAAAAATGTTTCAGTAGTGCTATCAGGTGAAAGGGATACTTTACCTTAAGATGACCCTGAAGTTATAAAATCACATCCGTACAGCTGCTCCCTGCTCTGTTCCTACCATGTCATGCCCTGCTCTTAGCTTTCTAGCACAGCGTTTCTCAACCTGGTCCTCGGGGACCCACAAACGGTTCATTTTTGCTCCCAGTCAGACACTCTACATTTTTGCTCCTTCCAAGCTTCCAGTAGCAAAAAGGTGGTCCGTCTCGGTGGCTTTGCGATGATCGGATTGGGAAACGCTGATCTGGCAGATTGATAGTACTACTGTAAGTATGGTACGTGTAATATGATGAGATCTACTTTGGCACAGCTTTTAAATCCATATCCAGATGCTTTCCATGTAGCAGACATCATGGATTAATCCATTCCCAGGAAATCAGCATCTGCATTTCCTCTAGATGGAGTGAGGGGTGTGCTTAATTGTGGAGGTAAATCAGCTAAGCTTAAACTGAAGAGATAACATTGCCATAGAAACGGCCCCTGTCACTGATGCACTGGTACATCGCATTGTGTTCGCCATGGAAACCATGTGATGGCATGTCCCAGTATATGAAAAGCCTAAAATGGGTACAGTTCCAAACTTACCTTCTCAGAGATGAGCCGGCTGCTGGAAGGGAAATGCCTTACTGAATTTAATCTAACCCAGGGGTCACCAACAACCAACATGGTGCCCGCGGGCACCAGGATGCCCCCAAGGACCCCATGAATTGCCTTGCAGACCTGTTTTAAAAATAGCACAACTCACCAGTGAGCATCGTCTAAAATTTAATTTTATCCTGTTGCTATTCTTCTTTAATCATAGTTGCATTTATATAGATTTGAAAATTACAATATCATAAAAATGCATTTAATATAATGTTTTGATGCATAAAGTTTAGATAAGTTTAGAAGGGCATTTAACACTGGTAGCCCTTCGTATGGCTCAGTACCGTGAAGTTTCAAAAAGGGTTGGTGATCCCTGATCTAACCTATCAGGCATCGCCTAGGGCGCCCTCTATGAAGCTTCTTCAGGAACTCCCTAGACCTCATGCCCCTGGGTGTAATCGGTGTGTTCCACAGATATTCCCGCAACGGTTGCTGATGGTCTGGCTAACATGAAGCCTGCGGCCCTCATCAGATAAGCTTGTGTAGCAGCATTTCCGTTAAGCGGCTGATAAACACAACAAGGGCTGTTGCAGCCACTAGTCTGATACAGCTTCTCAGCCTTACAGCCCTGCAATCTTCCACATCATACTGTATGGCCTGCTCTCCCAGAGCTGGTGCTCTTAAATTTTAGGTAACATTGAAGGCTTTTTAAAAAAAATTGTATTTCATATTGTGTTCTTGGTACAGACGCTCCCTGGTTTACGATGGTCCGTGTTATGATATTTTGACTTAACGGTGGGTAAATGTTTTTCACTTCCTGTACATTATTCAATAGATTACATAAGATATTTAACACTTTATTGTAACATCGTGTTAATGATTTAGCCTAAAGATAATGAATATGTTCTAAGCATGTTTAAGGTAGGCAAGGCTTGGCTGGGATGTTGAAATACATTTTTACCTTGCAATAGGTTTATCAGAATGTAACCCCATTGTAACCCAGGGAGCGTCTTTATAGCGTTATTAACAGTGTAAACATAACAAGAAAAACCAGGATTTTTCCAAGCAAAACGTTTTTTTTTTTTGTCATCGACTTTTTAGTGGATTAGTGCTGAATTACCAGAGCCCATGTTGTGTAGATGGTATGCGTGCATTGTTAGATCTCGTCAGAAAAATCAACTGTGTTAAATTCACCAACAGCCGGATAGATAAGTAAATATATACAGGCCTGTATTACAAGTTTGTAAAACAGACTAATAGAAGGATTAACCATAACGACCTGATAAACATGTATAGGTGGAAGCTGGAGGACCCTTCAGTCCCTTTTGTCAGGCTAGAGGAGGGAAAGAAAAGGCAGAGAGTCACAAAGAGCAGCTTTGTCACCGTCTGCCACAAGACTCTGCCTCTCCACTGCGCTGCTGGTTTTGTTGTGCTTGGCTCTGTGGTAAACAGCACGCATATCACTAGTGCTAGGGGAGTGAGAGGAGCACTTCCACGAGGGCTGTGCCGAGAGTCACGGCTCTGGCAGCCTGTCTGCTGACTTGGCTGCCCCCCCCCCCCCTCCTCTCGCCCCAGCCCCGTTAGAGAGCACTTTTAAAGAGCCAGAGAGATTGTAGAAGTTTCAGACACGTACATATACACTTGTTGTCTCTGTGTGTGTACTAGTTTTGTGCATTTTGTAATTCACTTTATGAAATACAATACCTGGTTAACACCAGGGACATCCACACACTAATGTGTTTGTGAAACAGTATTTCCAAAAGTTGAAATACATCTGAAACTGGAACCGAAAAAGGAGAATGATCTTTAAAAAGTGACTTTTAAGCGTTTTAGCAGCAAAATTGACACAATGGCTTCAAACAGGTGCCAAGACAAGCTATTTGATGCACCAGTAGCATTTAAATAATTAGAAAATGTAATTTAAAGTACAGTTCTGGTCTTGTCCATGGAAAGAATAGCATTTTGTAGCAAAGATAATTTCAAATTAGGAATGGATTAGTAATGTACCCTTTTTTATATCAGTATGACAATGTAAGTAATCCGGTTGGGGTTCTATGGGCATTGTGCTTCATCAGGCTTTAACTTGCAACTGGATGAGGATTACTGATGTACTTATATTCATTTTGTCAGTATAATACAATGGCTTTTATTTATTTAGTTCTATGTATCTTTTATCACAAAATAGATTGATTTGCTGATTGATGACGTAGGACATACAGTGGTAGATGAGGTGGATACATTCATAGCCTACTTAAGGAATCGATAAACGTGAAGTAGATGATGCTTAAGCATGTATGCAGAATGTAAAGCAGGTGAAGATTTATGTAAAAGGCCACAGTCACCAAAATGATTCTCAAAAATATTTGTTCTAAGATACAATGTTTTTTTCTGATATTTTAAACTGATTGTTTTATAATGCTTGTGTAAGGGAAGATAACGGCCATACTTGCATACCATACTGATCATATCATTTGAACATTAAGATGAAAATGCGTGTAAATGCTTCGGAACTCATTGCATTCTCAAATTTGAATAGGCAGTATGCATGTGCTCGCACGTACATGTGTGCATGCAGATTGTGCATGTTTCTGGTGTCTTTATAGGAAGGCGCACTAGTTGTCATTCTGAGTAATTATGAAGCAGAGTCGGTTTCCGTTTTGTCAGATGTGGCCATTTTGCGGCATAATCCGTGGGAGTGAGAGAGACAGAAAGGGAAGGGGAGGACATGCTGTTTGGGGAGGGGGTGGCAGCCTGGGAAATGAACATGAATAGGTGTCATGGTGAGAAGGCATGGATCCA
Organism: Brevimyrus niger; assembly: GCA_015164015.2. Classification (NCBI taxonomy): domain Eukaryota; kingdom Metazoa; phylum Chordata; class Actinopteri; order Osteoglossiformes; family Mormyridae; genus Brevimyrus; species Brevimyrus niger. The sequence goes on from JAABNY020000015.1 coordinate 8,279,953, forward strand.
GGGTGCATGGGCTGGGAGAGAGCGGGACATCTGTTTGTTTTGTTTCCCGGCCGTGCGATGAGTGTTGAATCTGGAGCAGGCGGAGAGCAACGGGCACTTCAGGCCGTGATGTCAGCCTTGCCGTGAGGGAAACATCACGCCCGAAACACGAGCTCTGGGGACGCGTCGATCATCACGCCGCACTTTGTAACCCAGTCGTCCCCTCTTGCCGTGCATCGCTCGAAGATCGAAGTTTAAAAAGAAACATGTTCGACTTGGCAACAAAGGATTATGATCGCCTTTAAAATTATAATTGCATTCAGAAGCTTTCCTGCACTTTTTTTTTTGTTTTGGCATTTTTGAGGGTCAGATGCTGGAACCCTTTTGAGGTGTTTCTGAGCGTAAGAAAGACAAGCCAAGGAGAATTTGGATATTTTGATATCGTATATGAAGGCTAACGCTCTGTGTTCGCTTAGGATCACAACCCCGAGTCTGAAATTAAAACCAAAAGGTTTCGTATTCTGCACGTCTTCATTGAATCTGGCCCTCTGGCAGAGTCAAGGCAGAAATCCTATTGTTCACTCCATTATTTTATGACGTGTGGTTTGGGTCAAAGACACACATGCTTTTGTGTCTCGAGCCCTTGCGCCATAGGGAGAAGCCTAAGGTGGGTCCATGTTATCCTTCATCCCATGAGGTCTGACCGCAGACTAGCTAAATGTGTCTCACAGGCCTCCAGCATCAGCACTGTGATATTATTCTGTGCCGGTGACAGTGTCGTTTTCATTGACAGAGCGACTTGTTTAAGGCTCGGGGGGGGAAGTCTGTTCCTGCCTTTCAGTGTTTGCTGCAAGCAGGCCGCACTGACCTTCATTCTGCATGCTGGGCCCGATAGCCACTAATGTTAGCTATAAACAAAGAGGTAGGGGCGTCTGAACATAGTGTGTAATCTGCCTTTCTGACACTCCATTTCTCTTGATGCTTTTGTTAGAGGTCACAAAGGCCCATTACTCTCCAAAATGCATTCATGCACCTGTGTCTCAGAGGCTCTGGCTGTTAATTGTGTCTGAGAGAGTCAATGTCTGACTATAAATCAGTCACATGGTCTGCATCACGTGACTTGTGTGGTTCCTGTAACTGCCGACCGTGACTTGCTGCCGTGCCAGTCGTCTTCATTACATTGAAATGGGAGAAAGTGCAGTTCTCAGGTTGCATCAACTGTGGAGGTCCTGTCATTTTAAATAGTTTGTTGCATTAACACTCGGTTTATAGGAATTACTATATACATTTCTTAGGGTAGACTTGATTAGTAGGATTTAGGGTGCCCAGATAATCCATGTCAGGGAGGACACTCTGAGCTAGGAGAGGAATTGTAAATTACCATTTCAATTAAAAGGACCTGGATTTCACTTGAGCACTGAGCTCTTGCTGTGTGCTGATTGTTCATAACCATGCATGTGTCACTAACGCTAATGTGAAACATCTGGACAAGACTTTCTGTCAAGGAAACAAACCAAAGCACAAGAAGAGCTGAGCTATTTAGCAGAGCACAGGAGCCTTTCAGTTTGAAAGTAGTTTGTAAAACTCAAAGTAGCTCAAAGTGTCCTTCCTGACATGGATTATCTGGTCACCCTAACTAAATCTTACTAATCAAGTGGGTCACCATAATTTAGTACCTCTCTAGAGAGCCAGCTTGCATAATAGTGGGTGATTGTATACATTTCATCTGGCTTGTGAACTGAACTCTGAAGAAGATAATAGATAAATAGGAAGTATTGCTCAGTAGAGGGTAGATGTGTTATATTCTGGGTGCTCTAGTACAGCTGTGATCAACATTAGGTGCCATATTGGCAAAATAGGATCTGTGAGTTCAAAACTTGCCCCTCCTGTGCCTAGAAGGTTCTTGTTTTCTTGGCATTTCAGGAGGGGCACATTGGGGTTTTTGTGTTGCATGTCTGCTGTGTTGGGGGGCCACCGGGTGAACAGTAAAGGCGTTCTAAGAATAACTTTGCTGAGCTAATCAAGAGCTGTGGCACAGCCAGCGGCCCTTGGTGGAGTGTGGTTTACACATGCTGCTCTGAACGATGCTGTAAGTGAAAACACCCTGTGATCGTACAGGAAGTACCCCGATGTAGAGTGTGCTTCCCAAGAAGTGGTAAACTGTGACCTGGATCAGGCAGGTGCATAGTGAAAAGTTAAAAGGCTTTACCTACACACTTTGCATTTAGAGTCTATTTGATACAGTGAACTCCACAAAACGTAATATATATAAGGCACCTCTTACCATGCTTGGTTTTATGATTGTCATAATTACCAGAAGTAATGTAAAAAACTAGCCTAATAATTTCTGTTCTTATAAAAATTTCCGATGGATAAATCCTTTTTGAAGGTTTGCTTCGAAATGTTTTCCTTGTTTAGATTTCAGCTGTATCCTTAAAGGACATCCGAGAAGGCCATCAGCGATGGAATGTGGGTCTGGAACGAAACGGTGACCCTCTGTCAGAATGCTGACCTAAGTGAACGGCGTCGGAACCTGCTGGGTGACCAGCACGGTCAGGTGTTTGCCTCTCTGGGGTGTCCATGACCGAGATAGTGTGAAGCACGTCTCGACCTGAACCGAGGGGGCTTGGAGGAGGGTCTTTGTGGTGGGGAGCCACACGTTTTGTGCCACGTGCGAGGAGCGGGAAGTCTTGTGACATCCTTCTTGGAATGTTCTGGCTGTTTCTGTATGGTATACAGTATACCCCTTCTAAGAACCATATGAGCAACCTAGGATATGAAAGAATCAATTTGTAGAACATATTAATATATGAATCATTGATTTTTTTTTAGCGGTTGTTCACATCAGATGTGTTGAGAGGTACTCTTGTACACCTTAGCATTTGAGTCAGAGTTTATGAGTAGTTCTTTATCAAGATGTGTTACCGAGTAGTGTAGTCTATTGGGCGACTAATGGCAGTGTTGTTATGGTCTGCAGAGAGATTGAACAACAGCCAACAAGTCAACGAAGAAGTCAGTGATGCACACATGTAATCACCATTATGAACTTGACTCCTGACTACCACATTATTCAGTTTGCACTCAGGCCCGGTTCCAATTTCAGAATCTTTCCTCATTGACTGTAAACATTGGCTGAAACTTTGGCAGTAAGACATTCTGTCTTATTTGGGGTTTTTCCATTTCTGTCTCCCCCAGCTTCTCCTTTGCGACAGTTTGGATTTTAAAGTTTCGGCCGCCCGCCCACGCGCGCGCGAGGTAGAAAGCGAGCAAGCTTGGCTGCGTCCTTTTCTGTATCTCTACCAAACCCTTCACTCTAAAAATGGATGCGGTAAAACAGGAGGGCCATGGAAGCATGATGATGTGCTTTCCTGACATAACAAGGTTTTCTTTAGCTTTGCACACGGCGCTAAATCAAGCCGCCCTCCTCATTGTTAGCTCCCCAGCTATATTTGTCTGTGTGCTGTAAATAGAAAAGATATGTATTGTATCATAGCGAATGCAAACAATGGGTCAGCATTTTCTCTTCTCTGGGTGGTCCTGTGGAGATATTTTAATGTTTTTTTCCAAGCACTATAATAATAGTGTGCAGTGCAGTGTTCACTACAGTCATATAATTATAATAGATCTATATAGTGTATATAGCAAGAAATTTTAGGGTGTGTTTATTTCTTGGTAATACAAGCAAAAGTAAGATTGTGATTTTTGAGTAAGAAGTTGTATAAATGATACTGCAGTGTCTGTCATGGAGGTGCAGTTCTGCTGCGCTTCATCAGATCCTCTGGCAGTTGTTGTCGTCCCGGGAACAACGTCAAGAAGCAACCTGATACATGTATAATGGCTAATCCATCGGACGCCGAAGCCAGGGTCATTATACATCTTTATGGCGATAAATTTAAAAGTGTAACTGCGACTGCCGGGGCTTTGAAATAGAATGGAGGGTCAGATTACCAGCATCACGGGATTTGGGTGGCCTCGCGGTCTGACGTCGGCTTTATTGAACGATGCTCGGATAGTATGTCAGGCGAAACCTGATCTCTCGGTGCGGCGGACACATTCCATTCTGTCCCACCCGCGACACGCCCCGCTGGGGACACTCCTCTCTGGCAGCCTTGTAACCCTCGGATGCTCAGGCTGCTGGGATGTCCTGCCGTCCAGCTCTCGGCCAAGCTCCCTCCAAAGGGCCCAGCAAGGCCCGAACGTCTCTGAGAGTCACAGGCTCTCGGCAGGTCAATACTGTCACGAGTTGCCTTTGCGCAATTCCTCCATAACTGCTGCGGTGGCGCTGGCTGTCACCCGAGAGCCGAGAGCCCGGTGTCGGACGGCACGTCCACGCGAAGCCCCGGTTTACGAGCTGCCAAAAACCCTCTGCCGGACTCTCCTGTGCTTCTAATGCCGTGTTTTCCTAAAGCATACAGGAGAGTGCTACTGAGAATCAGTGCAACCCGATTTCTTACATTATGCCTCGTATTTGATCTCGGCCATGAAGGCACAATAATCTGCAGCTGCAGAGTCATTAATCAGTCTTGGGTTTGTGGAGGGGGATAACCAAAGATTTCCACTGCTTTTTAAATAAAACACAATTTTAAAGAAAATTTACATACAGGTTCAGAGACGTGTTTCTGATTGCACGGTGATTTTCCGTTCCTTCAAGGGTGGCTGTTTAAACAATCAATTCTAGAATCTCAGTAGATATGCAACACTTTCTTTTATTGACTGCTGTCTACCTGGCTGATTGATGTCAAATATTTACCCACGTCCCCTAAGTTTCTATTTGAAGCTGAATGGAGTAATGAGCTTTCAGTTATACTGTTTAGATTATTCCTCCCTGGCTTGTGGCACTCAGTCGACTTGTGAATTTTACGAGACTGTTTACTGCTCTGTGGCTCTGTAACCCCTGGTGAAGGAAGATGCAAGCATTGTAAATCAAATGAAGACAAGAATCCTTAGTCCTGCACCCTAAGATGTCGCCTTAAGACCCAGCAGTGTGAGCATGTCTCTTGTTCTGGCCTCAGTGACATATTTGTCCCACGATTTATCCGTGTGCTTGCCGCTCCTTTTGCTGTTTTAGAAACTGGGTAACCTGACTTGTAAAAAAAATAGCTGTTTGTGCATCAGTCATCTGAAAGTCTACAGCAGGAAGGCAGATATATACAATGAAATAGTAAGATTTAAATCTTTTTTTGATGCTATCAGTTTATTCATAATTATTCCCAAATTATTAGCTAAATTTCAATGTTATTTGATTATGCTGCATAGACAGGATCTACACAATCATATTGAAAGGCATCTCCCTAAGTATTCTAAATTGTAATTAAAAACAATAATAGCTTTTTCATTTACAAATGATGAGTAGTGTATTCTTAAGCAGATTGTAAGCTACTGGGGCTCAGCTTGTGTCTAGCTTATAATGTGCATCTCTGTAAACTCCCAGAGTTCAGTGTTTGCTCACTGATTCAAGACCACATTGACACAACTTCCTCTCCGGAGCACTCGTCTGCTTGGTGATATTACCTGCAAGGAAAGTATCCACTTCTACACTGGTTTAATTGTTCCCACAAGGCTTGCGTGGGATAGCATATTCATATTCATTGAAAACCTTTCGGATTTTTGAACCCTATTTTTTTATCGCTACCTCAATCTTCATGGTGACTTACCACAAAAACAATTAATAAAGGGAACATTTATAGTTATTTAAAAATGCTTAAGACGAGGTTAATCACTGAATATTTCACCAGTTGGATCTGAAAAGTTTTGTGGAATTATTGCTCATGCCCCTCTACCAATTGAATTAGTAGACAGGGCATTCATCATCCATTATTTTGCTTTCTTTTTACAAGAATGCCCCGTGGCCAAGACGCTTACGAAAGGCCACGCTGAATTGGAATGCCTGTTATTTTTTTTTTTACCATCGACACTACGCGATATGTAGAATGTGCTCACTGTCAACGCAGTCCACCAGAATGTAACTTTGCAGTAAGGGAGCCGCTATTCGTGGTGTTTAACGCCGAGCGCCGGTCGCGTTTTCTCTGATGGTAGCAACGGCCCGGTTGGCGTAGCCTCCGCCTTGCCCCCCGTCCCGAGCAGAATGGCTCTGACTGAATCAGCCTCGTCACGCCGCCTCTGTTAATGGGCCACTTGGGGTGTTTTGCTGGTCTTGTTTTTCAGGCGGGTCTGAAAGCTCCCATTGTGTCGCGTCGCTGTGCAGTCCGCAGAAACATCCGAGCCTGAATGAACACCCGAGTCCAGTTCGGCATCTGCTCTCCCACACAACAAATTATTCGCCACCCCCGTCCCCACGCTAAACTAGACAGGTGAAAAATGGATTACCGAGGGTGCCATGTTATGCCCCTGCTCGGTATTGATCTATTCAGAATGGACACAAAACACACCTTTGTGTGTGACGGGAGGCTGGCTTGCTGGCCGCCAGCCAGGAGGTTAAAGTAACCTTAGTGTATTTTAAATAGGCTCTACTGTGTGTCAAAATGCATCAGCTCAGCCTCGCCGTGTAGAGTCATGTGGCGCTCTCGCAATCGGGCGTGAGGACGCGGCCCTGCCTCTCGCCGCAACCCCCTTTGAGGTCTACGGCTGGCAACGACCACTGGCGCTGTTGGCGGCTCCATCCATGCTGCACTTTTGCCCCTCCGAAGGCTGGCGCATCAGAGGTTATTGTAGGACAGGTGTCCTCCTAATTTATTGGCTGGGGGAGAAATGCAAAAGGTGCTTCCACAATCAAGAGCTTTTTGCAGTTAGTCTGTCACTGCCAAAAAAAAAAATTTTGGCCCGTCAGAAGTCGAGGTATAGCTTCTCGTTTTGTCGGTTATGAAACTAGGCCAAAGCCACGTCGTATTGAGTTGCAATTACATGGGCCTTATTTGAAGTTGAGGCATATGCCATCCACCCCCCCCAAGCATGCTTAGAGTTTAGTGTCAATTCTTGAGGCAGGAAGAACCACAAACATTACGATTATTCATTATTTAATTGCGCAATTTGGAAAAACAAGCAAATCACCCGTATTGTGTGTTGCACAGGGAAGAAAAAAAATGAAAAACAAACACTAACAGTTTAAAAGTGTTTTATTGTCAAATAGACAAGGATCCATACTTCCTATAACAGGAATTTAAAAATGGCTGGTGAAACAGCAATGTAGCTGCTAATACCCAATACACATTAAGATGACAGATCATGTCAAAAGTACAAAAAAATGAATGCTACAACACATAGTCACTTAGACTGAACTTCTGTAGTGCAATGAAACTAGTGCAATCATACTTAACCAGCAGACTTCAATTCTCTATACAATTCCAAGGCACTCGTCTACAATCCAGCGCTTCCGTGCCAAAAGAAAGCAGCATCTGTTCATGGACATTCCAGAAATCCAACAAATAGCCCTCCAATCCTTTTGAATTGCAGTTCCTAAGCATTCAGAATCGAAAGCAATAGGTGAACAAATTCCTATACAGAGCCTTTACACTGCATGAGACCCAGGGACCATGTACCTGCTAAGTGTACCTGGCCAACAGCAAAACTTCACGGTCAAAAATATTGCAGGCTGGTTGTTCGCCATTACGAATCTGGTGAACCCCAATGTGCAGGAATTTACCACGCAAAAGAAAAAAAAAATAAAAAAAAGTCTGTTTTGAGGTTCAAGAACCTTGTCTGCAGTGGTCGGATGTTACCAGAGGTGGAAAGTTCAAATTCTGAAAGTACAAATCCAGGCAACGATTGTTTCAACCAGTTGAACTCTGTAAATGTGTCTATACTCAACTGGCTGGCTGAAACGAAAGCTTGGTCTGGATTTACACTTTGAATCAGACCTTTCTACCTCTCAAATGTTACAATCTAAAAACCCATCAACATCACTCAAGTACTGGGGCCGCCTCGTCAAATACTGCTTGTGCCAAATTTGGAGTCCATTTTACCATAGAAACCCTACAGCTCGACTTGGAGACTAGTTTCACAAAAGGGGTTATTTTACAAAAGCTACAAAAAGGACATGAAACAGCCAGAGTGATCTTTACATTCAGGTACTGTAGAAGTGCATCGTGTTCCCTCTCCACCCTTCCGTTCATCCTGCTCAGTACTCTTCTACCACAGTACCAGCAGAGGAGGAGTAAAGTTTCTTTTTTATGAGTCGGAAACCAGGGCTTAGCTTCAGCGCATGCCGGAAGCCCGGCGTGAAACAGGCACCGATAAGGAAAAAGTCCCTGAGGCTGGGCCAGGCACTGCCGTCCTGCTTGAAGACCAGCGTCAGCTCGAAGGTGGGCACAACACTGGCGTCGTACACTATGCGGTCCAGCTTCTTGCAGGAGTTCTCCAACTCCAGGTGGATGTGCAGCACGCAGCCACGCAGGCCGCAGGGCTCTCCGGACGACAGCCGCAGCACATCTCGGGCTATCCTCCGGGTCAGTTTCTCGGGCACCAGCACCTCGGAGCAGTGCAATTTGGTCTTTTTGGCCCGCGACAGGCAGTTCTCAAACATCTTGGCCAGCTGCTGGCAGGCGCCATCTTCAAACACGCTGCCGTTAAGGTTTGGTTCTGCCAGACAATGATCCCAATAGTCCAGCTCTGGGAGGGAGGGGGAAAAAAAAAAGACATGAAACTAAACACCACGGAGAGATTAACATCTCATCTGTAACATTCCTGTGAGATCCTGGCTTACAATGTAGACTATACGCCAACGTCCACGCCGCTGTCAATGACGTTATATGCTTGTCCCAGTTTAAAATAAAAACGACAAAATGTGCCACATCAATACATGCAACTAATTCAGAACTCATTCTTATACATGCATATACGTTCTGTACGTCAGTCTAGCAATGCGCTGTGCGCATTCATATGTAGGAAGTGAGACAGTGAAGTTGGCTAAAAGATGACTTCATCGCTGCCGATGTTACTGCCCCCTTTATCATTTCTGCGCAACTGCTATGCAGCAAGAACGAAGTAAACAAGGGAGTCTTGCAGAACAATGCAATGCGAGATCCAGGCAACAATGCACGGATTGGGACTCACCGTTTTCGGCGAAAGCCTGCTCATAGCGTCGGTCTATCAGCTCGGATATACATTCGGCATTTTTGTTCTTTAATGTGCTTGTTGCAACCATTTTTAGATCCCGGGTAGTTGACGGTCCCGAAGTGGTGCTGATGAACACAAAACACAACCTATCGATACTGCTGATTTTTTTCTCCCCAATACTTGTTTCTCACGTCTTAACAGGAGTTCGTGTTAAAAACACTTCGTAAAACGCAGGTTGACAAATCCTTTTTTGTTGCACAAGAGACTTGCAAGGGAAGTGGTGCGCAAAACCGTTCGACCCGTTAGTTATTCAGCTAAATATTTGGTGCGTGTAAAAGGCAAAAAAAACCCTCAGAATAAAACAATTTGAAATACAACTTACTTTAAATTTACGACACACATCCAAAATCACTCTCACTTTCTTTCTCTCACACACACTAGGGTGAAGCTCCAAGACGCTGCGCTCTCGCAATTTATAGCCTTCCAGCGCACAGCTGATGCGCCACCACAGCCAATCAACGAACGTTTTACATTCTCGAAATTACTGGTTTGCCAGACAACAGAACCGCGCGCTACTACCGGTCTCCGTAAAACCCCTTTGGGACCATTGATTTCAAGGATAATTATTGGCTGTATCGAAAGTGAGGCGACCAATCACCGAATGGCAACAGCTTGTTGCTACCTTCCTTCAAATGCGACCTAATTCATTGCTGGTTACTTTTGTGGCTGGTTAAGAGTAGCAGAATTACCGCATTAAATCGAAGTTGTTTTTCAGCCGTTTCTTTTCTTGAGGCCTTTCTTTTTTTACGTTCTGCTGTTCCACTTTGCGTGACACTTTCTTATTTAGGAATAGCATGTAAACGTAACGAAAACGGTTAATATTTTAATAATGTTCTAAATGTAAACGTCCGTGGTAATTTAAAGCAAATTTCCGTCGGGCTTAGATATTTTCCGACGCAGATGCAGTACACGATGTTTTTCGCAAGTTTATTTTTGAAGGTAGTTCCTTTCATAGAAATGCATTTTATCTATTCATATCTGTTGACAATGCAAAATGTTGTCATATTTATATCGTTTTAGGAAGTCTAACAGGTTAAACCATTAAACTATTAAACCCACCAAAAGCCTCAAATGATCTTTTCAAACTTTTTGGGTTTGCACAAATCATGTGCATACCACGTACAGTACACATAGTATTAATTATATCTAATTCCAAGATACCAGAATTGTATTCTATAGAATTAACTGATTTAATTACCGATAAACAGCCGAGTTAATAGAAAATGGGTTAAGTTGGGTTTTTTTTCTTCTTCTTGCATTTATTGATTGTGATAACTTAAGCATTAGAATGGCTGGCTATGTTGAAATGCTATTAATAGAAAATAGCTTGCATATTGGCAGTCTTATGTTTAGATGCGGTCTATTTGGCTTTCAGTGAATAAACTGTGACAAACTACATCAATGTTAATGGCGTAATATAATTATATTTATCATAATATAAGTTATTCAACATGGTAGATCTGATGTTTATTTTGCAAAGAATTCAGTTATACACATATGGATGCACCTTTCAGTCTAATTTCTTTTTGTTTTAAAACATGTTGCCAAAGTGTTTTCATAACATAAAAGAACATTAACCAACCTTTCAAATTCAAAAGGAATGAAAAACAACATGTAACTGCCTGATACAGGAAATAAGAAACAATTTTACAGTAACATATAATTACAAATTACTTGTGCTTTTCTTTGAGTTTTGAAGAAACCAATGAGTATTGCTTTTAGGCTCAAATTTACCCTGAGATCAGACTCAGATTTGTCCCTTAATTTGTAAAAGTATGTACTTTTCATGCTAGTTGCAGTACAAAATTTGTATGTGCAACACTACCTTAAGCATCTGTGTGTATGAGACACTTTCAGAGGTTTGGTAAGTCACCCTTAATGGGTTTAAGGCAAATGGATAGCAGTATTTATGTAATTAAAGAATTAGTTTTGCAAGGATATTATCATATAGGCAACTGAATTATATGTTTTTATGTGTCTGTGCATGCATGTGTATAGATGTACTCTTTATTGGAACTATTAATACAGCATACTTAAGATGCTGTTAAGTGTAACCTGAGCAATCCTGTGAATAAAGACCTTTTAAAAGTATTCTCAGAGTAAGATCATGCAGTAATAAAAGTCCCTTTAATGGTTAGGTTTTTTTTTTTGTTAAGCAAGACAGGTCATGGTGTATTTACACACTTCATTGAACGGCAGTTAAATGTGGGCAGAGACTTGTGTCTTGCAAAAACATCCAGTAAAGTACATACCCTTTGTCATTTTCTAGTGTTTGCTGCTGTCCAATCAGAGTTGGTTTTGATAGGCACTCCTTTTTCCTGGTATATGAGCCAGGTCCCATTAAAAGAAGTTGTTGAAACCAGCCAGGACCTTATTTTTCCTGTGCTACCAACCATCTGGCATGCCTGAGAGGTAGCCTGACTGTAACTCACTGGCAGCCAGTGATTAACGTGTGGCATTTTCCTGCAGGTGGGTTGTAGAGTTGGCATGTTACTGTACACCAGGGCGGCCGCAGACCTCTGGCTGCCTCAGCAGAGGCTGAAGGTCACTGACTGCTGAATGTAGCTCAGGAAGTGGAGAAGCCAGTTGCACACACGGACACTCTAGCCTTGTGTTCAGAGCTGCAGCGTATGACGACTTCCTCGAGTCTTACCCAGAATGCAGTGCATGTGGTAAAATATTTGGTCACATGGTACATGAAGTGTACCTGACAATAATCAAAGAAATCGGTAGCAGATACCAAAAACAGACACCGTGAAGATTTCCTGGGTGGTATTCTTGAGTCACTGGAATTGGGATCCAGTCACCTGTATTGGAAATTCTCTGTCTAACTCTCGCTTACGTAGCACCTCCTTAGTGTGTCTGAAGTGAAATGTGTAACAACTACAGGCAGGTATTTCTGTCGGGCTTCATCCATTTTATTTTTTAATTGTTTTATGTTTTGTTTCCTCCAAGTCTGCATGCAGCAATGAGGTGAGCAAAACTAGCAATGCGCCTAAAAACACAACAAAGAGATGTCAAGCCTCTTAAACTTAGCCACGCTAAGCCAACGGGGCTCTCTTCCGAAGAGATGACATTGGCCAATGGGGCTCTCTTCCGAAGAGATGACATTGGCCAATGGGGCTCTCTTCCGAAGAGATGACATTGTCACGTGCTACTGAGCTGTGTTTATGCCAAAGCAGAACCTTGCAATAGCAGTAAGCAATTATTCCTGCAACTGCTGTGTTAAATATGTGCGTTTCTTACATGTTTTTTTTTTCTGTTTGCAGGTGGTCAGTGTTGGTTTATAATCTAGACCAGGGGTGTCAAACTGTAGTCCTGGGGGGCCGGAGCCTTGTGTAGCTTGGTTCTTTCCCTGTTCCACCTCAAATGATTTAGCTCAAGAGCTATGTGGTAATTAGCATAAGGAGCTGGACCAGGCGTGTTAAATGAGGGTAAACCAAAAACCGTGCAGGTCTCTGGCCCCCAGGACGGGAGTTTGAGACCTCTGGTCTAGAGACATGTTTTGAGAGCTTGAGAGTCCACCCAATGCTTGGAAGGATCTGGAAAGTTCCTAATGTACGAATGTGTATTGCATTGACTTACTGTCTTAATAACAAGCAGATTGATCCATTGAAGCAGGCCTTTTTTAAAGGATACATATCCCATTATCACTGCACCCTTCACCTTAAGCTCAGATCTATCCAAGGTGGCTATTCTCTGATAGCTAATTGCATTTAATCACTACTAGTCATGCTACTTTTAATGTGGAGAGGATCACACTAACCACACTGCATTCTATTTATTTTTTTTGTAATTAATTGGCTGCGTTCTGTTAGGTATGGCATTTGTAACTGGCAATCGTTCATCAAAATTCCTCCAAAGCTTCTGAGTATATTAGGACGTCTCTGTATTTTATTTGGCATTCTGGGAAGGGTTAAAGTGCAAAGCTGGGATGTGTGGGTTCACTTGCATGGAAGGTGGATCAGTATGTATCTCAGATATGTCGGAAAGAGGAGTCTCAGCTGACCAGGGTATTTATAGCACTGGAGCAGGTGACAAGGTCAATATTAGCTGCTTAACAGATATGCACCACTGTGAATAACAACAGTGAATGTTTACCGCTGTTGTGATCATATTAATTCATCTATTGATGATACTCCGAGGCATTCCAATTGAAACACTTCTACAAAATTACTGCAATCCTTTCTTTTATATGTGGTGTCATGCAGATGTGTCAATTTGATTTTTATACATTCTTTTTTTTTTTTTTAATACATAAATATACTTTTCGTACCTCAGCCGCGGCCCTGTGTTTACACAACCGCAGTCTACATAACTCAGTTTTCAAGATCAATTATTTTGCTGCCTTTATATTAATTCGACAGCCTTTGGGGCAGAAGTGAGACATTAGTTGTAACAAACTTCGCTGTAGTCCCCTTGGAGATACTTATCGCAAATGTTTCCTAAGCAAAGTGACCCAGACGAGAGCAGCTAAAAGCGTGAGGCGTGGGCAGCTGCAGACCCAGCCAAACCTGCTGCGCACGCTTGTTCACCAGCATGTCTTTGATATGCAGGCAGATACAGCAGATGGGCAGGGATTCAAAGACAATGCAAATGTCTGTCTTTGTTTTTCCGTGATATTCATGCTTCATGCTTGCCTTCCCCCCCCCCCCCCCGCCCCCCCCCCGCGAACGAAAAAAAAATAAAAAAAAAAGAAATAATATTTAGATATTTT
>JAABNY020000015.1:8323040-8334806 GCA_015164015.2 Brevimyrus niger
ATGCTGGTTGAGAGGAGGAGAGAGAGAAAGAACAGCAAAAACCGCCAAAGAAAGGGCAGCCAAGGGGGAGGAGCGGGAGGGGTGAGAGGAGGGGGGGGGGGGGGGGGGGGGGGGGGGGGGGGGGTGTTGGGCATTTCAGATCCAGCAAGTACAAATCCAGACCCAGGACTTTGTTTCTACCATCCAACTGAGACTCTTAATACTCGATTAACTGTTTCGGAGCACAAATTCTGGGCTGGATTTGTACTTGCTGGACCTCACCAATCAAAAGGAAAGCATAGAATGTTTATGCTCAACCTGCAATTTAAATATAGCGGCAGTTGTGCTGAAGTCAAAGTATATCATTTTGCACATTTACCAAGTCACACGGTTATTACATAAACAAACGGTACACATGCAAGCAGAAGCAAATTACTCCCATGAGTAACAAACATTCTTGAATCACACAATGCACTATATCCAGAGAGTACAAATCCAGACCAAGATTTTGTTTCAACCAACCAGTTGAGTATAAAGAGTCACAGAATACTCAACTGGTCGGCTGAAACAAAATCTCGGTCTGGATTTGTACTCTCTGGACCGGAAATCCCCACTTCCGGCTATATCCTTCAGCGGTACATTCCTTTACTACTGGAAGAGAAGTCGATTACATTTAACACACAAAGAGCCCACAATTTTGATATATTTAATGTCATGCACATTTTATTGAACAGTAAATATAAAATACTTTTCATTGCTGCAAGTTCATGCTTCGTCTGCCAACAGTTCAGAAGTCAAATTACAAAAGCAAGGCTTCATGTTGTAGTGAATTACTCGGGCACTTAAACAGTTGTTAAAAAAGATCAAAGGAGCGTCTCCTCTTTGTTTCATCATAAAGTCTGAAGCAGTAACAAAACCTGTAACTGATATACAAAGCAAAATAGTTCCAAATAATAATAATCATAATAATAATCATAATTATAGTAATAATAAAATTACACTTTTTTTTGTGGCACGTAACAAAACAGAACGGAAATATATAATGACTAAACCATTATGTGACACTAATAGCTACCATGCATTTTCAGTTCCACATGTAACCACAAACTCATATTACGAGAATTGTTAAACATGCTAAATTGGACTATGTGTGCACTTACAAGCTTATGTTAAAAATATCATGACTCCTCTTTCATCTTAAATAGTTCAATGCTTTAATTACAAAAAAAAAAGAAAACTGAAGGCATGATGCAGTATTATGGGGTGGAATATAAAGAATGTCGGTATATATTTCCAGTATATATATCCATTAAGCACACTATAGTTCCCAGTAGACCTTTGCAGCCAAGTTAATTTAATTCATTTATTTACTTATCTCTTTTAAAACATGCATAGGCAAATTCTTTTCAGTTAATTTTGTTTTACAGAATAAAGATGCTTTTTCAGAAGCATTATAAGGGTGTTTTTCCACTATATTTAAAAGAAAACGTTTACCTCTCATACACAACTCCAGCAAGCCACATTCAATAATTTTTAAAAACAAACAAAAAAAAAAACCTGCAAATGAAAGACGTGTAAATTCCAGTCATTAAACTCCAAGAAAAAAAAAAATACTCATTGCCGAGTTAATTAGCCATTATACAGGAAGTAGGGCAGAAGCACACACCAAATAAACCTGAGGTAAGCATAATCTGTACAAAACCATAAAACTCTCCTTTTTGGCATTTAACCATGTTGCAACATTCTTAAGACTGCCTAATTTATTTTGAGCTATTTTTAATGATAAGAGTAGCAAAAAAAAAAAGTTATCAATAAATAGTCCCTATTTAGTTTGTACACCCTTATATGTTAAAAACTTTTTTATGTTCTGTCCATTTTTAGTGCTGTATTTTGTAAACGTACAAGAGTTAGTAAGAAGATAGACAAAATATTTCCATATCCAGTAATAGAGCAAAGGCCTTTCAAAACATTCCCATTAAGTTCTCGCTCCAGATACAAGACACAATCAAGTACATCCCCAAAGATTCATAGGATAATTAACCAGCAAAAAACTTGTCATGTTTCTACAAGCATTGTTTTAAAGGCATATCTAAAGTCTAGGACGTGACATGCCGTCAAATTTAGGTTTCAATAACGCTCTGTGTGCATTCGACTCTTGTCCCCTCAGTCCACCGTCCCTCGACCCTGCAAAACAAGCGGGGGCCCCCCCTCTCCTATAACTCCGCCCCGCAGCAAGGTGGACGGGGAGGGGGCCAGGGCACCCCCTACCCCCCCACTTCAGGCCCCGCGACTAGGGTGCCCCGCACCCGTCACTGGATGTCGCCGCTGCCGCCGCTGCCCTTGCCCTCGGTGCCATTGGTCTCGGAGGAGAGTGCCTTGTTGAGGGAGTTCAGGCTGGCGTCGGAGGGCAGCGTGTCGCGGCGGGGGGGCATACGCTCGTTGATACGGTCCAGGCCCTTGGCTTCCTCGAAGCTGGTGATCTTGTGCTGCGGCGAGAAACCCTTGATTGCTGCATCGCCGTGGAAGGCACCAGAAGGCAGGAGAGGAACAAGGGGGTGGGGGGGGGGGTGATCGAGAGAGATCGAGGTCGGAATAAAGGGCAGAGCGGGAGTGGTGGAGGAGGAAGGGGTGGAGGAGCGGGTGAAGAAGGGAGGGCAGAGGAAGGAGAGAGGAAAAAGGTCGAAAACAGATACGGAGAAAAAGAAAAAAAAAAGAGAGAGCAGACGTTAAACCGGAGTCCTGGCTGCCCCCACTTACCTGGTTACCTGTTGCCAAGGACTGGAAACAAAGTAGATGATGTCACAATAGAAACAGATGATGACAACTGTGGATTCTGAGTTTTGTGGAATATTGTGGGTTTTGGGCAAAAACACCATGGAGGGGCAGGGGGGTTTTAATCTTGAAAGACTGAACTTTAATAGCATGTAGAAAGATGGGGCAAGTAGATAAATAAGATGATCATTCTTGTTTTTGTTTGTGATAATCAGTTTTTTTGTTCGTCTAAGGGGCGAATAGTAAACAAGAGCGCGAAACCAAAAACGGGGGAACGCAGTTGTGTGGGTATTTAAGAAAGTAGGGGGGGGGGGGGGGGGGGGGGGGCGTTCTTATAATCCTGTGGTCCAACACAGAACTTGCAGAGTAATGAGGTGCAGCGTGAAGATGTGAAGGTGCAAGAAGGGAAGAGCTCTGTGGGTAATGGGCTGGCTGGCTGGGTAATGGATTCAGGGAAGGGGGGGGGCAGATTTTAAAGCACAGAGTGGCCTAACTTAACTCTATAGATGGTCACTCAAGGTGACTCGAGATGTACTGCACCTGGGGTGCAAAACTCTGGTCCATGAAGGCCATGGGGTATGCTGGGGTGCCTCATTGCTTAGCGGGAGTAATTTACTTAAGAATGAAAATTCATAGCTGGTGCATTATGGGTAAAGTAATTAAAAAGCAGGACTTGGGCCCCATGAAGTGGAGTTGTACACCCAATAGGTTTGAAAAAAATCATAGACACTTATTTTACTGTTGAAAGAGAGAGGTCTTCTATTAACTGGTAAGGCAGGAGTAGTGAATGAAACTTGTAGTGAGGGAAAATCCGTCACGCAATGAAAGGCACATCATCACTACAGCAGCGACCACCACACACTGAATCAGCAGCGTTACTACGGAGTTCTACTAAGCGGAATGTAACAGTGATGACAACAACCCGCACCCCGGCCCACAACCCAAAAAACAAAAACAACCATGTAAGGGGGGAAAAAAAAAAGAAAGAAAGAATGAAACCAAACATTTACTACCAGAGGTGTATGTGAGCAGAAACCACTGGCACACAACACAAGAGAACCATCACATGGAGAGTAGGCTTGAGTACGAAGTGCGGACAATGGCTCTGGGCGCTAACCACTTGTCAAGCCTGAGTAAAGCATGCAGCAAACCACTTTGGGTTGAGTTATGCTTTTCTGGAGATTGCTTTCAGTGGGGGGGAGGATGGGGCTTGGAGGTCTGACTCAGGATCTTTCTAAACCCATGCCCTGAGGTTTAGGGCTGAGGAGGGGCTGAATGGAGCTGAGGGGGGGGGGGGTGTGTGTTGCTGCATGGCAGAGGTCAGACACAGGTTATTAGCAGCTTACAGAGAGGACGACACAGCAGGGCACAGGAGTCACATGGAAAAGCAGGTCAGGATCTCAACATGGACACACCATCCATTGGGGTCGCTTAGAAGGAATTCGCTGACAATTCCAACGTAAATAGCGGCTATCCAACCGCTATTTAACGCGCAGTTGATGTTGTCCTTGCTTCCCTATTCATCATTTGCTCCCCAAATGGTTTTGGCTTGAATCCAGTTTGAGCTACTCAAACAGGACAAGTCAGTCATTCTCAATGTACCAACTTGAGCAAATTTCGCCCCACTTTTTATTATTTTTTTTTTTATCTCCTTAAGATATGGAATATTTGGCGCAAACACAAAGTACAACTGCACGCTCTACATTGTTTTAAAGGGGAAACAGTTGGTGGAGCTTCTGAAACCAGCTCTGAGGTGAGCACAGGGTTACCACGTCTAGGTTGACGCCATAGACCCAGTGGTGGTTCCCTTGGGTATGCGATCTGACCCTGAGTGTCCTCGAGTGCAGAGGCAGACTCACAGCCAGAGGCTCGATTCCTATTGGACGGCTCACACGGTGCCGAGAACGCCGGTTGGCTGAGCTGAATTGGTGGGAGGGGCTATATAGAAAGGCTTGCGCCGACTTGCACTTTACCCTCGAGGTCCTTGTTGTGATGGACGCCTACGCTGAACGTGAAGAGAGCGCGACAACGAGCGCACTTCACTGCACCAAAAGCTGATCCCCTTTAAAGCAAGAGTGGCTTTTCACGAACTTTTCTTTTTTTTAGTTGATTTTTGAAAAAATATAATTATTATTGATAATACTTTGGCACAATGTATTAGCCCAACACCCACACACTCTAGACAAGCTACGGCAAAATGAATGGACCCAGCGGTGCCCTTGTCTATTGCGGAAGCAACAGAAAGGGGGAAACTGGCCTATTTACCTTCGTCAGCCTCAATAGCCTCAATAGTAGCTGAAGAGAAGAAAAGGGGGTTGCAAAACGAATGAGAAAAGTGAGCAGAGGAGGTCAATTCTCAGAACAAGTCAGTGACCAGCAAGAGAGCTTTCGCAGACACAACATTTAACCGTCTGGCTTTCAGACATCAGGACATGGATGGATGTTAGTGGGAGCAGGAGGAAGTGAGAGGTAAAAATAAAACAATGGCAAAAAATAAATGAAATAAGGGTAGAGTGTGGCTCGGGGAAAAAAAAAAAAAAAGCTTTTGAATAACTCATGAGGAGGGAAGATGCGACCTTCGTCACAACCTGTTTGGAACTCAGTTCGTTGGCTCTATGAAGCGAGCAGCGTTTGACACAGACAGGGAAGGAGGGTGGGTCCTACAGCACTGAGGCATCATGGGAAGGGAGATACGTCACCACGGCAGGTCTGGGCGGCAGGCTAGCTGGCGTACAGCTTGGCAGTGCCCACGACTTTTGCGGGCGACTTTTGGACAATGGGTTAGGCTCTACTACTGCATGAGCCGGGCCTGGGCGGAACGAGGGGACCTTTTGCGGGGGGGGTCACCGACAGGAGCCCAAACAGAACTGCGCAGTTCCAAGTGACAGGTTTCATTCGTGTGAATGAGCACGTCAGACAGGAAGAATGGCTAGAGGCCAGCGGCCTAAAATATCCTCACGTCCGGTTTCTGGTCACACAGAAGCCCGTTATGTACGGTGTCACTTAATATGGACGTGTCATGGACATGGAACAGCCAAAAGGGGTACGGTTACCTTGGACCAGAGAAGCCTGCGTAACACTTACCATTCTCAGCTTGTTACACGGTCATTTCAGTGTTTTACTCATGACTAAGTGGCAGAGCACTTGATGTGTTCAGTTATATATATTCACTTCATATTAGGACATGTGATTAATTCCACACACACAAAAAAAACAATATATATATATATATATACATGGGAAAATAAATGCACACATATTTATAAATCAAAGGGAGATTAGCAACTAGCTAATGGACAGAGTAATGCACGGGAATAACACGCTTAACCAGACAGGAAAAATGAAGGCGCGGATGGTGTGAAAAGCACCATTGCGATAGAAGCACATTCCACACGCTGTGATTCTACCAATGCTGCGACAGGAATCCTGACAGCGCCACCCCACCTCCGACATACGTGCCCCCATCCAGAACGTTCTCTACGACTGAGGGGCTAAAGGCAAGCAGAGCTGGGAGCACCTGGCACTGGAGAAGCTGACCGTCTGTCATAGGCTGGTCAAGCAAACCAAGGATGAAGGACCAGAAGGTTATAGGTTTAAGTTCTAGTGGGTCTCGATCTCTGAACCCGGATTTATTGGATGTTGTCTAAAAAAAGAAATCAATCAATGACAAAAAAAGCTCCTAATTACTCGTAATAAGAGTTACATTTAGAGATGCTCAGAGCTCTATCTGGGGGTGTCACCTGACAGGGGTTAGGGGGCTGGAATCTGTGGCATGGGGGCTCCCAAAAAGCCCTGGAGACACAGGGCCAAGCATGTCTCATGGGTGCGAGTGGCGCTGTTTGGATTCCTGCCTTTCTGTCTTGAACGACAAAGTAAAGATTGGTTATCCCCTTTCATACACAGTCTACAGTCAGTCTTTGCTGGAGGGGAATGCTCCCCCTTGCCTAGACAGTGGTTAGACATTTAAAATGAACCAACCGGCTAACGGACCAACAAACGCAAGAACAAGCGTCAATTTCTGACTTCGGAACCTTCCAGTAAAATTTAGCACCATTTCTGGCTCCACCGTATAAGGTGTACGGGTAAAATCGAAGCACCCCGTTTCCCCTGTAGGATGAGCGGAATAGCAAAGCTACTGTGTGATATAAAGGAGATAGGGATGTGGGCCAGCTGGGGGGGGGTGTTCGACATGGGCGGGGGAGGGGTGGATTCTGTGCGTGTCTCACACACACACACACGTCTGAAAGAATACTTGCGCAAAGGATTATACCTGCGGTTTCTAGGGAGAGAGGAGAAAAGAAAGGAGACAGAGAACGAGTGAGATAATGAAGAGAGAGGAGAGCGGGACAGATTTCAGTTTGACATATTGGTTCGTGTAGGCATAAACCAAAAAAAAAAGGAGGGAAAATGTACGACAACAATGCCTAAAAGAATTAAAACAAAATAAACAAATAAATCAATAAATAAATGAACAACATCTAGCTACAAGCCACGGAAGTCGTTCAGTAAAACGACGGTGACCACATTTCGAGTTCTACGATTGTTTTAAAAGTCCAAAGTGGAAAGGTTAAGAGAACTGTGAAGACGCGTGGGCCTTGGAATCCGCAACGTGCGCACAAGCTGTGGCATATTAGCTAGAGCGCCATCTGTGAGTACATGAGGGAACAGCGCACGTTTACACTGGAGAACAGGGAACTCACTGCACTGTGTCCCTTGAAGAGAACTTAAACTGCGCTGCCTTTAACACCATCCTAGGGGGCCAATTAATTTTAACTGTCTGCAGAAATGCCATGTGGTGGTATTTGGGGGGGGGGTTATGTACCAGTCGCCTGTTATTAGAGTTAAGAGTAATTAGAGCATGTGAATACCTACGTGATCTGTGCTGGTGCGTAGCAAAGGCGCTAACTGCACGGAGGTATAATTTTGGCCTGATTAGGTCTGTGCTGCCCAGTAAGGGGTGGGGGTATTCGGCCCATCAGGGTGGGGGGGGGCTTACCATTTTGGAGTTTTTCCTTCCCGCCAGAGAGAACGCCGCTGGGCAGCATTCCAGTCGGGGTCAGACCCTTCAGTGTAAGGACACTCTCGCTCTCCTCTCTGCAAGCCAACGACAGTGGGTTCGGGGAAGCATGGTACAAAACAGGTAATGGGGGGCGGGGCGGGGCGGGGTAAGCGGATGTAGAGCGCAGTATTCCGACAACCTTGGGCACACCGATATTCACCCTTAACCCATCCCGAGGTGTCTGCCTTTCCCTGGCGTGACCTTAGCTGTTTCTTGGGGTGTGCAAGTCGCTTACTAACTTTATTGCCCAGTGTTTCCAGATCAGGACCTCGGGGAACCCCAGAAAGTCCATGTTTTTTGCTCCCTCTAAACTCCTTGCCTGCAAAAACACGGACTGTCTGAGGTTCCTCCAGGGCCAGGTTGAGAAACCCTGAAAGAGAGGACCTACCCTGTAGCCATTGCTGACTATCATAACTGGAAAACCAGGTGCAGGTTTCATGGATTTCGAGCCCTGCGAGGGGCGTCCGGCTCGTACCTCAGGACGGAGAACACCCTGGCCATCTTTCCGATGGCCCGGATCTTGTTCCGGATCACCTCTTTGCGGGCCGAGGCAGTGGCACCTTGGGTAGGCGAGAGGAGAGACATGGAAGCTGTCAGGAGACCCAGGTATGGAGATGTGCACACAAGCGCTCACACATGCGCTCACACGTAGTTTGTCTGTTACCATCACTGTGAGGACTCTCCATTCATTTCCATGGGAAAGGCCCAAATCTCAAATTCAATAACCTACCCAGCTCTCACCTTAACCATAAGTAACTAAACTAAATACAAAACTGTTGAAATCTTTAGTTTCTCTCATAGATTTTTTTTATAAGATTTTGGTTTACATTGTAGGGACATAACAAGTGTCCCCACAGGCTATAAAGAAAGAGGTTTTACCACATTGTGGGGACATTCGGTCCCCACAATGTGGTAAATACAAACACATAAACACATACACACACACAGACAGACACACACACAGCCTCAATACTCTGCCTCAATCACTAAGCATTGATCCATGTGACAATCTCTACAGACCTTTGAGTAAACCGTCTTATTACAGTGTCACATTGGAGCCCCACCCCTCTCCCACATCCCTTATCTGTGTCTCATTGCTTTTCATTTCCCCGTTCTCAAGTGTTCACTAAATTACGGTACAGCTTATGAGGAACAAAACCTTCCTAGAACACAAGTCACTGATTTTCCACCTGGCTGACTACAAGGGGAAAAGTTTTTAAAATACGTATTTATGTATACACGTCAACCATGCCAGCCAATGAGACTGAGTCATTGCCCTGGTGCATTGTGGGAATAATGAACAGAATGGACAGCTGGAGAACATGTGGCGCTTCACAGTAGCTCAGGTCCTCCTTACACTGGCCATGCTGGCTGGGTTCTGACCGTTAAAGAGGGAGCCATGTTCTGACAGGTCATGGGAGCAAACTGCCGCAGACAACAGGCCCAAAGGAGTGAATCAGAACATTAGTGGTGTTGATATAGGGCCGAAAATACGATTTTTTTTTTCTCAAGAAAGCAGGGTTAGTCTCTCTGTGGAGCCACTATGGGTCAAAGGCTTTGCTTAAACTTTACTTGCAGGATATCAACTTCAGTGAATAATGGATACTTAAATATTTTAATTAAAATCTTCTCTAAAGAATGACATGGCAATTACTTTGAATAGAAGTTCCAGGTCTGTACTCAGCTGCACTTGATTTTTTCATTTCTATATTAGCTAAGAAACCCTCGCAAAAAGTTTGCAAATTTCACACAAGGCAAGCCACAACACTCATCTGACATTAATTTCATGAAACTCGCCATGCATGGAGGTGTTGCAGGATTCGTGTAACATCCACAGTAGCGAAGGTGTCACACAGATTAAGGCACAAGCCGCCTAGCCGAGTGTAGCAGCCAGAGACGGAAAAATGGTACAAAAGTAATGCTGGAGAACGGATGCATAATGAGAGAGAGAGACTGGAATGGGAGGTCACATGACCGCTCACATGACCCCCCTAAACAGTGTCATCCAATAGATTCTCCAAGTAGTGGTAGCAGCAGTTGGGCACACAGATCACTCCGTAAAATAAGAGCATGTTTCTTGAGCCAGATTAATTACGACTAAAGATAATATTGTACTTGTCGTTACACTGTTGTTCAGCCAAAAAGGCATCGGTCGGCCTCAAGAAACGTACATTAATAGTCAAATCGATTCACATGGCCAAGCAGCACTGAGTAAACCAGTATTTCTCAACCCGGTCCTGGTGGGGGGGGGAGAAAAAAAAAAAACATGGACTGTCTGTGGATTGAGAAACACTGGCGCAAACCCAAGTCATTAGCATGTTAGTTGATTGTACCTTTCTTGGGGGCATATATTAGCTGGCCTTCTCAAGAAAACCCGGAAGAGAGGAAATACAGAGAGATCAGTGGATGGTTGGAGAATGAGAGAGAGAATGGGGGGGGGGGGCAGGGAGATAAGAAGCACAGACACACACACACATACACACACATACATACATACATACTTATGCACGCACACACGCACGCACGCATACATACATACATACATACTTATGCACGCACACACGCACGCATGCATGCACGACAGTGAGAAAGGAAAGCAACATGAACGCAAAAACCTCTGAAAAACAGAAAAACAGAAACAGATTAGATATGGCAACCAAGGGAGAGTAACAGTCACAATGAGAGAATGGCCAAGGATGTGGGAGGATCGCGAAACCGAGGCGGAGAATCCAGGAGAATCGACCGAAACGCGGATGGAGGCGTGACGACCGGCGACGGTGCAGCTCCCCTCCCTGGCCAACCGGCCCCGGGTCCAGCAGCAGGAGGCCAGTTAAGGGCGCTTTGGGGAGACTGGATCATACTGAACTGAATCTAACGCTCCCGACTAACAGGAGGCAGACTGGCGCAGGGGAATCTCTAGAATATCACTACAAATTAAGCGACTAAGGAGATGCCTAGTGCCAGTTGGGGGAACTGAAGTTTGAGAGACCAGCTGGGCTTTGTGTGCTGCGTCGGGACGAAGCGAATGGGGCCGGCCCCGTTTGCGTATGAGGATGTTTAGCGATTTAGGCATTTATCTAGAGGAATGAAGGGCGTAAATGACTGCTGCAGACTGACAGGGACGACTGGCCCCCAGCACATAAGCATGCAGAAGTACACAGGGCTTCTGTTTGGACTAGCAAGTACGGAAATGCAGATATTGCATTACTGTCCTCTCACGGTTAATTTAGATTTTAGTGAGTCTTGACTCAAAACAATTGAATAATTCATATATTTCTTTCCTTGCATACTGGAGCCAGATCCCTGAACTTTACAGCCCTGACAGACAGTAATATTGATAGGGGAAGCATGTCCCTTAAAGTGCAATTTTCAGGCGATGTAGAGAAACACAGTGCAGCTGGAGGGGGGGGGGGGGCATTATGCAAATGAGCATCTCAGCTGTCACGAATCAGGCTCGTTCGCACTTTTATTTGTCGCCTGTATTGTGTAACAGCTCTTGGAAGGACCCACAGCAATAAACGGTAAATCATCGGGATTCATGAGCGTCCTGTAAAGACGAGGTTTAACGTTTGCCTACGCCGGCGCCACGTTAGATCTGGAGTCACCGCTATATCTAGCTTGTAGGTGAGTGACGGCAACGTCTCAAAAAAAAAGAATCCCCAGCGCCTCTACCACATTGGCGGTGTGCAGAGTGCGCCCCCTGCTGGAACACTTAATTGAAACCTCTTTACAGCCTTCCACAGGGTTTCCTTTAGCGCTAACGGCGACTCGGTGTGGCGGCGATGACTTACCGTCGATCTCGTCCTCGGTTGTCAGCTCGTCGTTGGAGCAGATGCTTAAGACGTTCACCAGCATCTCTGTCACTGTGTGGGGGGGGGGGGGGGGGAGGAATGAGTTGGCCAAACCCCTCTATGGGTGTTTGGGCTTTCTTCTGGGGTGGGTTGAAAAAAAAAAAT
>JAABNY020000015.1:8388183-8402096 GCA_015164015.2 Brevimyrus niger
TGAAGCAGGCACTCGGTCAAATTGCCCATCCAAACAAGCCTCCACCCCTCTCTCCCCGCCCTCCTCCCGCGTCCCCGAAAGTAGGCCAGTGCTCTGCTCCGTGGAGCAGCACCGAGCCGCGGGCCCCGCTGGCGGGAAACACGCACCATCTTTAGCCAGACGAGACAGGGGAGCTGGGGCAGACCCCAAAAGATCCCCGACTCGGCGAGTGCCGCCAGGACCCTTTGTCTCCAAGGGTCAACGTTAACCCCGGCTTGGGGTCGTCGAGCCTTCCATTGAGTGTCTGGGTTATCGACAAACCCGGAGGGTTCCCCCGACCATTATGTAACAATTTAACTCCACGGCCACCGAGCAAATCATCGCACCTAATTACTCGGCTCGCTTTAAAGCCATATAAATAGAAGGCGCCCTGTAACTCGAGACGGCACCTTGCTTGAAGGTCTACTTGGACTCATGTCTAGTTAGGTCGCACCAAAATAGATGGGCCACCCTCCTGTCATGTCACGCTCGCTTCATACGACTGGCAGGGTGGCCGAGGTGCGCAATGGCTGATGAGGAGGATTCCGAGTCCCCAGTACGTCGGGTTAGGGTTAGGGTTCGCCCTTGGATCAAGCGGACAAAAACGCCACGTCAAACCCCCAGCACGCACCTTCGCATGGGGGTCTGGAGGGCACGGGGCGGCAGAGGGAGGTTGGCAAGCAGAATCCCCTTGCGGATATCCAAGCTGAACGTGGGCCAGGGATCCGGAAGCTCTTTGTTGGGCCACACGGCAGTAGGCCCCGAGAGGAGCGCCTACACTCTCAGAGACACCCACGGTGGGGTGGGGGGGGGGGGGGAGGCTACAGCGAGCCACAAAAACAAACAAGTGAAGGGGAGGAGAGAGAAAGTGCGTGAGCCGACGGAGTCGGGCGCCAACGGCGGGCAGGTCCAAGGAGGGCGCCCATCTCTATATGGTCAGGTGGCAGAGAGCCGCAGGAGGGCACGCAGTGGGCACGGCTCCAAGGCCCACTCCCAGGCTTGGGGGCTGTTGACCCTGGTTGCTAAGGGCTGCCGTCGTCCAGCCCCGCCGCCCTGTTGATTAATGGTCCTGGGGTGGGGGTGTACCGGAGGAAACGCCGGCTCAGGCTGGTAGTGTCCGACAGTCACCTCCTTAGCAAGTCAGCAGGTCGCCCCGGAAAAGGACAGGGCAGCCTCTCCTGAGACTGATTTAACGGGGGTCATGGCAGGTGGGGGGGGGGGATGGGGTGAAGAGTCCAGCCGTCAGCTGAGGCAAGGTTGTTCAAACCAGTATGGCCCCTCCCACAAATGGCAGATGGGGGACCCTCCTAAATATTTGTTATTGTGCACCGAAAATATACAGCAACCCCCCCCCCCTAGGAATTGCTGGAACCGCGGACACAGACTGAAGAGCCACTTTGCCGGGTTTGATCTCCTCAGCACAAGGGAATACGATTCTCCGGGGCGGTGGTATGAGGACACTAATTTATCTGTCCCCCTCTACACACATCTGGCCATAGCGACTTGACATTACTCACAGAAACAGGCTGAGCTTTAAAATTCTCCCTTTTAGCCACTGGAGTAAATGCGAGGTAAAAATATCAAGGGGATTTGGCCAACAGGGTTTTTTATTATTATTTTTTTCCCCTCACTTGATGTTTTCCTGAAACGCAATCCCCAGCATGCAATTAGGACCTCGGGGCTCGCCTTAAACTCAGCCTTTGTTACGCAGCTTAATGCATTTTCCTGGACTGCTTCAGTGGTGCAAATGTCAAATGCGTTGGAAAGAACGCGATGCCCGTGACCCAGAATTCTTTGCAGCAGGACAATGTTACAGTCAGATGTCAGCCTCTTATGTCCATTTACTACAGGCTATTAAGTCTCTTTTCCTTGTTATTGTACTACAATCAGGCTGGCCGGCTTAATTAGTATACACACCGATGAACGCCATGGAATACACAAAGGGCAGAGTTTTGCTCTAATTTTACCATAAAGCACGAAGAAAGACTTTGACGGTGCACGACTCTCCAGGGGAAACAAGTGGAGTTTTCGCACACTTGCAATGCATTCTGGATAAAAGAGTCTCCCACTTGAACTGGGGAACTAGAACCACCTCTACATACCCACACCTGAGCTAGAACCACCTCTACATACCCACACCTGAGCTAGAACCACCTCTACACACCCACACCTGAGCTAGAACCACCTCTACATACCCACACCTGAGCCAACTAAGCTCTTCCTGACACAAACAGTGGTTGACACAACTGAAGCTGTCGATTTGTTCAAGGCATATAAATTAGGCAAACGCATTTTGAAAGTACTGGGACATTTAATAATAATAATGGTAATAAAAAGAGACTTTTAGTGATGCCAAAGTAACAGTAGAGGGTTCCCGATGTTATACAGGGAGGGATCAGATTCACCACAGACGCACAAGTCGTCGAGGCTGATAACTCGTCTAGACGTCGCCGGTGACGCAGGATCCATGCTCGCTTCCGCGAAACTCCGGCATTTCGCCGCGGAAACGGTGAGAGACCGTCTCCTTGTTGAAGCCACATCCAGGGCTTTCGCTTCCGTCACCAGTCATCATTTCAGCCACCATCAGGATATCACACAACCAACGTTAAACCACAGAGACGATACACTGGCACACAGATCGCCTGGCAAGCTACTGTTAAACACCGGCGTCCTTATAAAGTTCATTTTCCTGGAACACACGTGTATTCATAACTTAATTCATAATGAATGAAGCTCTTTAAATGTGCGAATGTATTTGACTTGGATATAGAGTAATTGGTAATTAAGAGTGAATTACTTGTTGGGAGAATAATGCCATGGCTGGATTTAATTAAAGCGCGCCTATGTGCAGAATTAATAAATAAGCACTTTTGAAGCCGGTCTCCCAGGGGTTCCTACAGGCAAATCTCATTACCACACGCTTCCTGTGATGTTACTCCAGCACCAAGAGAGGAGCAGAATTCTAAGTCCGGCGATTTGCAGGGGTTCTATGCACTGGGATCCCCGGTGTGGGTGACGGGGGGGGGCCACGCTGCTGATTTTGGCACCTTCCAGTTATGCTTACGGGGTCCAGTCATGCGACGGTTTAGGATTAGAATTTAGTGATCGGTGGTCATTGTTAACACACCATGGCACACAGTGCACAACAACGAAAAGCGTCCTCTGCATTAAACCCATATGTGACAATGTGACATAGCAGGGGGCAGCTAATTCTGTGCCTGGGGAGCAGTGCTTGGGGGTGGTACCTTGCTCAGGGTACCTCAGTGGTGCCTTGCTGGTCAGGGATTCGAACCATGCAATCTTTCAAGTGCACTTACCTAACCATTAAGACACCACTGCCCACCATTTGAATATGTCACAGTGATGGGAACACACTGAAACTGCACAGTTTGGGGACTTCACACAAAATAAACAAATAAACAAAAATATTTTAACATGTATTGCTACTTTTTACTTAGCCAAGCAAGTGTATTCCGTGGGGACATCCCCACAATGTTCCGAGCCAATATTCTGGAAAAATCCCGCTCACAGAACATACGCAGGTACATACGCACATGCATACCTATGCACGCAGGCAGGCATGCACGCTGGAGGTCTTCACACATCACAGGAACAATTAGTAAAGGCGCAGGTGTTCAGTTACCGACCAGAGTGACTTGTGCGTTAACTACCCCCACCGTGACACGCTGAGATAAAGAGCGAGGGGGGGGGGGGGGGCTGGGCTGTATGAGTGACACTCTTGGCAGCTGTTCACGGCGAGGATGACGGCGGCGCTCGTCTCCGAGGTTCCCGTCACCCGGGGGGACGCCTCTGCATGCGCTCTCACTCGAGCCCCTTGCCGCTTTCTCGACGGGCGGCAAAGCACGCGGCCCCCGCTGGAAGGGAGGAGGTATGGCAGGGAAAACAGCTGGGGTCCCGGCGGCGCCGCTAAACGGGCTAACGTGCCGGTGACACCGGAAGAGAGCACTGGCGCCGGGCAGGGGGGGGCCCTGTGGCGGCCTGGGGGAGGGGGAGCGATCCTCGAAAGCTCAGCACATTCCCCTAACGAACAAGCTGCTTGCGTCTCCGCAGGCAGCTTCGCACATCTCCACGGAGCCAGAAAAAGCACCACAGCGAGAGGACACGTTTCTTTTGGAGGGGGCCAAGCGTCTCACCGTAGGCCGGGGGTGGGCACCCTCGCTTCCCTCACCCGAGGAGATCCGACAGCACTCCTCTGTTCGATCCTCCTCTACATCTCTCCCGCCCCCCCCCTCGCATTTCTTCTTCCGCACGCTTTCACGACAGAGCTTCCGCCGAACTGTGGGACGACGCCGAAGGATAGATTCCAGGTTAGCAGCATCATGGACTCATTGGAAAGCAAATATGGAAGAAAAACCTATGCTGGCGCCTGCATGTCGTCATTTTAGACCGTTGGTGAAGGGAACACTGCGCCCAAATACACGGAATGGCACACGCGCAGTCACACGCGCAGTCAGACTCACTCGCGTTGCATAATACTGCGCACTTAAGACACGACAGCAGAACGGGGTGAAAACCTTCAAGCAAATTATGCAAAAATCCATTCGGAAGGTGACGGGCGGCGACGGGATTCAATTTTGCAGGGACTAAAGTCAACAGACATGAAGAAAGAAGAAAAAAAAAAAAAGACTCAATCAGTGCAGGAACTTGGGCAGATGCTCGTACGGCTTGACGGTTCAAATTATGGATCTGTGCAAAGTCAATTATGACATTCTAATGCATTCAGAGGCCGTGAATGCAGACGGAGAGACCGATCAATAACAAATGACCGGCAACGGTTCACTGCAACTGTAAGAGCTCTGGAGAGCTTGACATTAACACCGTCATTAATGCAAATGTGCCCCTTGCACTGAAGCAATTACACTATTTATGAATTATTTACTTTAAATGGGATCTCAAATACATTTCCCTGACAGTTCCCAAAACCAGGGGAAGCTACACATTATGGAATTGACTATGTTCATGCCGTCTTCAGGAGGGAAGCCCAGCACACTGCAAAAGGAAACAACATCCATCAATAAATGAGTTTATGCAGGAAAAGGTAGGTAGGGGATTCGGACAGGCATTTTGTTAGACGCCTAATGGAGAATTTTACCATGAAAAGACCCACAGCGACACTCCAGGGTGAGCTGAACCATGACGCCAGAGATGAATGCTTCACCCTGTCAGAATGATGTGTCCATCTCAGGCCCCAAGAAGCAGGAGGGGGAGGACAGTTTCAGAAAGGGCCTTCAAAAGGCGATGTTAAAAAGCGAACAGTTTTACAGCAAAAAAAAAAGACACTGAAAGTGTCCATGCTGGTTATTGCCAAGAGGAAAAAAAAAAATGGGATCTAAGCCAACGTTCCCCCTGACGGGGCTTGTTCATGCAGACCCAGAAGTGTGGTAAGGGTGGTGTTTAACTGTGGGAAGGTTCCTGGGTGCGCAGAAGAACCAACTCAACTGATGCCGATGAAAAGCGTCTCCCAGGAAACCTGTACCCCAGGGCTCATTAATGTCAGCCAGTCGCGGGGGGGTGGGCAGCAAAGGCATCAAAAAAAACAGAGGCAAGAGTAGTGGGGAGTGGTTGTATGACCAAGGAGTCACAGAGAGCCCCCATGATGGGCATCCAGGTTCCTCTCCAGCAGGGATGGGCATGCAAGCTGCCAGCGAGGTGGCAGTAGGGCGAACTTCCCAGTAGGTCTCTAAACTGCTGCACCCAGCGGCACCCTCACCTCCCCCTAGACCGTCGTTCCCATTCTGCGAAAATGCGTCTTGTGCAACCTGAGCTACAGAGGTGCGATTTCTCATGGTCTGGTGTTTATACGGTGAGGGCCACGCCCCACGGGCGGCATGGTGACAGCACATGCACTCTGGCTGAGGGGGGGGGGCGGGGCGAACACCTGTTATTTTGTCACAGAGGTAGGGTGAGGAAGGTGCAAGGAAGTGAGACCAGCGAGCGAGGACCGTGCACGGTGCGAGAAGGGCGCCGCACGCGGGGCTATTACCCTCCGCTGGGGTCGGGGCCAGTGGTAGATCGGGGCCGATAAAACAAAAGGTGGGGGAAGGGTTCAGCCACGTGGTCAGTTTTGGGGGGATATGGGAGGTGAAAACAAATGCCTCCCCCCCCCCCCATATGACAGTCTCTGCAGTGTCCCTGCACTGCCACCCGCAAGATCCCGCCTCTTTAGGCAAGATGCCCTCCTTATGTGCATGGGATCGTGTGTGTGTGTGTGTGTGTGTGTGTGTGTGTGTGTGTGAAGCAGCCAGCGTCTGAGCTGGCCCAGTTCTGCTGAAGATGCTGAGTCACACCAGAATCTCCCCCGAAGCCCCATCGAACCCCGATCCCGCTGCCCCGTGTGAACCTCGAGCAAAGAACCCGTCCAGAAGGACGACATTCGGTGAGGGCGGCCGGGGGCCGCGTCTTACAGCGTCTGTCACCGTTAACCCCAGATAACACGGGCCCGCTCGGCGGCCGCGGTTTGGCAGGGCGTGTGGGCGGGGCGTGTGGGCGGGGAACACGCTCCAGGCTCGCTGAGGGCGTCGTGGGACACCGGAGTCACATGGCCGATAAACAACTTCACAGCCAAGCACAACAGCAAAGGGCCATTTTAAAAGCCCGCATGCCGCTTTAGTGTTTCCCAGTCTCCAGCGCATACAGCAGAGAGCAAGTTAGTTTATCAGTCCTTGATGCTTGAGAGGTGCTCTGCTCAATCACACACATTTAATCACAGAACATTCAACCGTTCACGAGACACTATTTATTTCTATATACACACTACGGAATGCCGTGCTATACTTAAACACATTCTTTACACTTATACTATTCATCGTCATTTATTATTTATTGGTACTGTCTGTCTGTTACTGTCTATTGAGGGCTTATTTGCCATCTAAATGTGTTGCCGTATTGTATGCCTGCAATTTCCTTCGGGATTAATAAAGTAGACAGATCTGTGCTTCTCAACCCGGTTCTCAGGGACCCCCCCCATCCAGTCCACATTTTTGCTCCCTACCAGCTCCCACTGCACCTGGTGGGGGAGCAAAAATGTGGACTTTCTGGGGGTCCCTGAGCACCAGGCCGAGAAGCACTGATCAATCTATGTTTGATCAAAATCACAGGAAAATTGGCTTCTTAGTGCTGGAGCCGAAGGCATTCCGACACCTTCCCCTGCGCTAAACCCATCTCAGCGCTCAGAGTCTGCGTTTGTGAACCAGCGTGATTAAAATATGGCAGCGGGCTTTGAAACGCAGCCTGCTGCGCATTTCAAAAAACGTATGAAAATATTCTGGATCATAAAATCTAAATTTTTTTGCTGCAGGTTTCCTTAAGTAGCCTACATGAACCACCTTTATTTATTATTTTAATCTGATATTTATTACATAGAAAAAAAGTACCGTCAACTTCTCAGAAAAAGAAGGCACGTCAAAAAAGCGTTTTTATCTGCTTCTTTTATGACATTATGGGTACAAAAGCACGGTGACAGGGGGAGACAATACCCCTTTCTAATACCTGAGCCGTTAAACAAACACCAGGCCCCTTGTAAAAACACCATCGCCAAGACTTATGGGTAAAAACAGCAGTTGGCAAAATACAAAGTTTGGCGTGTGTTTACATTTGAAAAACCCTTCAGATGACCGGGAAAAAAAAATACACACACACACACACACACACACACAGACAGACACACAGACAGACAAAGAAGGAGAGGAGGTCTGGCTGCTTTGGGCCGCCTCGAGTTGCCTAACCGCGGAGATCACGTTACACCCTCGATGGGTAAATCGTCCTTACGCCTCCTGATTGACGGGGTGCAGGAATGACCCCGGCACCCCAGGGATCGCACTTGCATGAGGTCATGGTATGAGACTGACCAACATTTTTGCCTGCTGGGTCTTCTGCTGACCACAGATTTTAATACTTGGAGAAAAAAACAAAAAAAAAAACAAAACAATAACAGAAAACAGTTGGTGAAAACTGGCCGCACATTTTCCCACTGCTGTCCCTCTGTTAAATAAAGTCCCCGACGACAACACTCACCAGTTAGTCCATCAAACCCCCCCCCCCCCCATCCCCCACTAAGGGTCCATCCAAAAGTCACTGCAAGGGGCCCGGTTTTTAAACCCACTCGTGAATAATGCATGGCAACGCATTAAAAATGCATGCAATAAACGAACACACGCAGGCGTAAAGACAGCAGAAAACGCAGCTGCGCCGGGGGGCTGCCGTGGTCTGGGGGGGCGGCACCAAGAAAAGAAGCCGCGAGAGTCGCGGGTGCCAACAGATCGAGGAAGCTTGGGACGGAGCGTTAGAGAGCAAAGAACACATATATCAGGTGAGTCTTTGAGATGAGGGGACAGCCGCAACAGAACACAAAAGGACGGCATGGGGAGAGAACGCTGCCACACACACACACACACACACACACACACACACACACACACACACACACACAGCGGCTCCCATGGTATCCCACAATGC
This sequence comes from Brevimyrus niger, assembly GCA_015164015.2. Classification (NCBI taxonomy): domain Eukaryota; kingdom Metazoa; phylum Chordata; class Actinopteri; order Osteoglossiformes; family Mormyridae; genus Brevimyrus; species Brevimyrus niger. Next base: position 8,396,677 of record JAABNY020000015.1, read on the forward strand.
AAAGCGCCAAACTCCCCATCCTAACGTGACAGGCAGCCTCCACTGTGCCCGGCTGAAGCAAAGGCTAACACCTGATTAAATGTGAACCGCAGGCAGTTTCCTGTTCCTCCCCGCAGGCTTCAGAGCTCGTCACAGAACAGACGCGCCGATGCTACCAAAGAACCGCCGAAAGGTCTACCCAAACAGAACCGGACCTGGGATCTTGCCGTCGGAAGGCACCACGGGCAGAACGGCGAGGCGGGGACTGTACAGGCTATGAGGCTAAGGGGCCGAAGCTACATAAACACCCCTCCCGATCCAAGCTTTACGCTCGGCCCCTGCATCTCAGCCCGCGGTCCCGGAGTCAACGCTAAACGGGCCCCGCCCACATGCAAAAAGAACACAACCGGTCAGAATGAAAGGGAGAAGGGTGGATCCAGCAGGGGACGGGACAGGAGGGGCAGAGAGACGCCGGCCACGCCAAGGCGGTCAGGCTACTTAAGACCACCGGCAGAATATAATCCCTGGGCGTCACGTGGAGAGCCGACGTCAGTGGGAACGCCACACGATATCTCCTCCACTCAGGCCGCAGAACCCCAAACGGACCGACGTGGGACACTTCGGACCCCGGCCGGCGCGCCGGCGCCTCCAATTATCCGGAAGTGTCCGCGCCGCACGAACCGATCGACAACTACCCAAAACAAACGACGATGAAGCGGCGAAGATGCCAGATCGTTTCACTTTATAGCAGGTATCAGAAAGCCTGACACCGAACTGGAACCGGGCAGGGTGACCCGAAATATCCAACAGAACGTACTCCTCAATCCGTCACCAGAACAGCCGCCAGTTCAGATGCAATAAACAGAACGGCCATGCATGCGTGGGGCACACCTCAAGTCCCCGAAGCTCCGACGGGAGCGGATTCGTGTCAAAAGCCGACACTCGAGGACAGTAAAGCAAGTGAATAGCAGTTATCAAGATGATTACATGCAGTACAAACAGTGTCAGTATCCTGTTCAAAGTAAAGAATGCGGCCTGCTATCTGTCAGGAACTCCGGCGCTTATTTATTTAGCGAGCCTCCCTCTCCTTGTACGTTTATGTTCCTGGGCATGTTTACTTGCTATGCCGGCCAGAGAGCCCACTAAACGACCCCATAAAGGCTCGCTGAACGGCAGGCCACATACAGCGGGGGACAGGCAATATCCACCAACACCAAACACGGACAACGCCACATCACACAAGCCATTAAGCACGGCCAAATTAAAGAGTAAACACCACTTGTCTAAGCCTCACTCCACCACGATTTATCCCGAGACGATATAATTTCTTCCTTTTTTTTTTTTTTTTTTTTTGTAATCTGCGGCCTGTTTTCCCAGGGAGACCTGCTAACAGAGAAAATCAAAAAAAACAAAAAAAACAGCAAACCTCCCGGCCCAGGATGTCAAATAAGGTGTTACTAATCTTCAGCACTGGTGGTGGAGCTCATTTCTATTACAGCCACTGAAATTACAGGAAGGGGAGCAACATTTTACACAAGCCTGGAGTATTCCGGGCTGCTAGATTCCTTCGTTAATATAACATTTCACCAGAACCCATTACATCCCATAGTGTTGACTCTTACAAATAACCCTATACCTAAATAGCTTATTAGTACTATTATACGAGTAATAGCTATATTAGAGTACTATTATACATAGTACTATTACCCTAGCTTTTCACCATTAGAAAGCTGGCTACACAATGTCTCAGACACCGATGATCATTGCTCGACTCATCATTTCCATCATCTTTATTACTACCAGCATTATTACTGGTTAGCATCATTACCACAGATTTATTTTTACCTGAAGCTTACAAAATTTCCCCCCAGGCTTCAGTTCGCCTCGTTTACCAAGCTGAATATCCAGTGATGCCGGTGCCCGTTTGCCCAATGGCATATCAACAGGCCTACGTTTCTACTTCATGCCCAAATGCCGACGCCAGTAAAGAGACGACTATTTGACTGCTGATTTTAGACATCTGCGGGGCAGACTTTTCGCACTCGGCGGTGAGCTTCCCTAAACTCGGTGTCCATTTAAGGGCGGAAATCGACGGTTGGACGGCAACGGAGCCGGGTCCGAAGACCACCGGGGAGAGGACACGCGATTCGCTGCCGCCGGCGCCTGGCACAGAGCGGCAGAAGATCTTTATTCCTTGTTCTGCTCCAGGTGCAGCACTGAGCGCGTGCGGAGGCCCGGACGTCAGGCAGGTTGGTGTGGAACGTACCAAGACAGCCCAAAAGAGTTCTTATTAGAGGGGAACCGGGGGAAGAGCCGTTTGCACACAACCGTCCGCAACGTGGCACCGTGGTACCGGCTGTGACTCATCGTTGCGTGGCTCTGCTTTAATGTCGGGGTCCGCTATCTGGGGTCTGCCGGCAAACCGGGCCCCAAGTCCGGAGGCGGAATACGAGACATGATCTGGGAAGGAGCGAGAGCCTGCAAGCGTGGCATTGGGCCTAGATGACGGGACCCGAAATACATCAGCGCCAGGGGCGCTACAAAGGGGGTGAAAGTTAGACGACTGATAGGGGCGCTAAAAAATTTGGAACACAAGGGGATTGCTCTGAATTGGGGCCCAATATGATATGGTTTCACGGGGTCCAAAATGTCTAGCTGCACCCCCGCACGGGGCCGCAGTAGATGAGGAAAGAGCCAGGCCACATCCGGATAGCGAGGTCCCCTTTCAGGACTCCAGCGCCGCACATCCGTGGGTCAGATTACCCCCGGGGGGGGGGGGGCTACTTTTACAGATCCATAAAGGGTTTCCCACCTCAACGCCGATAGAGGGGAGAAAGAGAGAGAGAGAGAGAGAGAGAGAGAGAGAGAGATGCAAGCTTAACAGCTAAAAGCAGGTTTCGGATAAGGAAAGCACATTCCTGCAAGGAGTCCAAGCAAGGAGGAAATGAATATGTCCAGCAGGGGGTGTCCTCTGGGGTGCCACCACTGGCAGGTCTTCCCACGGGGGTCGTTTTCACCCCGCCTCCCAGAGGAGGAAACTCCAACATCGGTCTGTTTTTTTCCGTAACGTCCGGCCGCCGCACCTTTGCAGGCCACGTGCAATCAGTGCCGAAGTGGCAGGGGCGCGGGGCCTCCTCACCGCGACGCCCCCTGTTTCCGATCTCCCTGCCACGCAAACCAACACCTGGTTACAGAGCCATCGTCCAATCAGGTGGGTGGGCTGAGAGTCAGGTGGCCGGCAGATAGAGTCCAGAGCGTGGCAGGGCTGCACCGTACCTGCCGGTGACATGAGCTTATTTGCTTATTTGCTTACGGGAGACTTCCAGGTAAACAGAAGTCATAACTGAGGAGCATTAACAGATTTGGCGGGGGAGGTGGGGGTGGGGGCTTTAAGCACAGACAAGCTGCAACCTGCCTGCACCTACTGGAAGCTTCTGGAGGACTCCCCGTAAAGATGCAGCGAAGCCAGCACTGCCGGTGGCCATCGCCCGGACAGATCTGCGAGCGTCAGCAACCAGTCAGTCCATCTTCAAAAGGTCAGATATCAGGTGCCATTTGTGTCACTCGATAAAACACCTCAGAGAGGAGCCGTCCAATGACAGCACACAAAAAAAATTCATGGAAAAAAGAAAACAATCGCAAAATCTGATAGGCTGCCTGAGAAACTGTGCAGTGAGCCAATCGTTTTGCTTCTTCTGATTTACAAAAGGTAGATCAGCATCCGGATATTTGAAGGCATGTTGGTTTTTGTATTCAATAACCTAAAACAATCCACTACAGTGGTACAGATGCAAGGGCGGTAGAAAAAAAAAAAAAGGTGTCACCCAGTGATGGCTCTGCGACTTGTTAGCACAGCGGCTGGCAGCAGCCGCGCAGCCAGAACTTGAAAAAAAAATGCGCCGTTACGGAATCAGCAGTTTTGCAGAATGCCACGCGTCAGGTGGGGACCCTCCGAATCGCGGCCCCGTGACTTCTGGCGAGCGCCCGTCACGGAGAGCGGCGTCCGTGTGCGTGACGATTCGCATGGGCGGCACTCCTGTGCGGCACCGCGTCAGACCTGCTGCGTCACGCGTGCGGGAGCCGCCACGCCGCAGGCTTCCATTCGGGAAATGGCACCGTCGCAGGTTCTGCAGTGTCAAAGCTGCGCCGTTATACTGGAGATGTATGCATTCGGGGGGGTGGAAGGGACCTTAACAGCTTTCCAAAAGATGCATCACTGAGAGGGAAGGGGGGGGGGGTCTTACATGTGCATCACAGGTACTGCACCTTAAATTAATATGCACAGGTGGGTGTCGGTTAGAGCTTAGCACTAAAAATAGTGGGGGGCGATTAAATGTGCAAAGTGTGTGTCTGTGAGCTGCAGACGCTGTCGCAAAAAAATGTTAATTTGAACAAGATAAAAATGTACAGTGTCATCCTATCTGGCCGGCATTTTTCATTAAGGAGGAGTATAAGCCACACTGAAGAATAAGGCATGCATAATACCCCACCCTGCTCTGCCGCCGACAAGTCAGACAAACTGATACTGCTTTCCCCAGCAACCAGCGGGATTTAAAACGGCAGAGAAGAGAAGACTCAGGGTGACAGCGGAGTTCTAACGGGAGGCAGCCGGGGACCTCCGGCTCTGAGGCTGCACGGTGCGTGATGGACCGCACGGGATAGGGCGGAGACACCAGCCGCGAGCCACAATGACATCACATACAGCGGAAACATGGAACCCCCCTCCGCACGACGGCCGGTCCTTCACGGGCTAAACACGAGCCCAAGACATTTTAAAGCACAAGACTTTTTTTTTTTTTTTTTTTTAAAGTTCGCCCACAGAATTTAAGGTGGAACCAACAATCATTTTTGAAAACAGAAATAACATAAGCCCCCTGCCCCAAATTTTCATGGAGATACCTGTTGATAACTGCAGAGCCAAATAGCAATAAAAAAAACTAATCCTAAAGTGGAACTACTAACGATGCAAAACGGAGAAACTAATTAGCAAAAGACTTTTTTCCAGCTGCATAAGTGCATGGAGATATCTAGGGATGTTAAAACGTTAACTTAAATGCAATTAACATAACAAAGTGTACCCGTTAGTTTTCTACATACCATGTAAAAAAAATTAAGTGAAAGGTGCCCTCTGACCTTTGTATGGGAAAATCATGAGGCAGCAGCCAGGCTGCATTATTGCCTTTCACTCATATTAATCTGAAACAGGGCACGGCATGAGGAAGCGCGTGACCAGTCACCCCTCACCCCTAATACGCCCTGCTTGTTCTTATGAAATATTTAATACACATACACCCCCCCGTTAAAAGTGTTCTCGGCATGCGTGCCTCTTTTATCGGCTCAGTTAATGCGACGCCGGGATCGTTTCCCTCCCCCCCCCCCCGCCCCCCCCCCCCTTCCACCCCCCCCCCCCCCCCCCCCAAACCCACAACAACACCACATCA
>JAABNY020000015.1:8439386-8451239 GCA_015164015.2 Brevimyrus niger
TTCACCCCTCATCTGGATTAAATGGGGGGGGGGGGGTGGGGGGGTGGCGGGGGATGGTGAGACTCTTCTTTTCATACATAGCTCTGTCATCAGTTGTTGAAGAATCACTCGGTATTCCGTTGTCTTCCCGTCACCAGAGTTCTTGACAGTCATGTTAGCTCTAGGATGACCCTCAAAAATGAATCTGGCCCACCGATTACCTATCCAATGGCATGACACTTCAGGTGAATTGCCTTATGGGAAATGGCTTTTGTGTCGTTTCAAGTGAACCGAGCTTATGCATCAACAGGGCAAACATGCAGCCAGTTTTGCGATTGTTTGAACGTAAATTCAGATGTCACCGGCTTGGATCCATGCAGTATGTGCGTGTATGCAATACAGCTGTTTCATATCATATGATTGACTATTCAGATTGTTCCGGTGGCACTTAAGGTAGACTGCGTAATTCAGGGGAAGAGCACTGATTGAATGTAATGATGTCACACTGCAGCCATAACCTCAGATTTTCCTAAATCTTCCACTGGATTGTAGCTGAAATTTGGGAGACCTGCTCCCTTCCTCCCAAACAGCAGGTGGCGCTTAACTTATAGCCTTGAAGGGGTGCTGATTCATGCTCGAAACAAACCCTATAGTTGTGCTTCAGTAATACAGAACAGTTCCTCAATGAGAATGAAATATTTGGATGAAATCCTTGGTTAAGGACCAAAATAGTAATAGGGAATAGTAGGATTACCTAAGGAACCCATCTGTGGAGTACAGCCTTGTTTTAGCAAGAGCTTATGATGTATATTTTGGGATAAATTTGCTTAAACTTGTTTGTAAGGGGAGCCTGCAGGGACTGTTGCAATCAACACATCCAACAATGTAACACCTCCATGTTAACCCTCTCACATCACTAGCACTTTCACTGACGTTAATCATGTAATATTTGTTTGTTTTTAATTGTTTAGCAATAAGTTAAGATTCCGCATGGGATGCTTTTCACCTTATTCTATACATATAACTCAATATTTAAGTTGCAGGTTTTTAAGTGTGTTGCTACCATTACCAATTCACTTCTCCACCACAAACTTACGTAAACATGCCCATGTGTGGTTAGCAGAAGGCGGTACGAGGCTTTCGGTTCTCGGATGAAAACCACCCTGCGGCAGTCAGATTAGCCATGGACTGATAAGCAAAACCGAAGCGGGAACAGGACCCCGAGCTGTAGACATGACACGGAACTCTCCTGCAAGTGTCCTCTGCCTTGAATCGTCAACAGCACATTCTAGCAGTACTCTGGAAAGGTTCTCCCAAGCGCAGAGCACAACAGCTAGAGTTCCGGACTGTTGTGGTTCCATGAAGAATTTCAAATAGCCTGAGGAATGTCGGCCTAAAGTTTTATGAAACTACATTTGCAACCTAATGTTCAGTGAGTGTTCTTCGTGAATTATGTAGAACATTCCAGAAGGTTGGATGGATTTCGGTCAGGGGAACATCCACTGGAATGTGGATTTCACATCCCAAGACTGTTTTTATAAACAAATGTTGAGTCTGCCTCACTTGTCAGTCTTGGGTTGGTTGTTGTGTTCTCTTGGATCATTGAACAGGTCGTTAAATTCTCTCATTAGCTTCTTCCCGGAAGGTTTTGTGTAGCTCCTGCTCATCTGCTGCCTACATTTGCGCCAGGACATTCATGGGAAGCTCAGCCTGGCTGATCTTAGGCCCTGTGACTTGTGTCATTTGCCTGGTCTGTATGCCACTTTGGACCAAAGTAAATAAATATAAATGTAGTGCTTTGCCATCGTCTGAGAAGTTACGGCCACTAAGCGTTTTTTTTGCTGCCTACCAATGTAACCACTGACCTCCGGGTCTAATCCACGGCCGTCGTCTCCAGTCTGTTTTTAGGGTTGTAGCAGGTGACCATTGACCATCACTGGCAGAGCAGCAGTTTCAACTACAAAGCAGAGGTGGAAAGTTCAGGTCCACAAAGTACAAATCCAGGCCAAGGTTTTGTTCCAATCAAAACAGTAGAAATCCTGTGGCTTTTTTCTGTGTAAATAGCAACCAACCAACCAACCAACCAACCAGTTGAGTACTCTGTGATTGTGACTTTTTACACTTAACTGGTTGATTGAAACACAACCCCGGTCCGGATTTGCACTTTCTGGATCATGAACTTTTCACCTCCGCTAAAAAGTTGCAGGTTGGCTTCCACAGAGTAGATTTGCTGTGGTGCTTTTGAGCGAGGCACTTAATTAGAGCAAGCTTAAAGGATTTAATAAGTCTTTAAATGGGTTTCCACCTCAGTTCCCTGAAATGAATGATGACGATCATTTAAAGCACATCATGCATCAGTCCATGTTGGAGAATATCTATGATATATGAAAACAGTCACATTAATAATTGAGATATACAGACACTCGTGTGAAATGTTTCCACACTGGAAGAACACGACACTGATATACATGTCAATAAATACAAAATATCCACAGTAAGTCTTAATTACTCATCATTTTGATCCTTTGTTCATTCAATGCAATAAAAATGTAGGCCCCTCTTTGAGCAGATTATTCCTTTGTGTTGACATAATATGTGCATTGTTGTCATTCCTGTCCATATCCCAAAAGCAGTCTGCTGTTCTTTCTGAGGCTTTTGTCCATTGTACAGCTCTCTCCCATGCAGTCTTTGGTTCTCAATTCAACTGAACCCCCCCCAAACTCCTACAGTGGGCCAGTGGTGGCTTAATAGGTAGTGAAGCATGCTTGTGATTGGAAGGGTGTTGGTTTGAACCCCTGACCAGGAAGGTACCACTGAGGTACCCTGAGCAAAGTACTGTCCCCCAAGCACTGCTCCCTGGGTGCTAAATAACAGCTGCCCCCTGCTATTTCACATGTAGGTTAAATGCAGAGGATGTGTTTTGTTGTGGCGAGTCCACGATAACAATGTCCCCTTTATTTCACTGCAGGGTATGATAGTCAGGGACACGGTTTTTGTAAGACAGTGGACTGAACTGCAGAAGGGATGGGAGGCAGCCTTGACATGGAGTCAGGGTCCAAGCTCTAGCATAATGAGAAATTCCCCCCCCCCCATATTTCATCATGGGGACTCCATGCTGCTTCACAGAATTTACTCTGGGGTACCACAAAGTCCAGGGCAGATTTTAAACCCCAATACAGCCCTGGTTGTGGCCCCTTAAAAAAAATACTGGCTTTAAAAAAACACTCAAAAATCCAACAAAAAGACGACCATCACTCCAAAGAAAACACATTTAGTGTGGTTTAAATTTGTTTACCGAACCCACGCGCCCAGCACACCTCTCCAAGGACACAGCATCTCGAATATCGCTCAAAGCTGCACAGCTGTCCGTTTTTAAACACTAATAAGGTAATTAGTCCAATTAAGGTCAGCTTGGTTTCATTACCATGGTAACCGAAACCTAACCATCTGCCATTATTCTGCTTTATACAGCTAACAATGGCTATAAATGTGAAGTTAGATGTGGTGTGCAGGTAGCCACATTAAACGTGTATGTTAAGTCACTGAATGGTGTGCTTTGTTCTGCTTTATGGTGCTTATTAATAAGTCGCCCTGAGTCCTCTCGCGTGTGAGGTGGTTTGCGCTGGTGTTTCTCACAGGGCTCATCAGCCGTTGTCAGGTGACCACCTGTCACCTCGGCCCCCCGAATTCTCTGCCCTCTTGTGCTCACCCGGCTGTCCCCGTCTTTAGCGTCACGTGACACCTTTGCATGAGCATTTCCATGTAACGGTTGGGCGATCGGGCAGCGGCGCTAAGCCGCCGTCGATTTGTTTGCGATTTGAATATCGCGCCTGTGCTAAAATTCGACCCTCTCGCTCTGCGGCCGCCAGGCAAATGCGCTCGAAAGTTGCGGCATTGTGTGCTCTTCTTCTGCTTCTTTATTAGTTCTGCAAGCGAGGGATTCGGTGCGCTGCGGGGTGAGCAAGCTATAAACAACGCCGGCACACGAGGACGTTCATGTTACCGGGAGCTTCATCGAATATCGTTGATCTCATGACGGAGGAATATATTGCGTTCATGAATCTTTAGCAGCATATGCAGTTCGTTCGGCTGGTGCTCTGCGAATTCTGTATCAGGATAATATATTGCATGCGGCAAACACTGCAATAAGTGTAATTTAGACAAATCGTCTCGTTGGTGCTAACCCTGCGCATGTTATATCTATGTCCTCTTGTGCTAGGGATACCTTCACGTGTTTATCCTTGTGTGTGCACCTCAGGAGCTCCTGCTTCACTATCTGCCGGCACACACGAGCCGCCGCTTCACTGCGTCCACCGTAAGCACGTTGCGAAGCGCAAGAAGCACCTCGCCGGCACTCTGAGGTCAGCGCAAGAGTGACAAACAAACAGTGGTGGGCCGGCACGCCGCAGCTGCCGCGTGTGGGAACCTGGGCTCGTTCCATTCCATAATTTGTAACGCCAGGTCGCCCATAACTGAGCTGTTTGTCATGAAACAGAAGCAGGCAGCGCGTGACCAAGCCTGAGGGAAACCAGAACAGTCAACATGGAGGTCTGTGGCTGAGCTTCGAGGTGAGCTTCGGGACTTCCGTTCCTTGAGATCCTTCGGAGCAGTGTTTCTCAACCCAGTTCTCAGAGACCCTAGGACAGTCCACGTTTTTGCTACCAGGAGTTGGGGACCATCTGTTGGGGAAACTGATCTGGGTTGGGAGACCTTGCTTTAGACCAGGGGTCTCCAACTCCAGTCCCGGAGAGCTACTATCCAGTCAGTTTTCAATCCTACCTGGCTTCTGATGAGCCACACCTGTTCTCAGGTAAATACCAGGAACGGGTGTGGCTCATCAGAAGCCAAGTGGGACAGAAAATCAACTGGATAGTAGCTCTCCAGGACCGGAGTTGGAGACCCCTGCTTTAGACTGAGGAAGTACCTGAAGGGGAATGCGACTCAGCTCTGTGGGTAAACTGGGTGGGGAGCAGGGGTGGCTTACTGGGAGCTTCATAGTCCAAAGACATGGACTCTAAATAGGCAATAGTGTGTGATTTCTGAGATGGGCTGGTATTCCATCCAGGGGGCACCAGGTGCTTAAAGGATGGATGGACGATATGATGCTTCAATCTGTCCTTTGCACAAGTACAGGTGCATAGGGCTGCTTTAGTGTTCACATATCCGTCATCTCTCCTTACACACATTTATATACAGCCGAGAGCATAGCCTGGGTATAAAGTGCAGAGTCAGCCAAGTATTGGAGCATTTTGGAGGTTTAAGGGCTTTTAGGGTCCAACAGAGATGTGACTATTCTGCCGAACATGGGATTCAAACCGGCAACCTTCCAGTCGCAGATATTTTACCTCAACCCTGTTCGCTCAGTACTAATTTGTAAGTAGAATGTGAACATCTATGTTGTCTAGTTACTATGTGACAGAGCCATGCTAAACAGGGGACCTGGTGACTTCAGTCTGGGCGACCTGGGCTGCCTGGGTGTGTTCTAGCAAATGACTGGAAGCCAGGTCATATTAAGCTACTGTTGCTAATAGATTGAGCTTACTTAATACCCATAAAGCTCAAACAGAAGAGCTTTGGAGAAACGGGGGAAGAAAACAATTTGCCGGGAAGGGCCGGTGACTGGATCATGTCACGATTGTAAGCCGAAACAATAAATACCAGGATGTGCCGGGAATCCGCCCGGTCATGTCTGCAGAGCAACGGGAGGGATTCAAGAGAATCCCTTAATGTGGGGTAAGAAAAATGACCTCATCAGGTCTCACCCATGCCCAGGATAAAAGTTTGTGCAACCCAGGCAGTGGAGGTGATCACAGCAAAGTGGGGCACAGCAGAGCGAAACTTCAACCGACAGCCACCCTTTGGTCATATTCATCAAAAATCATTAAAGGAGAAACATAATGAACATATAATATGGTAATAGACTGTAATTTATTCCATTGTGATTGTAATAAAATAAACTGTGTTTAACTGTAAAAATTTGTACAAGAAAGCAAATTGTGCCATTTCTGACATGGCAATTAGATGAATCCTTGAGCCATTTATACGCCATATTTTTTTCCTGGAAGGAGAGCAATTGTACTAGAATTAGGGTCTGTAAATGTGCGCGTTTTCGCTAAACAGAGGTTGATGGTGGAGGAATTGAGGAGCTATGAAAGAGGGAGAATCCTGGGAGGGTGTTTTCTCCTATAATGGGGGTGCCTTGTCCTGTTTCACTGGGTGCCTCTCTCACACGCGCCTGCCCAATTATGGAGCAGAATCACAAAAGCTTAACCACAATCAGTCAGCTCCTGCTCTCTAGCGCCCCCTGGTGGTTAAGCTGAGGGGGTGGCAGTGGGAGGAAGGTTATCTGGGATTTGGGTGTCAGTATGTCCTGTACCAGCAGGTCTAATGAATAATGGCCGTGTTAGAGTGAAGAAGTGGCATCGCTTGTAGCTGGAGTCTGGCCTACTTGTCTTGTTCTGCTGACTTTTTAAAACTGGAAGAACTATGCAATCACTCACTGGTTCCTTGAGGACTGTGAATTTTGCTCCAGTCTGCTGTGCCCTCCATGTACTACAGCAGTGTTTCCCAATCTGGCCTTTGGGGACCCACAGACAGCCCACTGTCTGGCAGGGAGCTCGGAGGGAGCAAAAACGTGGACCGACTGTGGGTCCCCGAGGACCGGATTGAGAAACACTGTGCTACAGGTAACTTATATTCCTGCCATGACCTGAATGGTATACTTCCCCAGGTAAACTCTCCAGGGGTACTCTGGTAGAAAACCAGCTAGCTGAGCTTAGCCGAAATTCCTGGGGCTTATCTCTGTGTAAATAGCAACCAACCAACCAACCAGTTGAATACTCTGTGAATGTGACTCTTTATACCAGGGGTGGCCAATCTTATCTGCAAAGGGCCGGTGTGTATGCAGGTTTTTGGGATAACCTGTAGGTCAGCTGTTCGAACCCAGGTGTGAGGACTCTTTCAGCCAGTCGGTCCTATAATTATTAATTTAATTAGGGAGTTGTAGCGAAAACCTGCATACATGCCGGCCCTTTCCGGATAAGATTGGCTACCCCTGCTTTATACTCAACTGGATGGTTGAAACAAAATCCTGGTCTGGATTTGTACTTTCTGAACCTGAACTTTCCACCTCCGGTATATAGTGGGTAAAGAACAGCTCAGTATCTGATAAGTACACGGGTTCCCAGTAATCCTGCTTATGCACAGAGGCACCTGGTCTAGAATGAGAAGGTGCTCTCACTGAATCAGTGACATCGATCTGTAGCTTGTATTAATGTTGATGTTGTATTTGCAAACTTAATGAAAAAAATGAGCACACAAATATTGATAACAGTAGGTCTATTTTTATGTACGGAAAACAACAAGAAACAAAAAAATAATGCACAGTGTTCCTCAGATAAAGGTGTCCCTATAATTTGTCATTATAACGCGGATACATCGAGTACCTTGCTTATGTGCCCAACATCAAAGAATTATTTTGCACGAAACTTCACACTTCTTCCACATAATTAGCAAGTCTTATGGATCTGGTAATGCTGCTTTTATACTTTGATGAATATATTCATATTTTAGAATGCATAATGGGTGTTATTCATATAGGAAAAGCAAGGTAAGAGCTATTATTATTATTATTGAACTCCAGGGTTGCTAAGTAACAGAACATGGCTTTTTTCAGGGTGAGCATGTTCAAGTGTTAAGTGCTTTGTTTTCACTGTGCTGTCTGCATAGTTATATCATGTATCATCTCTGTGAAAAAAAAATCTGTCCTGGTTAGTAAGTTGTGCTTTCAAGGTGTGGAGACTTTCTGTGTGTGATGATGACTTGGTGTGCGTTTGGCAGAGGAGTAGTCAGGCTTTAGCTATAAGCCGGCATTTTTTATTTTGCTTTATTAATACGTTTCCAGGTACTGCTGCAAACGGTGACACTGGTTGCTGTTCTAGTCTCCTCCCCCTGCTCGCAGCCTTCGCAAATAGGCTGTCATTAGCCTCATCTCCCACGCTAACGGCTGCAGCCCCCGGGCTGCATTGCTAATAGGCCGAGGACTCCCTTAGCGAAAGGTTTCTCCAAACGCAACGCTGCCCCCTGCTGTCTGAGTCAGGGTATACGCACCGCTGGACTGCTTCCCACTCCTCGGGCTGCCAGGCGTTGGTTTGTTTCACGCGTCTGACACCGAGGCGGATTCTTCATGGGGGAGAGGGCCCTCCCACTCTAAAGCCATCAACACAGACGACTTTACCCACGGCCCCGAAGCTCTCTCAGTGGAATTGCCCGCAGTACAGGCTGGCATTTGGCACTGTGCCGTGCGTCCGACGGCTGTGTAGAGATCCACAGGGTGCGTAGAAAATAACATGGAAACTTTGCGGTTGGATCGCGACCAAAGAAAATAATCTCACTCCGACAGAAGATCTTCGGGGTGAAGTGGAACAAAGAATCCGGGCAGGGCCGAGAGAACCCTTTCAAAAGCAGGGTTTGCTAACGCTCTGGAAGGGGCGCGAAACACAATAATGCCGAAGCTCCAATCGAAATGAGAGTGATGATTTCCATGATGCAATAATGTAAGAATTAAGGCCAATAGAGGACAGAAAAAGGACTCGTTTTTGGGAAATATGTTTTGTTCATACAAAACATGTGACACCAGGTAACTCTAATTGGTAACGCTCACTCTGATAATGCATTCATTATGCATTTGTGAAACATTCAGCAAGTATTCATAACGCATTCATAGCGCATTTATAAGCAGCATATAAGAATACCTTAACATCTTAACATACCTTAATAGCTTTAATATACATTACTAACAAACATTATGATAATAACAAAGATTATAATTGTATAATCATATAATGTTTGTCACTAATGTATATAAAAGCTATTAAACTATGTTAGGATGTTAAGGTATACTTACATGCTGCTTATGAATGTTCTATGAATGCGTTATGAAGGGGCACTGAATTTTCCATGGATGCATTAAGGCATTATGAAGGTGCACTTAATGTAAAGTGTTACCCTCTAATTTGCCTTTTGTTTGTGACTGTATGAGGACGTTTGCGCGTGTTTGCGTAAGCCAGCAAAAGCCTTTGGGTGGCCTGGCTCCCATCCTGTACTCTGTCTTACATCCTACGTCTGTTATGAAAAGCAACCGTATCCAGAGACTCGGCTTGGATGGATGTGGGTGCAGTGTGTATGTGTGTGTACACACACCTCCATTCATCCATCCATCCATCCATTATCCTGGTCGGGCTTGCAGAGTACACCCACACTTGGAAAAAAAAGAAAGATACCATAGAGCTGTAAGTAAAAATGACTGTGAAAAATTACCATCTGAGCTTAGCCACATTCCCTAGCATAACAGCACCACTGAATGTGATAAATAATGAATGGGGCTTGCAAAGGTTCTCACAAATATTTGTCATTATTGATATTTCACATAGGGCAACAAAGCTATATAAAAATCATTAAACTAGGTTCAGTTTTTTTGTTGTTATTTTTGTGTATTTGTGTTGTATTGTGTGGATGTGTCAGCTCGTTTGTTTTGGTTTATAGAGTACACACAGTGACAAAGAGGCAAAAATAATGATTGTAACCCGGACAAAGCTAGTCTTCATGAACTCCCGATTGAAAAATGACTCTGTTGGTTTCCACGGAAACTATCGGAATGTTGTGGTAGGCCTGAGTCCCCTTCAGCCGCTGTTAATCATATTGCTAAATGCAATGTTTAAATTGATGTACCTGTCATGCAGCGATATTGCCTGAAAGGAGACAATATGTGGATTAGTTTAATCATTCTTCCTTTAAGACATCATTACTACCAATCAGTTTTCTCATGAGCAAATTGCAGCTCAGGTTCTGTGGCAGGTCATCACAAATGTTACGCTGTCACACCCATTATGGAAGCAGGCAGATTGGGCCGTTCCATTTGTGGCAGAGGCGGGGAGTGGTGACTTCTGTCCCGAATGTCTTGAAATCTGGACCCCAGAGTCTTTGGCACATGGCATTGCCATTGTGTCTTAAACTGTGGTGTTAAGCTTCAACTGCACCAGATAATTTGTAAAAAGGCTACTAAAAAAAAACAATATTTCAAAAGTCACCTAAGTGCCATTTTGGGGCCTAATGACCTAACCTAAGGACACCTACTGTTGCAGGCTGGATCAAGCATGGAAAAAGACAGCAGCATTTATGAAATGATGGGTTCAACTGGTAAGTGGAGAAGTCATTTTGAGTGAATATTGGTGGAATGTGTGTGTGTGTGTCCATCTGTCCATCCATGTTCCTTGTGCCATCAACCTTGAGGAGCTTGTCCTGCTCTTTGTCCCTCAGGTCATCACAGCACCAATGATGACGGAGAAGAAGGTGAAGAAGAGGAGAACAAACAGGATGGGGAGGAAGAGGAGGATCCTTATGCACTCTTTGGTGGTGATGATGAGGAGTATGACACAATCCTGGCCTCCAACAAGCCTGTGATCATCGCCAACCGGCCCCCGGCGCCAACTCCAAGACCAGATACCATGCCACCTAAAGAAGACAATACTCCCTTTATAGCTCAAGGTAGGACAATGCTCTGGTTAGTCTCACCTAGTTATTCCCCATACCTGATAACACATATGTAATATTTCATGACTTCCAGGCCTATGCAAATTGTCAGACTTCCTTCGTAATAGAAAATATGAGTATGAATGATTGTGAAAGTCATCCTGGCTCATCACAGGAACAGGGGTTTGTAGACGGACAATTACAGTAGTGAAAATGGTATGAAGGAGCCAAGCCGCTTGAGTTGTTAGGTACTATTAACAGAGACCATAGCAGCTTTAGGCTGAGATGGAACTATGTTATACATATTTTATGGTTAATAAAATCAACTCTTAGTAGAATAAGGCATCCATGAACTACTACTGCAGACCAGTGGTAAAGCCAATTGCTGGCAAACCCACCAACAAGGGTTTTCACAGGTAAACCCTCCAATAAGGGCATTCACAGGCAAACCCTCCAACAAGGGCTTTCACAGACAAACCCTTCAACAAGGGCTTTCACAAGTAAACCATTCAACAAGGGCATTCACAGGGAAACCCTCCGACAAGGGTCTTCACTGGCATACCCTCAAACATGAGCTTTTATAGGCAAACCCTCCAACAAGGGCTTTCACAGGCAAACTTTCCGATTAGGGCTTTCACAGGCAAACCCTCCAAAAAGGGCCTGCACTGGCATACCCTCCAACAAGGGCTTTATTAGGCAAACCCTCAAACACGGGCTTTCACAAGCAAACCTCATGCAACTCATGGAAATTTTACTTTTTCCTCTTTTACTTTGGCTTTCCATTAAAGTGATAAAGGTCTTATGATCTGATTCCTAGTAGCGTAACTGCACACTTTTCAACATGACTGTGGAATTCCACTGGTAAATGTATCCTCATAATATTTTCATTGTTCCGCAATCACTTTGATTGAACTAAGCCTTACGTGAGCTTTGCAGAATGATGGTGAATCTCATCATCACTGTGGAAAAAAAAGAATAGCAAATGCGACATGACACAGGATGTCTGAGATACGGAGGAGTTCATTAGGCCGCTTAGCAGCAGAGACGCAAACTGCGGGGGACAGCTGTTTGGAGTCCGAGTCCCGACCGTTCCGCTGTATGCATATTAATGAAAGACAGTGCAGAGCGAATTGCAAAAATAAAACCAAATTATGAGGTCATGAATGTCTGATTTGTGTTTAGTCAACAATTAGAAAACATTAGTGGAATATATTTTCCTTTTTCTGGAAAAAAAAACATGAACAACCAGACATTACAGTCATAATTGTGTAATTTAAGAATGCCGTCTTTTTTTGTATACATAATAAAAAGAGGTCAGTCTTCTGTTTTTTTCTCTTGGATGTC
>JAABNY020000015.1:8453638-8470397 GCA_015164015.2 Brevimyrus niger
CCCCCCCCCCCCCGATTACATTCTGTGTGCCCCCCAAAGCTATTTTCCAGCCTTGTGAAGATAAGACCGTCCGACTAAACCCACATAACACTGCAGAACCAAATCACAGGTTCTGTCGCATTGTTTAAATCATGAGCACAGTTTTGTTAAAACTATACATCTGCAAAAAACAGGAACATAAGAATAAGCCTCCATTGTGGTCATCTTTCTTTTTAAGATTTTTTTTAAAATTCAAGCCTAATTTTTAAACTCAAAAACAATGTGTAGGCGGGTATTTTCAAAGGCTAGCCCTGATTTTCCACTCCTGAAATTCAACCCTGTACCTAACAACGCCCCGACTGCGTAGTGCACAGCTGGTCAAAATTCTGATTCTGTCTCCGCTCTGGAACAACACAGTTATGCACAGTGGTAAATTCACTTCAGAAGCAAACCGAAAATTAATCTGTCTCTTATGGCATGCCGATTCATACAGAAGGGTGGTGGTCTAAGATGTGGAAAGATACGCTATGTTACTTTTTCAAGTGGTCATGTGCTGTCTTTACTGATTCATTCCCCTCCAGTCACCGACACAAAATGTGACAAATAACAATTAATGGCCTATGGCAAGACACCAGCAGTCCTCAATAGCCTATAAGAAGACAGCTTCATGACTCATGAAGTTACAGACCCGCACTCCCTGCTTGCTCTTTTACCCTTGAGCAAAGTACTAAAACTGAATTGGTCCAGTAAATTCAGTAATGCAAAGGACACAAATAGTCCTTAATGGTCTATTGGGACAGGCCAAGCTGTTCCTTGGCTCGATCAGACACACCAGCAATGAAATACAGAATGTCAAGATTTTCATTATGTGACCTGAATGGGTTCACATGCTTAGCAGTGCCATGATTATAGGACTTTATGAGTATTACAGTACTCTATGAGTGTTGCAGTACTCTATGAGTATGGTGAAGCTATTTGGTACGGATGCTTTGGAATGATAAGGAAAGGAAAGATCAAGGAGCCAATGACCTCAGCTGTCGCAGAGCCTGCCTGCCAGACTGGCTCTTTCCATACAGAGGTTGACCTCCAGTGTAGCACCTACAGCAGACCATTTCTTGCTTTTTTGTTTCCCATAATGCATTTGCATGATGACTGGGTACTTGGTTACAAAGTGGGACTCCAGGATCTGGAAGGGCCGAAGGAGGGTCAGACCCATGTCAGATGGCGTTACGGGCTGGGGTCTCCACCACGTCATGGAGATATGGGGTATTCCCAGAGGCCTCCTTCGCCAGGAACGACACCCCAACAAGCCAAGGCCCCAGGAATCTTGATGCATCAGGGCCCAGCATGCTAGGATCTCCCGAAATAGGAATGGCAGTGAATTGTGGTTCCTCAAACCCGAAAATTGCTCATCCCAGCACATTTGCCCAGTACATAATTCAAAGTTTATACTGCTAGGTCAATATTATTAACGTGATTCATTCACTCTTCTTCGGTTCATTGTCTCAGTTGATTGTCCAAAGATGAGCCATTTACTCTGATTCAAGTTATATGCGTTCAGAAAGTATTCTTTTTTTAAAAGGGGGGTCGGGGGGAGGGGGGGTGTTACTCCTCAGTAAGCTCAGTGACTGGATTTTGCTTTATTTTTCCCTTCCAGAAGGTAGTGGCTGTAATGCGATTTGCTCCTTCGAAATTGAGTTTATGGTGCCATCTGGTGGAAATTTGAAGCACTGTTCTGGAGGAAAAAAAAACTGATAACTTAACCTTGGTCTATCACCTTTGGAGTCTGTTGAAGCCTTAAGAAATTATTGTAGCAGCTACTCATGCGTGTATTAAACATTCCTTTCCATTGCTATCTCGAAGATGTTCGTAGCTTTGTTCTCTACTTCTCCTGCAGTGTTCCAGAAGAAGATGTCCCAGGGGACCGTGGACACCCTTTACTCTCTACCCAGTAAACAAGGTCAGCATGAAACAGCGTCCAGCTGGGCTGTGCACCTGAATACGGCTTGTGGTGGGAGTCACACCCTGACGTAGAAGCCCGGGATTGGCCGGTTTTTATAGGACGTCAAATCTCTAGATAAAAGCCACACCATGGAGAATCTGCCTTTTGTAAACACACACACACAGACACACACACATGGTAGCTATCAAAGACATCAATGTGATGACATTGATCCTTAGGACAGATCAGCGATTTCCAATTTTCCCGCTGGCGTGAATCGGTTTACGTGTCAAACATTTCTAGCTAAATTCAGACACGCTCGGCATCACATTAGGGAATACCGGCTAAAAGCCACCAAGCCGCACAAGAGCCTTCTTGCAGTGCTGTGCCGTCTTGCTGCAGCCTGCAGCGTTGTGGCGTCTTGCTGCAGCCTGCAGCGTCTTGCTGCAGCCTGCAGTGTTGTGACGACAGCACTGTCTCCCGTTTCTCTTAGCCAGAGACCGGGACGCGTCGGCGACTTACGACACCTTCGCGCCCTACCAGCCGCCCGGCCTGGAGGAACTCATTGAGCTGCAGGAACAGGTCAAGAAGGGCACCCTGACTGTGGACGAAGCCTTGGAGAGGTTCAGCGACTGGCAGCAGGTCCAAAGAGGCCTGGACGACATTCAGCAGGTGGCGCCTCTCCGGCGTGACGTTCTGACGGTCTTGCGGCTCGCGGCGGGGCTTGCCGTTGTTATGATAGCTAGGTGTGGACATGTTTGATGCCCCGAAACAAGGTGCAGTGACATTAAGGGATGAATGCATACACAGTTACTGTGCATATGTTGTAAGCAGTCAAACAAAATGGTGCTTAAATGGTCTTCATGTTGGTGCAAAACTATGACGTTATGCCCGTCGATGTGTGTCAGCTGAGCCACCTCTGCTAATCCTCCCCTAAAGACACTCGAGGATTTGCAGCGGCCGTCCAAAACACCCGAGCCGTTTTAGACTTGACCCCCAGCACACCTCGTAAAGCTAATCAATATCTCATCAACCTTTTCAAACTAATTCGATGAACTGATTAAGTGAGCTACGGGTGAAATTTTAATAAACACGTGGAATGACTGAGGTGCCCCTGAACGGAGATTTGTGGAACCGAAGCGAGGTTCATCTAGTCATTAAGAACATAAGAAATTTACAAACGAGAGGAGGCCATTCGGCCCATCTAGCTCGTTTGGGGAGAGCTTAACTAATAGCTCATTCAACTAGATATCAGTAACTTTTCTAAGAACAGAAGAGATTCTTTCTAGTTTTTGTTGTGTTGCTCTCAGTTTTCACAAATTCTAATGATAAATTGTGGTTTTTCCTCTGAGCAAAAGTGCACTTACTACCTGTATAAATGGCTTTCTTTCAGCTGCGTAAGACTTTTGCACAGTACTGTATATGACAAAAGGGATGACATTTGATTGGACAATACTTTTGAAACTACCTAAGAACTTCTCGCTATGATGCATTTTGTCCAAACTCATTGCAGTGTTAGACACCACACCTCATATCATTTTTACCCTGCAAGCTGTAGTCAATTTCGCTACCCCAGGATGCTGCACTTCCACCCCCTTGTTAAACCCCTCTCTCTTCTCCCTAATCCTCCCTCAGGTGTAGTGTCTCAGCCCCTGTTATGACACATCATTTCCCATCAGGCCTTTCAGTAGATGTCACTTCCTGTTAATTGTCTCCTTCTCTCAGACAAATTATACTCTTCCATTTTTCACTTCTCCTTTCCTGTTTTACTTTTATTGACAGTGCACCTGAATTATACCCTCTTTATGCTCTACGCCTGCACTCTCTCTATCCATCTATTTCCAACATTTTAGTATTTTTTTGCCCACTCGTTTACTGGGTTACTAAGAGATTTTGGTAACTATCGGTCCCAACGGAAGACATCTTAAGCAATGCTTAAGTGAAGTAAAATAGCTCTATGCAGCCTAAGCAGTGAGATTTATATCATATAAATAAATGTCTAAGCCAATATTGGAATGACAACGGGTATCTTTTGCAGGAGAAACTGCGGCAGTTGAGAGCAAACATTATGAGCAAGCGAGAGGATGATGAAAGCATCTATGGTAGGTTTGGTTGCTATGCATATGGCTGTTTACCCGAATATGGCTTGTGATGGGAGTCACACCCTGACGTAAAAGCCTGGGATTGGTCAGTTTTTATAGGACATCAAATCTACAGATAAAAGCCACACCGCACTTTTTTTTTATAAGGCTCACATGAATGGCAAGTCAATTGGTTTGGGCAAGGATAATCTTCGATCTCTGTATGTGTCGCATATTTGTATATGATCTGAAGCGGCTTTTAGATCAGATCAGCAGTGAAAAATTGGCATATCGCTCAGTCCCCAGACTGGTCAAAGTTCCACTAAGCTCAGCTAATGTTGCAGAAGTAGGATTGGTATCAAAGTGACTTTGGGCTGGCGCCTGGCACCTCGGAGTTAAACCCACCTCTCTTCTCCCTGACAGATAAAATCAACATCATTCATCACACCCCAGGTGGGTCTTCTAGACATGCTCGCCTCCGAATTCCAGGGGCGCTGAGCTCCTCGGAATGCTTTCATGTTCTTTATCAGTCCCCCCATTTTTTTTTTTCTTTCTGGACATTAAAAGTTACATTTCCAAGGTTGCTCTTAGAAACTGTGTACAGCTTTTGTACAGAGCCTTAATGCATATGGTCTGCAGTCTACTGAGAACCTGCGTTCACCCAGAAGGGTCACATTATCCCATGAAGCAAGATTCCGCACGAGTTACTCTCCAAACAGCTCGCCACTGGTGGCTGTAGTTTCAAATATGTGCGTTCACTGCTCGCGTCAGCAAGCCTGCAACCCTACAGTATAAACAGGTCAAGTCCGTAAGATACAGTTGCCCCCACAACTGTATAAACAAATTTCGCCCCCTTCTTAGAGGATGGCAGGTCATGAGAAAGGAATGCAGAGTTGGGCAGAAGTTATTCTTTGGAAATACGGTGTCATTTTCTGAGGTGTCGACGAAGCGAATACCGGCAAAGCTTAACTAAGATTTCTAAAAAGTATTTTTAGACCTGTTCCTGTTTTTTTTTAGCTAATGAAAACTTCAGCTATGTTGACCCGGGTAGCGCAGAAATTTATGCCGCGCTGGCGGCTTTGTATAATATCATCCGTATGCTTCTTCATGCCCGCTATTATTCTATCATCATTATATAATGCATATGCAGAAATTCACAAAGAATTATGTTAATAGCCTTTGTGCCTGGTTCATGGGTGGAGGTCTGTCACAGTCAAGCTGGAGAACAGGAGGATTCAAACAGACAAAGGGAAGCTGTCAGTAAAATTGTAAATATGAAACATGCCTCCTTAAATACTCAGAATAAAATCAATTCCCTAACTTAACAAACAGAACACATCGTTATGGGAACAAGCTGCCACAGAGCCCCAATCAGCTGAAGCCACCCATTGGACACTATTTAAACACAGCAAGGTAATTAGTCCAATCAGAGTCAGCTGGGTTTCATTAAGGTGTGCTTAGGAATGGACTCACTTTCCATGGTGTCGAAAGAGATCATGGAGATTCAGCCCAGCACCATCCACAAGGGAAATGATAAATATACATGAACCACTAAGTAACGTGCGAGTGGAATTCAGCTTCCAAGAGTCAAAGTGAATTGAAGCTTTATGTCGCCCCATTAGGGAATCTGTCTTTAGGAGAGGCGAGTGCTGGAGTTAGGGGTCAGCATGTGGACACGGGATTTTACAGCAAGCCAGCCAAAGGGCAGCAGGTGAGTCTGAACGTCGGGCTCTGTGGCCGGCTCGAAAAATCACTCCATAGAAAAATATCCTGTCCATCATATGTGACCTAGATAAAGCCATATTGTGCACTTTTTAACATTTAGTGAATTTGCGTGTTAGCAGTGACCGCATCTAATAACATATTTTGCATATTTTGACAGTCTAATTTCCTTTGGAAGGCTGACAAGCGGTAAATGTGAGTATGCGAGGTTTCTCAACTTATCATATCAGAATGTTTTATGTCTGGAATAAGCTCCAGGCTACCCTGACCAGAAAAAAGCAGTTTAGAAGATGTGGATGGAGGATGGATGGATGGATGATGAACAGAGGGGTGGATGGATGGATGGGTGGATGGATGGATGATGAACAGAGGGGTGGATGGATGATGAATGGAGGGGTGATGGATGGATGGATGGCTTCTTTATATTAATTTGCATACCTCGTGGCTTAGTCTCCGGACCATATCCACTTTAATATTTCCATCATTTATTTCTTTGTTTCCATTACTTCTACTTGTAATTAATCACCTTTTATTCAGTTCTCCAACCACAAGTAATATTTTCATGGGATCTGTGTATGTGTGTAGCTGAGTTTCTAATAAGCTTTTATTTTCTTGCTTTAACAGGTTTAAACTACTGAATGAATATTTTTACTGTCACATTCCAGAAATTCAGTGCTGTACCGGAAAACTTACTGCTCAACTAACTGACCACAGAAATACTTAATAACTTTAGTGATTTAATAAACTTTGTTTCTTGTATTTCATTATCCATTCCACAATTTAACCTAATGAATGTTTTGTCGATTACCTAACACATTCAAAGATAACTGATAATTGTTGATGTTTAGTGTAGTTAGTACAGTTCGGTGATATTTTCATTGGTGATCAAAATCTAATTAACACAACAAATTAAACACAATACAAACATGCATCAATATCAAAAGATTGCATGTAATAACTTTAGTTTCTTTTACATGTAATGAATTTATGTTTGTTGTACTTAGATCCCATCATAAAAATGTATCTCCAGTGTATTTATTGAGTGCTTTCTGAATTATATAAAATAGCTGTTTGCATACACTTTCACATCAGAATAGCACAAAAATATTCAGGAGGACCCACCAAACATCACCAAGTATCATTTGAGCATGAACAACACAAATAAATGCATTTATTTTTGACGAAGAATTTCTGTTCAGATGTGCAAATATAAAACAGGCCAATTAAACCTAAATACATTAGGGATATAAAAATGACACAAAAAGTGAAAAGTACTGCAAATGCCCCTGACGGAGTGGTCACTGCATATAAAACGTTGGTGGTTTTTTCATTCTTGACATTAGCTGTAACAGAATTTTCCAATGTGTGCATTTTACAGCCACTGTAACCTCATGCTCAGCTCTGAGCTTCAACTCTGAGAGAGAGTGAATTTCCGATGCCAAATCAATTCTTGTTTTAAGATGCGAAAGGTTGCCCCAATATTCCTCAGCACTTTACATCCACGCTTCAGAGGTTTGGCTTTGCGAAATGTCTGAATAGATTTGTCACCCAGAATTTGATACAGACCATTGTTTATCCTGAGAAATGTATATACTTTATAAATATTTGTCTCTTGTCCTTGAAGAAATGGTAATAATTCTTTGTGGGACACAGAGAATCGTCCCTAATCTGTCCCGCAGCTGTCAGCTGCAGTTTAAATTCAGCTGCTCAAACAAGCTGCTTTATCAAATGGCAAACAGATGCTGCTACAATCTTCCATTTAAAACCTTAAACACACACAAAGAATCACTCGCAAACAAACACTGATCATCACTGCATATCTCTGCTATCAGACAATAAATATGCTCTGAATCTCTGGCAAGAAGAACAGATAGACCCTTCATTTATGAATCTGGGAAAAGTTATTACCTTATGTTTCAAATCATAGTCTGAGATCAATATGCATAACCGTGCCAGATATTAACATATAGGAAGTGCATTCTCAGTGTTTATTTCTTTTTTTGTACTTTTTGACAGAACATATTCTGATTTTCGCTCATATCTAACTCAGAAACATATAATGACTAATAAAAGGTTAGAACTGTTAATGCTGATTCTATTACTACTCTATGAAGCCAAAATTTGAAGGCTCTTGAACAGTCTGTCCATACAAGCTCAGAGGTGTTCAGTAAAGTGCATGAGAACGTTCTAGATGACAGGCAATGCAGCCGTCTGAAAGTGTTGATGTCACCAGTAAAGTCTTGCAGTGCGGGCTTTGCTCTATTGCTTTTCACCTTATTTTATATTTAAACGACATACTTCACATTCTGGCTTTATTTTTTGCAAATATAAACAGCAGATAATTGTCTGTACTGTATTCACCTTTTTGGTCCGTGAGCATAGCTAAAAAAATTAGCATATGTCTCAAAGTACTCCTAATTTCCGCAGTGTAATTAAGGAGTCAGTCAGGGCCTATAATCACCACTGTTCTGTCAGATACACTGACTTTAGTCAAGCAGCGAAATCTTGGCACTTACAGTATACGCCGCAATGCATTTTCAGCGACGTGAGTTTGTCCTCCGTATCAGCTAAATACCCACCTTATCCCCTCAACCGTATAAGTATCTCAGGCCAAGTGTGAATCAAAACCACATTTTCTATGGTGTTGCATTTAACTTCACGTGGAACATTGCAACGAATCAGATATGCCTCACTTGAAAGAAATGAATGCAATACTTAATTCAAACCCATTCCTCCACTTATGTTTATTATGCATCATTAAATAATTTCTCCTTTAAACTCCCTGAAAATTTGAAACTCCATGAAAAAAGAAATTGTGTTTTGTTGATTCTAGCTGGGCACACTGCTGAAAGCTGGCTGGATGCGCGCATAAAGTTGGACACTAGAGGGCACTGTAAGACTCCATATAGGGGTCAAACCAAATAAACATACTTCTGAGCAAGACGTTGAAGATATTTTATAGACAAAAGGAGACGCGCAAGACCAGCCTTTTTCAATATGCCTGCACATCTCCTAACGACTAAATTCAGCTTTTGTGTTCGCATATATAGGAGTGCCTTCAGAGGTGCTTTTTATTATTTTACCTCAAATGGAAATCTACAGCCCAAATTTAGACACACTGCACCAACTGGAAGCCCTCTACTCGCTGCTTCAAGGAAAGCCAGCTGGACACATGGCAGTGTGCCATCTACTGTACGTATCCCCACTCGCTCTCATTGTGTCTTAGAAACGAGAGCATCAAATTGGCATCTGCTGCTTTTTATTTGAACCTGTCCTCCAGACTCGAATACTCCTGCTATTACTTAATTGATCTGTTTTCCTTTACTGCGATGAATCTCCCCCTGAAATCCAACATTAAAGTCTGCCCTTCTTATATACCGTATGTATAACGGTACTTGTCGGATGTGCTTCGTCACCATTAAAGAAATGTCAGAGATGTCAAAACGATGTATTTAATTAAGTGAGAGAGGGAGGGGGTTGGATTAAAATCCCGCACGCAAACAATGCGCCGGGAATTGAATCCGACACATGCGCTTCAGAGGAATCGCTAGTGAAAAGCAAACACTACTGTGGTTAATCTGGACTCAGCAGGAGCAGGCGGGGGCAGAGTTAGGAGGAGAGATCCCCCCCAACCCGACCTCCAGCATGAAACCCCCCTCCCCCCATTGCCCGGAACCTTCTCTGGCCCGGCGGGAAGATTACGAATTTCGCACAGCTGCACTCGATGTCCCCGATAAGGAATCGGGCAATTTCACAGTCGGTGGCATTCTTTCATCCCCTTAATCCGCCTGATATGTACAGTACCGACGGACCGGGCCGGCTGGAGGGCGGTGGACGGAGAGGGGGTTTGGGTTTCAGTGGAGAGGGTCTGCCACTACAGAAAGACAAATATTCTCCAGCAGAACCTTGCTGTATATTTACGTCCCCCCCCCATACCTTGGAGGGCGCCGTTTAAGATACACCGGGCAGAAATCTGAGCATGGGAACGGCGAGTCCTAGGCGGGGTGCTCGCTTTCCTGTGGGATCGTACACTTCAGAGTAGACACCACCTGAAGGTTCTGGAAGCTCCGAGCTCCCACACGTGAACGCACCTTTCAGCTTCGCCCCCCCTGACTTGATCGGATCGGTATTAGGGCTCCGGGGCAACATGCTCAGGTAACCAGAAAGAATTTCCAGCAGAAACTTGATATACTTCGAGTCTTTCTGCTTGCTCTTCACATTCTGACACCCAGCCGCACAGAATGGGGATATCTTAGATCTAACCTGGGAATCACATTTTTTGTTATAATTTTTCATTTTGGGGGGCATCGGATGACACGAGTGCGCCCATATGGGAAAAAAGGAGTACAGGCACCGAGGCTCAGCTGGCACAACGGTGCCAGTCGACGGGATTTGTGCCATGGGTAACCCTTTAACCGTCATCGTATTCCAGATGAAAATCCCTCGCACCCCGATAATATTGTTCCAGTCGCGATACCTGAGATATTTCTGAACCGGGCTGCGCGTTTTACGCACATAATGTCCTCTTGTGAGCCCAGGTTACGCCCAAAATATGAGCACTCTCCCGATCTCTGATTTTAAAAGCTAACAATAGGCCCCTTTAATGCTTTCAAATATCTGTCACAAACCCTGGATGTGCAGAGCGAGCTGGAGGCAAAATGAGGGAATACACTCCCAACACGCCCAGCCGCGTTCGACCTCTTTTATCTCGCAAATTTAAGGCGAACGGTATTCCCAAGCTAGATCGCAACGTCGCCCTCCTTCGTGGTCAGATGTCATAATGAAAAAACACGTCGCATTCCTTAGAATCGCAACATTTCAATGCAAACCACCAACGTGCGCACCTGCCGGCAAACTTTGCCGTAAAATCTGCATATCAAATAAGAACTTGAAGAGTGAGGAAGCTTGGCAGTTGGTGTGTTATTTATTTTTTGCTGGCAATGCCGTGGTCACATTAATCACCTGCTTTGGTTTGAAGGTCGACTGACAGAAGTGTTCAATGTTTATTGTAGCAGAGCCCGTTAACTTGCAAACAAGGCATATTCCGGCCCAATGCCCGTGTCTGTGGCAAGAAAACAGGTTGGGAATCACCGGTCGGAAGGATATTTATTCAAGTGGAGCTACAAGCATTTAGCATGTGATTCCTCACAAATAAGTGAAGACTTTTATAAACGAATAAAGAGGCTATCTTGTTGTCAGTGCCACGGACAATAAGAAGGGTGCACATTGCACCTTGTAATTACCATCGTGGTTGCCATTGTTGTGCAGCTCCTGCTCCAGTACTGCTAACACTAGTACCTGGGCATCCATCGGAAGTTCATTCCAGCTGCACTTATGCATAGGCAACCCCTGTCCACTCAGGACCTGGCATACGCTATATTCCAAAGTCAAGTTACCAAAAATCTGCTGTTTTTAAAGAGGTGGGGAAAACAGCGAACAAATTAAAGGACGAAATTGCATGGTAAACAAGAATCAGTGTGCGAATAAAGGAGGGGAATAAAATTTGCTGTGCAAACACAGCGGGCTCCGGGGCCCTGCGTGCGTCACAGAGGAGCTCTGTTCGGCCCTGAATGGGCCCCGTGAGGCCCAGGGGTCGGGGGTGAGCCGCAGTGGGGTATGTCCGTCAGTCCGGCTTTTAATATTTACAGAAAGCCCTTTCAATGGGAAGTAATATTTACAGAGGGGAACTTTTTTGGTAAGCTAACGGCACTAGGGGAAGGACTTTACGTGTGGCACCGCGGGTCAGACGTCCGGAGTGTTATGAAACATGGCGGCCCACATTAGACGTAGCCGCCTGCGGAGGCCCGCAAGGTGAGATCTAAGAGCCGCCGCCTCCGAGTGCTGGAGCAATTAGATGTTTAATTGTCTTGAAATGTACAAAAGCAGCACGGCCGAAAGCTCTCCCCCCCCTCCTTTCAGGTCCACCTACGAGGTGCCAGGCTGGTGGTCCATCTGCACCAAAGCACAGTTAATCCTATCAGGCCACGGACCCAGCAAGGCGTCCAACGAAATGCCCAGCAAGGGCGCACGTCCCCCGCGGGTAAGCGCTAGTGTGCGTGAGTCTGGGAAGTCGATCACATCCGACCTGACCACACCACCCAATGCATTTTCCAAGCAGGTAGTTGTTCCTGGGGGGTGTGGGGGAAGGGGACTCGGCCCAGCTGTCCGATCCAGGTTTACAGCAGAAGTCCCAAGAGGCCCCGACTGCCCGCATGTCAGGTCCCTGATGTGGAACCTAGTCGGTCTCCTGTTTTGGAGACTTCTGGGGAGATGAAAGCCTGGCATTTATTTGGGGGGGGGGCTCCAAGCTGTTGGAGCAGCAGGGGGTGGCTCTAGCCTGGCGTCCACGGGGGCAGCAGCACGTTTCACCGGGTCAGCAAGGTCGAGTCCGCGCGGCCGCGGGGAAATGAGAACAAAGAAGCCAGACGTACTTCCATGTTAATCCACGTTGCCGTCTCGGAGGTGGGGAGGTGGGCGGGCGACAGCGGTGGGTGTCTAAGCTGCGATTTACGGTCATGGAAAGTCCCAGTGTACACCAAAACACTGCATCTCCTGTGAGACACAGCATGTTTGTGAGACAGCCGACTGACATTCAGGTAGAAGTATTCAAATAACGTACTTCGGGTAATAAAATGTGGACGTGGAAGATCCGGCAATTGTCTTTGCAGGTGTTTCATCATCAAATGTGTTCTCTTACAAGATAAAATTATTCGGTTTAATTCACGGCATTTGGTTCTGCTTGCAAGCAGTTAATATATATCGAGAAAAAGAATCATGAAATACTGGGCACTTACAGATAAAGCGGCACGTTTGCACGTGCTAGTGCTGAAACTCGCTTTTTTCAGCCTTAATGAAACTGATGAGAATTCTGCTTTAATTGAGTCCTTTCCACCTGGCTACTCCCGTAATCAAACTCCTCATCTTAATGGACGATCCCCTGACTTTATGATGACTCTGCTGCTTTCCTCACCGATTTGGCCATCACCATTCGAACGGTTACAATTATGTAGCTATAAGACCGTAACGTTTGCATGGAAAATGCAAGTGATAATCTTAGGTCCACTGTTGCAAATGTTCCGGAATCTGTCAGCTGTTCCAGAATCTAATTGGCCTTACTCATTGGTATAATCACACTCTAGCTTTTAATTTCTGAAATCAATGTTCAGAGAATTTCTATACTGCTGTAAAAGCATATTCTATCACACCAGTTCATTGTTACTTATGCCCCCCTAGCCCCATAAAAGCATTAAAAAAATATATAATTTGGGCATACACATTTACCTCTGTGACTGTCACAATGCTTACAGATACGCTTTCTAAACCCATTTTTGTAGAACAATAAAGCCATTCATTTGAATAATGTCTCGTCGCGCTGAAAATGAGGAGCTAAATAATGAATCTGCTGCTATTCAAAACTCTACGGTGAACGTCATGGTACTTTAGAAGGAAAACCGAAACGTAAAAATATATGACCACACTCGGGTATTAAAGTAGGCTTTTTGAAGATTACAACACAAATGGTGCTTGGCTAAATTAGACGTATTTCTTATTGCCTGGAATGACAGCCAAGGGTTTTATAAAAAGAACTCTCTATGGGTATGTTAATATACTTTTCCAATCTGACTGATGGCAATTCTGGCAATTTCTTGTTAATAATTCCGCAAAACTAATTACTCAACTAATCAACAAACTAACTTATGTACCATATGAAATGATGAGTTGATGAATTCATCTGACAGCAAAATTCTGCATTTTATAGATAGAAATTTGTTACTGTTTTTTTTTTTCGCCTACAAACATATGCCTACAGCATTTTTGTGTGAACATATTCAGTATTGTAGTAATTAGTAGTTGCTATACTAAGTAAACTATCTACATTGTCATAAATTCTATGGCATTTAAAATTTCTGCCTGTAATTGGGTAGTCTATTTATGTAGTATACGCTATTATCTTCCCAATATGTTGCCGAGCAGCTGCCTGTTTTACATGTTCCAGCCTGAACTCGTACATCACAGCACCGATACAGCATTAGTCAGAGTAATGGCTTCTTTTCTTTCTAACCTTTGATTGTTGATATCAGTGGATGGGCGTTATCTTGGCTTTAGCTGTCAGACGATCTGTCTGAGTGAACGACGGATGTCTTGACGGTGTCGGAATTCCACGCGGCACACTGCTGGGTCCCCTGCAATTCCTGCTCGCATTCCCCTGATTGCATTTCTTACACTTTCTCTGCTCCATATGTCAGAAGAGGTGCTTTCTCAGGCTGAATGTGAATGGCTGTTGGGATAATGATACCTCAATATATGCCTTTAATATTACAACTGACAAAGACTCTTATACCTGAAACATTTTCTACGTGGCATTGTTTCCTCTCCAGGATATAGCCAAGGCCAGAAACATGTTTCTACAAATGATGCAAAAAAAAGTTGCGCCATGCATTTATTACCCAGACATGAGAGTATTGCTACATGCTGTTAGCTGGCTACCCAGACTCTTCCCTAATGTGTCTTCAACTGCTACACAATGCAGACGCGTGAGAATAACCTATGCAAACGTATCACTCCTGTATTTACCTGTGACTGCCTCTCATACACTTTAAGGCTTTAAATGGACTTAGGCTCTTTGTGAAGAGAGCAGCTGTTTCTGCCAGCCTAGCATCGCATGCGACGGCCATTCCTGGCCGTTTCCCACCTTGTTTTGATGTTTATTGTCACAGGTGAGATATGTGTCACATCTCCCTGATGTGACATATACCCTCTATCACACATCTTTTTTAATGTTGTCATGTTTAGAATCATTCTAAACATGTGACATTCCCTACCACACCATGTTAAATGACCCTCTAAATAATGACTTATTAACTGTTCATAATAAGGTCCATGGGCGGCATGGTGGTGCAGTGGTTAGCACTGTTGCCTCACACCTCTGGGACCTGGGTTCGAGTCTCCCGGGTTACATGTGTGTGGGTACTCCGGTTTCCCCCCACCGTCCAAAGACAGGCTGAGGCTGATTGGAGTTGCTAAATTGCCCATAGGTGTGCATGTGTGAGTGACAGGTGTGTGCGTGTGCCCTGCGATAGGCTGGCCCCCTGTCCAGGGTTGTTCCCTGCCTCGTGCCCGTTGCTTCCGGGATAGGCTCCGGACCCCCCGCGACCCAGTAGGATAAGCAGGCCATAACTATTCTGTGGCATATAGAAAGTAGAACCAGCCATCCCTTAAATGCCCATTAAAAACTGCTGAGTAAGTAATGATACAGACTGCCTATCTATGAAATCCCCGTTTCCTCTGACATTTCAGGTGTATTAAATATACCCTGAGCGAGAAGGTCATCCCACTCAAAATGAACCAGCCTCTTCTATTGACCAATTAATGACAAACCTTCCAGAATAGGGCATACAATTCAGAGAGAAGGAACGTTTTCCAGTATTCCGAGGTCACAAAATGTGAATCCTTCCCATTAGCAAAGTGCTATCATCTTGTTAAATTATTCAGCATCTGCAGTGGGGCCAGCAAACATGGCGCCCCCTAGCTGTGATTCTAAACACTGTCCACCGATTCTTCATTTCATAGATAAATCTTTCCTTTTCTGATGGAATTGTGGCTTCTACCGAGAAAGTAATATAGAGCATGGACTATAGGGTTAATCTCTCTCAGGGAAGTTTGGAGATGGCAAACAGGCAACTGCACTCAGGCCTTTTACACAGGGCATCCGATTGTGCCCAGACATCTACAGCTCCGGCTCTGTGTTGCTTTTTGCATAACATTAGAAGGTTCCCGTAACAAAGGAGACGATTGTCTTAGCACACAGGTCCGCTAATGGTCTTCACTGCATCGCCCAGGGCTTATGTGCTCAAACAACTTGCAAATCGGGGGAAATCGGGTCTTTCCAAATCCACGGCACTGACCACAGTTTGTTAAAAAGGCTCCTTTTCATTGTTTCTCGTTGTGTCCCGGATTATTTGTGATCAACATTTCACAAACGTTTTTTTAATTATTATAGTTCACCCACGAATGCAGACACGTTCCTTCATCACGCAGCACGATTGGGAAGAACAGCAGAGGAATTTAAAAAAGAAGAACTTCAAAAGTAATACTTTAAGTCAGTTTTATGGCTTTTGGGGGGAAAAAACCCCATAAAAATTAAAAAGGCAACTGGGTTCATTTTCTAAGCTTTTCCCACCTAGAGGCGTTTTTAATGATTTTTTTCTGCTCCCCATTGCAGGTGGGGTCCCAGTGCATGAAGCTGGATCGCTTTGGCGCCCCCTGGCAGCTCCAGGTACCCCCGGTCGAGAGTCAGGCGGCCAATCGCGTCGCTGTCTGCTGCTGGGCGTCGGCCGCGGCGTTATTAACACTCACATTTGTGCTTGAAGACCACATCGGCCCCCGGAGCCAGCAGTGAAGGAAGACGGGGGTCGCCGTTGCGGCGCATGAAGTGTCACATTCCCATCGTGATTGCCAATCAGCGGCGTGATTACAGGCGGACAAATCCTCCTCAATCGGGGCCGACAGAGGTGGCCCGCCAGACCAAATGGCTAATTGCCGTTCTCGACTGAATAATTAAAATAATCAGTTGTGCCTTTCCTTTCTGAACATGACCACAGCCTCATAAAGTGGATACGGTGAAGCCCTAAAGATCTCCGCCGCACAGCGCCCCCCTGGGGTCTGCCTCTGCACTCGCTCCTTTTTTTTTCGGATCCATAAAGCTCTAAGGCGGATACCATATTGCCCGGACACCACATTGCCAGCGTTTATCCAGCAATATGTTTCTCTCCTCTCCCCCATGCCTGGGTGCGTCTGTGCCTTGGGGGGGGTGGGGGGCATCGACTGTGTCAAGCCGCAAGGTCTGGAACCCTTAGTCCACGCCACAGACTGACCCGCTGTGCCTCCCTGGCTGCCGTAGCAGAGGGGCAAGCAGAAGTTCCCCCCCCCCCCCCCCCCCCCCCCCCCCCCCCCCCCCCCTTTCCCCCCCCCCCCCTCATACCTCTTTTTCATTTTTGTTTTTAAAACTTCAACCCGGCCGCGCGGGGGGGGGGGG